>CM071943.1:4187500-4600000 GCA_036784905.1 Acrossocheilus fasciatus
TGGCTCTGGAAAGGCCCAGAGTAAACGTCTTACATCGGCGCGTTCTGAACTTGAACGTGCTCATACCGGTAATTTTCATTCTGTGTTCACGCACAGCAGAATTCCTGCAATTTACTGGTAATGTTACAACTTCTCATACCGGTAAATTTACCGGTATTTTTTAAAAAGGGCCTGTTCACACATGATTTCTTTATGGCGATTTACCGGTAATTTTCCAGTAAAGTCTGTATGTGTGAAAAAAAGGGGACAGGGTCTGGTTGAGCTGCATTAGAGACTATATACTCTTATAAAAAAAAAAAAAACCCACTGAAACATCCTGTAAAATCTGTTCAGTTAACATCCTCAGTTCAAGCGGCACGTGAACCAATTATCTCTTCCTCTTTACTAGCTGTAGCATGAAATAAACTTGAATGAACATTGGAAGGCATGTTGTTTCAACTGCGGAAAGAAGCCAATACACATACTTTTTCAAGTTCAAATCCACCGACATCAATCTACTCTCCTGTCTTGTTTTTTGTCGGATAAAATGGCAAATTCTGCATTATGATTGGTCAGATCAATCAAATTTCTGGCATAGGGTGAATTGGAATGGCAAAATTGACGACATTGTTAATATTTACAGCTGAGAAGATGAAACTTGCAGATATAATAAGGGACATGTGATTTCTGAAACACGCTCTAGTGGTTCACCAATCACAACGCACAAGGCCAGCTAACCAAACAGAGCACATTTCGTATTTCAGAAGGAGGGGTGTTTGAGACAGACTGGGAAGACAGGTGCTGCAATAATGTCACATGTGAAAGATAATACGTTGGAACAAGATATTGTTAAAGGGTATAATAGGACCCCTTTACCAACTCAAGACAGCAACTCTTTCAAACAACCTCTACTACTAAAATAGAGCATAAATAGTAAAGTTCATGAATCATGTCTGTAAGAAGTTTGCTATGACCTTGGCTCTGATATTCTAATAAGTTTAGGTATAAAAACTATACATCTACTTCAGCATAAAAGTGTGAATAGATGTGGTGTGAAAATAATTGATACTTTTCTGTCAGCTTCAGATTGATGTTCAGCTTGGCTTCAGTAGTTACTGCAGGTCAACACATTGAGGTCTGGAGAGGTAAATGTGTAAGACCATTTTCTCAAAGGGTAAAGCCAGTAGGAAGAACTCCTTTAGAGCTCTATAAACCACCATAAAGCAGCAGTCCCTCTCCTTCCCTCTATCTCTTTGTCTCACCTGCTCTTCTGTTTCACAAACACACACACACACATGCTGTACTTGACGCCTGTCTATTTCTCTACCCTGCGGAAGCGGTTGTGACATTGTTGTGCCGAGAAACAGATTAGGAAGCTTGTTGAACTGGTATGAGTGTCACATCGGGCTGTTTAAGAATTCAGATGAGTTTGGGAAGAAATGCTCCCATGCACAATTACTCAGAGAGGAGTGTGTGTACTACAACAACTCTTGGCTTCTACATCATTTAGAGCAATCAGAACAGACGTCACTCTGGAGGCAGTCGAAACATGAACTGAAACAAAACTCTGTTGTAGAGACGCAGGACTGATATTGCGTGTCTGATTTGCTGCTAAGGTGAATTTTGCTGTGTGGAATGAACTACTAGTGTACTACTTAATACATACTGGTGCTGGTACATACTGGATAGTGTATGATGCCCACTTTTTTTATTTTTATTTTTTTTAGAATAGTCTGTGAAACAGTATGCATTATGGAAAAATAAAAAAAAAACAATAGTATGCTACATGGTTGCAGTGGACTACTCTTGTTGAATTAAACATGCAGCTTTGTGTGAAATATCTTAACTTTATAGGAAGAAAACTGAAAAAGGAAAGTTCAAAGCAAACTTTGATGCTGGCTTGACAAAACTCTGTTTGAACATTTTTATAAGTTTAAAGCCTTGAAGTTTGAAAGTTACAGTATAGAATTGACAGACGGATGGACGGAAGGACAGATAAAGAGATAAAATGATAGATAGAGCAATAGAATGACAGAATGATAGATAGAATGATAAATAGAACAAACAATAGAACAAACGAAAGAAAGATGCATAGATACAATGAAGAACAATAGATAGAACGATAGACATACATTATACAATAGAACAATATATAGATAGAATGAGAGACAGATGCATGGATGGATGAAAGACATACCGATAGATAGATGGATGACCTTACACTGTAGGATACAGTACGTATCAGGTCATCAGCTAGGCATTCTATGCATACTTCAGATTTGCATACCTGTACTGTGCAAACTATATATAGAGCTGGCTGCATACTGCGAATAAATAGAAGTAGTATGGTAATACCCAATGTTTATTTCACCACATTATAAATTGACCTGAAGGTGATGTCACGCACTGCTGCCCAATATGCATCTAATAGTTGGGAACATTTCCACATGCAGTGTTCCCATTCCTCTTGGACAATCCCCACTCTTGTAAATCTCTTCCGCTCTCTCACAGGGAAAAGAGAGAGAGAGAGAGAGCGAGAGAACCCATCTGGGCTGAGGCTTCTCTTATTTGCAGCATAAGCGTCCTGTCATTTCCCTGTAAAGCACATCTCACAGCAACACCCTCTCCAAATTGATTGTGGAGCTTCGGAGGGGCCGGGGGACAGACAGGGGGGCCTGTAATTGAGAGCAGAATTAGCAAAGCCTTAAATACGCCCGGCTGATATATCATTACCCATAAACTTGACCCCTGGTGACCGCTCCCATCTCCCCTGGGCTCTGTTCTCTAGTGGGGCCCCGAGAGGCAGACAGCCCCGAATCACAAGCACGAGTGCGAGAACCAGGCACCAGGACCCTGCTTGACTGATTTCATAAAGATCTCATCATCTATTCATCACATAGATCAAACAGCACGGCCTTCTCCAATTATCAGGAACGCAATCGGGTACAGCCATTCCACATCCACATATAATCATTTACAGATTCAAACAACACACACACACACACACACACACACACACACACACACATAATATTATACCACCCTATTTCAGCGATCCTCCCGCTATCGCCTTCAGAAGCACAAAGTTCAAGAACAAATGCTAAATTGCATTTTTTTTTAAAATTGCACATGCCATTTTTGACCATAAATCTATTTCCAACCATTCTTTAGGGAGAAATTAAAAAGGACTGAAAAATGTTGGAATAATTACAATTTTTTAAATGTTTTTGAAAGAAGTCTCCTCCGCTCACCCAGGCTGAATTTATTTGATCAAAAATACAAATCAGTCATATTTTCAAATATTAGCAAAGTTTAAAATAACTATTTTCTAGTGTAAAATATTTTAAATATTTCAGCATCATTACTTCAGTCTTCGGTGTCACATGATCCTTCACATATCAGTCTAATATTCTGATTTGCTGCTCAATTATTAATTATTATGGTTGCTCAGTTATTAATAATGGTACTTGCTCAACATCGATAATAATAAGAAATGTTTTTTGAGCAGCAAATCAGCATATTGGAATGATTTCTGAAGAATGATGTAACACTGAAGACTGGAGAATTTTTATGATGCTGAAAATTCAGCTTTGCATCGTAGGAACAAATTGCATTTATAAATCTATTCAAATAGAAACAGTTATTTTAAATTGTTACAATATTTCACAATATTACGTTTTTTTTGTTGTTGTTGTTGTATTTTTAATAATAAAACAAAAAATAATGAAAAAAAAACAAAAAACATAATTATTCTACATTTTTGACTTTGGAATAAAATAAAATAAAATAAAAAATTCTGACATTGTTCTCATTTACTCAGAGCACACATTAGTCTTCTGTACCTGCGTGCTTGAATTACCTGCTGTTCTCGAGGCACGTCTCATAAATGAAACAGTTCAAAGGGTTTCCACTTCACATGTGGCCTATTACAGGTCTTCGAATCTACAACTCATGATTCAAACTGCTCAGTAATTAAAGTAAATGTGATTAGAGATGTTATCACTCACTCAAATATGAGCGCATGGGCGGCATTTGAATTTGACGCATGAACTCTTCCTCAAACCAATTTCCTTCCTTCAAACTTCCAAGAACAAGCAGGACTCTCTTTGCCTAAATCATTACTGGAGGAGTCACACAGACAGGTAACATGATGGAGTCGCCATTGAGGGCGTAATTTAAAAACACTACAGAAGACAAATGATTTATTCATATCCAGTCCAAATGCAGACCTAAAACAATTACGCTCAGCGGGCTCCGTGTCACTTAAGTGAATGAAGAAGAAATAAATAGCTGCTATGAGATGTTTGATATACTGCTGCACATAATAACATTTCTGGATTTCCACAAAGTGGATGGGAATGAAATTAGAAGGTCTCTGGTGTCCCTAATGAAATGTTCAGGCAGCTGACTTGTGTGGTAATGGATTATAGCAGCGCACGGACATGATAATATGCTTCTCAAACTTCTAGATGACAATCAAACCGAAAAGTATAAGGGGAAAAAAAGGAAAAAAACAAAACAAAAAACATTCAATTTAACTTTAAGAAACATGAACTTCACACTAGTATAAGATGAAATATCTTAATTTTATTACATATAATATATTATATGGAAAATAAGATTAAGATATACATACATTAGAATTTCATCAACATGGTGGGACTGAAAGTCAAAATAATTTTATAAAGTTTCTTTATCTGTCCAAAAACAGATCCAATAATCTATTATGGTGCTTTACATTCATTCATTCATTCATTCATTCATTCATTCATTCATTCATTCATTCATTCATTCATTCATTCATTCATTCATTCATTCATTCATTCATTCATTCATTCACCATTTTACAATTCTGGTAGAGACTGATAAGTAAATAATAATTTTTTGTGCTATAGCTGATAACTGATCAATGCCCAAAATCTATATTATTTGTGTCCAAAAAATAAACACAAATCTAGTCAATAAGGTCAATATTAATTCAATGTTGTGATGCATATGTAAATTTATGCATCGCAATATTATAATGTAAGGTATTACAGAAATGAACAATAAATGGTAATTTAAAAAAGGTGCAAACAAACATCCAATATTACATAAGTAAATGTTCAAAATGTAAAAAAAATAAATAAAATAAAATAAATAAAATACTACTATCTGCTGATAACCAGTATGGTTATGATATATTGTGCATCCCTAGTGAAATGTGTTAAATGAAACTGATGGAGCTGCAGTCTTATTGGTAGCTAAAGCATATTAAATTATACCTAAAGATGCATAACTTTTTTCTTTATTATTCTTATTTATTTATTTATTTATTTATTTATTTTTTGATGATTAATGGTTTAAATCTGTGGAAACTGCAGAGCTTTCAGAGGTGGAAGAGTCAAGCAATTAATGACTTTCTTAGCAATGCAACTGTGCATACATTGTGTAGTATCATAATTCAAACTATAAATCTAACAATATAGATGATCATTATTTTAAAATATCTTAAAAGTCAATATGGAATTCTCACTCATTCACTCCATAAAAAACAAAAAACAAAAAAACTAGTAAATACTCTTCCAAAGAGAAGTGGCACCCATAGTTTCACTGTTTACAGCTCTTTGTTTCTATTATGGCCTTTCCATGAATGTTCCCCACTGGCCATGAGCAGATGGACCATGGGAGATTGCTGGCAATGCTGACATATAATACAGCAGCAACACAAAAGGGCCAATAAAGGCTTTTCCCCAGGGGCCCAAAATTAGAGCATCATTCCACACACAAAAGTCACAATACAAGTGACACGACGGCAGGGACGAATGAAAGCCCGGCCAGCCCTGACACCACATCCTACACTGTACAATCATTACAGAATTAAGAAAATACAAGAACATTTTCTACTACATTTAATTCAGTGTGTGTTTGTAACCGTTTGTGAAATTTACTAGCAATTTCTGGGTGAAATTTGTTTTCACCCAATTTTTTTCCCAGTGTAGACTGAAGGGAAGTTAAACAAATGATAGTTTAATATTCATATTCAGCTATTTAATTAACTTTTAAGGGATTGGAGATGCTCAGCGGAATGCTTCTGGAATGAATGCTTTCTCTCACGTAACGTGGCTAATTCCATTGTCACTCGACTGGGTTTTGTGGGGGTCATTAGGGGGTGAGAGGGAGGGTCGGATAATCTGTGAATAATGTCGAGGGCATGTGTGTGTGTGTGAGTCAGAGCGAGGGGGCGGAGAGAACTCCTGGCAGCTTCATCAATTTTTTATTTGCCACTCAGACAAATGAAACACCCGCCACCCAGAACAAGGGGGACCTTCTGACACTTCAAAGAGAACCCCTATGGGTGGTTCTCCTCTTGAAGAGGGGCAGCTCCGGGTCCCAACCCCGCCCCCTTCTCGGCTGGGGGGCAGCCCAGGCCTCATTAACCCTTAAACAGGCGTGGCGTGAGACGCGCTCTTCGCCTTTAATTACCCCTGCACTTTTGGCAAGGCTGCCACCCTCGTACCCTGCTCTGAGACGGGAGGAGGGGGGTAAAGTACTCCTGGAGTGTTGTGAGCATGTGCCTTAATTGAAAAACCAGATCACACCTCTTTGCTCTAATTAGCCAGAGAGAACCGCCCCCTAATGTAGTAGCACAAGGAGGAGAGCGAACAGTGTGTGTGTGTGTGTGTGTGTTGTAGGTTGGGCAACATGTAGAATTTAAGAATTTGCTCCTATTTAGTTTCTGATTATGATAAATTTGGCTACAAACCAAAGGAAGTTGAAATGGAAAAACAAGAAGAATGTACTGAATTGCAAATTTGAACAAATTCCACAATACAGAGAGATTTCATTAATGCAACGCAAGTGATATAACCAAGTAAACAATTGATATTGACTAATTATGCCTATTTATTTCTTGATATATGACACTTTTTTTTCTTTTCAGATTTTTGTCTGACTTTTTAACACATTTGAAAGATTCTAATATTTATCAAGTCTGCATTTATTTGATTTTATATATATATATATATATATATATATATAAGCTGTATTTTCAAGCATCGTTACTCCAGTCTTCAGTGTCACACGATCCTTCAGAAATCATTGCTGATTTGCTGCTCAGGAAACATTTAAAAATATATATTATTATATATCATATTATATTTTAATATTATATGTATTATATATTATTTTATATTTTTGTGGAAACTGTAATATTTTAAAAAAAGGAGATATTTGAAATAGAAAACTTATGTAAGAGCATAAATATCTTCACTGTCACTTTTGATCAATATAATGTTTCCTTGCTGAATGAAAGCATTAATTTCATTAAAATCTTTTTACTGAAATCTGATTTTCTTTTAATTTCATTCTATTTGAATAATTCTTAATATTCAAACAAATCATTAAATAATACTTTAAATTTAAATTTGAACTACAGTTCTGCTTCATGACTGTTTTCAAATGGGTTTAAAATTCCAAAAAAATATTTTAATCAGAATGCGTTCTCAATTCAGAATGGCACAGTCAGCCTGGTGCGTAGGAAGAGGGAATCAGAAAAAAGGAAGGGTCAAGTCTCTGTTTGGGTCTATGTACATTTGTGTGTGTGTGTGTGTGTGTGTGTGTGTGTGTGGATTGATATTCCCTTGAAACGGACAAGCAGGTTTAATTGAGGCAACCAGCAAATTGAGTGCAATTTACACAAACTCACGCAATGCTCTTTTAGCCCACTTCTACTGTTTCTAATGGCTCAGTAAATTAATTAGACTAATCAGACACACCCCATGGAGCCCGGCAGCAGATTAAAAGAATTAAACAAACAGGGGAGTGTTAATACAGACCGAACCCAGAGGAACAGCCTCTCCAACTGTCAGACGATCACAGTAATGGAATTTCTCTCCACGACCACAGTTTCACCTAGAGATCTCCACGCTGAGTCACATGTCTTCAGAACGGACAGTTTGCATGTTTAAACCACTATTTCATTCAAAACAGTGAATTATATATCATTTTTCATGGTATATTTAAGAATCTTCTCACAGTTTATTCCATATAATGTGAGTTTATAGTGATTATGTCTGTCAAACTCCAAAGAAGCTTGATTTAGCATCAAACGTTAAAGGAATATGCCCTATTTGGGTTGTATTTTAACAAATTACGTTTATAAACTGTAAAATATTTGAAGTTGGAACATCCATGTCTCTAAGCATTACGGCTAATCTAGTTCCGCAGCAGGAAAACACTGAAATCACTGCTTCAAATAACTGACTGACTTGATTAGTCAAACTGTAATTCATGCTTCATGCTAAATCCAAAAATTCCTCTTCAGTATTTTCCCATGAATGCTATTGGAATTTAAAACACATACAGTTTTAAAAAGCAATAAACTAATTTATTCGAAACACATTTTCAATACTTGACTCGACCACATAGACGAGCGCAGGCCCGTCTCCATTATTGAGTAAATTTGAAAGCATAATCGCTGATGCATACTCATTTTTCCCATATGAATATTTGATGTGCGAGATTACAGCGGTGAGGAGTTTTCTCATCTGAATTCAAAGGAAAGCAGGGCGCTTTGTTCTTCTGCTCCAGCTTATTAACTGGCAAACACGACGCCGCGCCTCTGTCGGCATTGATTTTCAAACCTCCTCGCAAGGTGAGTGTCAAAGCGCCAGAAACGTAGAACACGAATGCAGACTTCCCGGTGTGGATCGAGGGTGGCAACACCTCCTCTGTCCCGGGCCCAGTGAGAGTGGCACGGTGGCATGAGACAATGGTGTCGAGTTTTATGCAATCTGAGACGTTACTCGGCTAATTAAAGGTGGACCGCAACATCTGACCCGGGACAGACACCTTGAAAACGCTACAGGACATCCCACCTGAAATCCCAGGAGAACCTGGCTCTATATCACCTGATCATCTGTATTGATCAACCACAGGCAGAATATGTTCAAAGCACAAAAAAAAATCATTACGAATCTGGGTACGTGCACATATTCTCAGCACGTTTTCGATGTTCTTGTAGCGCATCTAATCATTCGGGCACGCATTAGGAGAACACAAATGAAAGTTCTAGGTTTTGAGGAAGAGTAATCAATAGTATGCAGTGGGCCAGTGTGAACAGCCAGTTAATAATACATGAACTGGGTTATATGATCCAACCCCATGTCTGCCAACCTCACGTCATCCTATTTTCAGCACAGAAACAAACCTGAACATGAATCCGCTGCTGTAACCACTCAAAAAGCTCAGCCAATCAGCAGGGCCGATTACGACTGTACCACAGGCCTCCTTTTGCAAACCACCGGAGACTGAAGCAAAGGGGAGAGGATGAGGAAAAGAGGTGTAGTTTTCAGAGTCTTGAGGATAGCATTAGTTTACTCAAAAACTGAGAATTCTGTCATCATTTAATCACCGTCATGTCATTCTGTCCTGTTTAATTAACATTCCAGAGAACCAAATAAGAGATATTAAGTAGAATGCACACGCTGCTTGTAGACAGACAATGTTAAGCAACAAAAATGACAACAAAGCACCATAAACATAGTTCATATGGCTAATTTGTATCACACAATTGCTGTTTGAGAGTAACATACCAAAACTGACATCATTATTTGCTGAAAATCTTCTCTAATCCTCTCACAAAGCTGTTGCATGGCTTCAGAAGACTTGAAATAAAGCACACAAGTTATATGGACCACTTCACGTTTTTTCCTCTCTCATCTTTACTCTCATTATAAGAAATAGAGCAACATAAACATTCTGACATTTTTATGTTAATGTTTATATTTTTTGTTATGAATGAAAGATAGTGGCTTGGATTAACAGTATATAATCATATTTCACTTTTGAGTAAAAAAAAAGATGCAGTGATGCCCCTATTTATTAAGTCAAGATTAATGTCCTAAAATAAAAGGATATTATTAATCATTAAGGTTTTATTAATAATAAATTATTGCTAATTAATAATTAATTTGTATTATTAATGAATAAAAATAAAATAATAAATATAATGTAATATAATATTAACATATTATATTATTAATAGTAAAATAATACAAAGCACAACAACAGCACTTAATATTATAAATGATTAAATAATTAAAATATGATATTATATTATTTGTAAATTAATAATAATATAATACAAAATATAATACAAAATACATTATAATATTCCGGTAATACAAAATACAACCCGAATTCCGGAAATGTTGGGACCTTTTTTTTAAAATTTGAATAAAATGAAAACTAAAAGACTTTCAAATCACACGAGCCAATATTTTATTAACAATAGAACATAGAGAACATAAATGTTTAAACGGATAAATTTGACACTTTTATCCATTAAATGAGCTCATTTCAATTTGATGCCTGCTATAGGTCTCAAAAAAGATTCAGCTGGGAGAACATCTAGCATCTAATTAAGTTAATTGACATCAGGTCTGTAACATGATTAGCTATAAAAGGGATGTCTTAGAGAGGCAGAAATAAAGATGGGCAGAGGCTCTCCGATCTGTGAAAGAGTGCACAAAAAGATTTTGGAAATATTTTAAAAGCAACGTTCCTCAATGTCAGATTGCAAAGGCTTTGCAAATCTCACCATCTATAGAGCATAACATCATCAAAAGATTCAGAGAAACTGGAGAAATCTCTGTGCGTAAGGGACAAGGCCAAAGACCTTTTTTGCATGACCGTGGTCTTCGGGCCCTCAGACAACACTGCATCACTCATCGGCATGATTCTGTCATTTACATTACTAAATGGGCCCAGGAATACTTCCAGAAACCACTGTCGGTAAACACAATCCACCGTGCCATCTGCAGATGCCAACTAAAACTCTATCATACAAAAAGGAAGCCATAAGCACAGTCGAGACCAAATTCCAACACCAAAACTCCAGAAACTCATAACCTCAATGCCCAGACGTCTTCAAACTGTTTTGAAAAGGAGAGGAGATGATACACCATGGTAAACATGCCCCCATCCCAACTATTTTGAGACCTGTAGCAGGCATCAAATTTGAAATGAGCTCATTGTAAATTGTAAAATTTCTCAGTTTAAACATTTGTTATGTTATCTATGTTCAATTGTGAATAAAATATTGGTTCATGTGATTTGAAATTCTTTTAGTTTTCATTTTATTAAAATTTAAAAAACGTCCCAACATTTCCAGAATTCGAGTTGTAATACAAAATCCATTTTATTTTCATATTTGTGACCCCGCACCACAAAACGAAAATTTTAATTGTTGTTTTTGGTCAATTTCTGAAAGCTTTCCATTGACGTATGGTTTGTTAGGAAAGGACAATATTTGGCCAAGATTCAACTATTTGAAGGTCCGTAATCTGAGGGTGCAAAAAATCTAAATATTGAGAAAATCGCCTATAAATTTGTCCAAATGAAGTCCTTAGCAATGCATATTACTAATCAAAAATAAGTTTTGATATATTTACGGTAGGAAATTTACAAAACATCTTCATGAAACATGATCTTTACTTAATATCCTAATGATTTTATACACCCATGCTACTTATAATTGGTTTTGTGGTCCAGGGTCACATTTTACTATCCCAAGTCTCTGCTTTGGAAAATATATTTATATATGATATAGTAAATATCAGGTACTGTAGCTGTGAGGTGCAGTGTGTAAGAGAGAGGCATCACCATGGTTTAGATGCTCTGGTACATTCTGTTTTTAAAGCACTTACTGTATAACTGTAAAGCACATGTGTCCATATCACATTGCTGTGTGATTAAATCAATGTGTGTGTGTGTGTGTGTGTGTGTGTGTGTGTGTTGTGGGTCTGCGGGTGTTAGAAGCCAGTGCAGGGACAGCTGCTGCTCTCTGCCGGAGCTGGAATGAATAGATTATGAGCAGTAATTAGACGTACATGGAAATCAATGCACTTATGGCATAGAGCTGGAGGCAATGAGAGCAGATGAGAGGCTCTACAGCAGGGGCCCCTGCAGCCCCTGAGATAGGAAGACACACACCAGGAGACTGAGTGACAGGACCGAGCCAGAGACGAGGATGAGAGACACACACAAATCTGCACTTTGGAGGCCTGTATCTCTATAATATATAGATTCACAAATTCTCCCGTGGCTTGTTTCTGATCTTGTCCTCGCTTCACACTAGAGGTCTGCTACACAACACATACTGTAATGCAGGGCCAGGTTCGTCTTGCCTTTTCATTTCAGCTTCAGGTATAGTAACTATTTAATTAATGAAAACAACAATTTTATACAGAATGTGAATTGTGGGGGTTTAAGACTTAATGTCCATGAAACTGCACAAGTTTTGCTCATAAAAAATTCTTTAAAAAGTTGATCACCTAGAAAGTCACTGAGTTATTCACACACTTTTTATACAGCTGTCAACATGTGAGATCGAGTATAAAAAATAATAAATATGGAATCTGTGTTTTGTCTTGTGACTACATTATGTATTATTTTGATACTGCAACTCATATACATAAACCGAACTCAATCAATTTTAATATACCAACAGTAGTAAGATATTAGTAATAGTTATATTTAGTAAAATTTAGTAACATTTACAAAATAGTAACAGTAGTATCCTAGTTAAAGTTTTAGCAATGTATTGTTTATATTTCTGTATAGCTTTTTATTATTTCAGTTATAATTTGATTTATTTTAGTATATCAAGTTAAAATAAAAATAAAATGAAATAAATATAGTTTTAAGGTCATTAGTACTTGAAAACGAAACAAAAGTACAGAGTAAGAAAATCTTTTTTTTTTTTTTTTTTTTGCAGAGTGTAGTAATTTGAGAGCACCTGTCAGGTCAGGTTGCATGTGCTCGGAAACATGCTTACATTGGACCTCTGTTCTAGTCTAACAGTGTGAAATTGGTTAATATTATGCTCTAAAGTTATATAGTGTGTGTTTGTGAAGTCATTGCTTATGCGTGTTAGTCTATACGCCTTTATGAGGGGTAAATTTCACCCTCTCTGCCCCGTTCTCCCTGGAGTCACACTCTTCCGCCCTGTCTCAGTGTTCGGCCGTGGGCGAAACCTGTCTGTGATCATGGCAGTAATGAACATATGGGTCTGTCTGTGATCCTACAGCCGAGTTTAATCACTGCACTGCCCACACACACACACACACACACACACACACACACACACACACACACACACACACACACACACACACACACACACACACACACACACACACACACACACACACACACACACACACACACACACACACACACACACACACACACACACACACACACACACAGCCTGAAGACAAACTCCTGCCGCTCTGTGTTTCACACCACTAAAATACCTTTAATGAGATGCCTTCTCAAAAAAGAAAATAAACTAGATTTGCATTTCCGGAGGAGATCCAGTGTGTGAAAGTTTTGGGTTTAATCTTTAGTTCAGCAGCATGAAAGAGCATGCAAGCTGCTTTTGGTTGTCCTGACACTCGCCATGCCTCTTAATGTTGACTGTATATTAGTGTTCAGTGGCTAAAAATGGTTAGATAGGAGCAAAAAAGAAAAGACCAATTACAGAAAGACCAATTAGAATTCAGTATGGAAATATCCTGATGACATCACAACTGATGATTCAACTGACTTTTATCTTAAAGGAAGTACACTACCATTCAAAAGCCTGGAGTTGGTAAGGTATTTTTGTGCTAATCAAGGCTGCATTCATTTGATCATAAATACTGTGAAAATAACAGTAATATTATGAAATATTATTATAATTTAAAATAACCATTTTCTATCTAAATATATTTTAATGTCAATTTATACATCAATATAAATAATAAATAAGCTTTCCATTGATGCATGGATTGTTAGGATCGGACAATATTTGGCTGAGATACAACTATTTGAAAATCTGGAATCTAAGGGTGCAAAAAAATAAAAATACTGAGAAAATCGCCTTTAAAGTTGCCCAAATGAAGTTCTTAGCAATGCATATTACTAATCAAACATTAAGTTTTGATATATTTACGGTACGAAATTTACAAAATATCTTCATGGAACGCGATCTTTACTAAATATCCTAATGATTTTTGGCATAAAAGAAAAATGGATAATTTTGACCCATACAATGTATTTTTGGCTATTGCTACAAATATACCTCAGCGACTTAAGACTGGTTTTGTGGTCCACATATTAGGAATCAAATATGAGAATTCTCATTATTAAAAGAGCTTTTAAAAGATATTTGTTGGTAGTCTTGTATATACATTTATTTCCATTAGATCTGTTCCTCAAAAAAATAAAAATAAAAATAGATTTTAAGTCACAGTGTAGGGGAAGCATAGACTGATTCGTATGCAGTTTATTTGATGTAAAGTAATGGAGCAGGATTAGATTGTGAAGACAGGACATTTCAGTAGAGGTGGAACAGCTCTTATTAGACAATGTTTGTCAAGAACCCGCACCAATCTTCACCCATTCTGTCCTGTCCCATTCTTGGATAACTCTCAATAACATGGACGCCCCTGGACAAATTTACACAGAAAATGGTTTTGAATGCTTTTAATCTTCCATATGGGTAAAAACAGGAGTCTGTTTGAACAATGATTCAGACAGATCTCATTTAAATGTAATGAAGACGTGATCCTCACCCCCTCCATGATCCATGAGCTCATTAGTCAGAGGAAGTGCAGATGAACGTGTGCTTAGGCCTGTATTTATATTTGAGTATTTTTGGGGTGAATGATTATAATCGTGCATATGAAGATTTATCATGCTCTGACTTTTGACTCTGACTAGTGTAATTTGGAGAGCCTTCAAGGAATGATGACTGACCCACACTGAATCTGTGCACATTTTTTCACCTTTTCTGCACCAATTCTCAAGGAAAACCCATAAAAATATATTTGGTGAAATGTTTTAAATGTTTTAAAAAGAACATTCAAGGTGATGTGTAGAATTTCTGTACTTATGTACTGTTAGGAACAGCTGTCTGAAGGCCACTTCTCATCTGAGAGTTTCTCACATGGATACTTATTTACCACATTCTTCAACCTAATTCACTCTAATTCAGAATTTACATTAAATCTATGTAGTATGTACACAACTGATCTAAAGATCTTGTTGTTAATAAAGTGGAGCTAATTTTTAGCTGCCAGTCTGTACCAGTCTGTCTCTGTCCAATGAAGTTGTTCCCATCAGGCTTAGGGGAAACCATACATTAGGGTCCAGAAGAGAACACTGCCTAAAAACAGAAATTAACCCTTTGATGCACATCATGGGTCTAAAGTGGCCTGACTGAGTATATATATTTTTTTATATCTTTGCAAGAAATTTTTGATAATCACAAATCCTTAATTTTACTTTCTTATTTTTTCCTTATTTTTGTATCACTACCCCTCTAATGCACAACATGGGTCGTTACCCCACTGACTATGTTTGAGACAAAAATGATGTAATTCTGAGAATATAATTATATTTTTCTTAAATAACACGTACTCCCTATCTACAGGCCCTACTGTTCTCATATCATATATAACTGTGATGTTCTACAAAACAACAAGCTGTAAAATGCTTTCTTTAACTGTTGAAAATTAGATCACTTACTGGGAAATCTGTTTTCTCACCGGCACATCACCAGTGTAAGCTTCATGGTGAAAACTCCTACATCACTCTTGCCAACATAGTCCATAGTTAAAATAAAAATATATCTTGATTTTATCTTGTGGTTATTTTGGGGGAAAAACAGTAGTGGGGCGTTTTCCCCCACTCTACCCTACCTATTAAGCTCACGTACCCATTAAGCACACTTCCATTTTTGAGATCAGATTATAGAAAGAAAAAATAATTTATTATCCTACTTTATGTCTTAACCAATTGATATGTTTGTTACTACATACCTCCTATTATTTCATTGCACACTGAGATATGAGTCTCCTTGGCTGCGTCCGAAATCGCATACTACTTGTGTAGGTACTACATTTGAATTTGTACGTTAAAAAACGCACTACTCGACTGTTAAAGAAGTACGGTCTATATAGTATGAATGGAATTCGGACGTACTACATCCGCCATGTTGATGTTGTCACGTGTCATGCTTCTTCACAAAAGAGCGAAAATTTAAAGAGCCCACTTCACTGAGTGAACATCGTTAATGATTTCAATTCTTATTGCTTAACAAACCATCTATTTAAAGAAAGCAGCGTTAAGCTGATGTACTACATTGAGGTTAACGTAACTCCATCTGATCGGTAATGATTAGAGATCTTTTTACACCCAATTCACAAAATCGTTTCATCTGTTTGTTAAACCCTCAACAAGTCAGTCGTTTACTTTGATGATGTTAAACAAGTACAAGTTAAGGCAAGGCAAGTTTATTTATATAGCACATTTCATACACAATGGTAATTCAAAGTGCTTTACATAAAAGGAAGTGAAATAGTCATGCCAAATAAAAAATAATAATAATCACAACAATAAAAACAAAGTGATTTAAGAAATTGATTTTAAAAGAATTTAAAACATTTAAGAATAGAAAGTGATTATACATAGTGCAGTCAGTTCGGACGTAGCACAGTGCTCATTCAACAAATGCACAGCTAAACAGATGAGTTTTGAGTCTGGATTTAAATGTGATCTCTTCTGGAAGCTGGTTCCAACTGCGGGCGGCATAATAGCTAAAAGCAGACTCCCCTTGTTTTGTGTGAACCCTTGGTATTTCTAACTGACTCGATCCTAATGATCTGAGTGGTCTGTTAGGTTTATATTCAGTGAGCATATCTCCAATGTATTTAGGTCCTAGGCCATTTAGAGATTTAAAAACGAGTAAAAGTACTTTAAAATCAATCCTAAATGTAACTGGAAGCCAGTGTAAGGACCTGAGGACTGGTGTAATATGCTCAAATTTTCTGGTTCTAGTCAGAATCCTGGCAGCAGCGTTCTGAATGAGCTGCAGCTGTCTAATGGTCTTCTTTGGAAGGCTGGTGAGGAGACCATTACAATAATCCACCCTGCTGGTGATAAAGGCATGAACCAGTTTCTCCAAGTCTTGACTGGAAACAAAACATCTAATTCTTGCAGTGTTTTTGAGATGATAGTATGCTGATTTAGTTATTGCTTTGACATGACTACTAAAACTAAGGTCTGTCTCCAGAAACACCCCAAGATTTTTGACTTTAGTTGCATTTATTTGATTGACCCCTAGAGTCAAGGTATGCATTCACCTTGATAACTTCATCTTTGTTTCCAAATGCAATGACTTCAGTTTTCTCCTTATTTAACTGAAGAAAGTTCTGGGACATCCAACAGTTTATTTCATCAATGCATTGGCAGAGGGATTCAATGGGGCTATAGTCATTTGGAGATAAGGCTAGGTAAATCTGCGTATCATCAGCATAGCTGTGATAGGCAATTTGGTTCTTTCTCATTATTTGACTTAGTGGGAGCATATATGTCACGGGGTGACGAAGGGGAAGCGGAACTAAGTTCCGCTGGAATTGTGTTCCTCCCGGGACGGTATTGCGGTAACACCGGTCCACTTCCGGGTTGCGCATTATGTCGCAATAACGCTAATGAGTGATTGACATCTGGTGCGGAGAGTTTGATGTGGCGATCTGTGAGAGGATTATAGAGGCGGAGTAACCACATAAAAAGGGAAGTACAGAGACCATGTGGGTTGGTTTTTTCTTCTACTGGTTGTTCGTTCTTCCGGTTGTCCTTCCTGGTTGTCCTTTCTTCGGATGTGTTCCCCTGAGAGAAGTGGATTCCTTTGATGGTTGGGCTGGCGTTCGGAGGTATCTGAAGATTGTTGCGGGGTTCGGCTGTGCGACAGATATAACAGCAATCGAGTGGAGATATTGAGGACGGAAAGAGAGTGAGTTATGAGGACCAAGTGAAGACCAAGCCGTGCCATCATCATCGGAGGGAAGATAAGTAATATGATCTTGGAGTTCGAATGAGTGCATGAACCTGCACTGAGATTGATATAATGTTGTGGAGTGGATTGATCACGAGGGTTGTATCACTGGAGAGTGTGTGGATTGAGTGATCAGTTGAACTCCTGTCTTCTCCTTCGAGTGTGGGCAAGAAACGCTCGGTCCCCGGGTCCGTACGGAGGCATTCGCACTTCCTCGCTAATGGGTGAGACTCGATCCAGCCCGACAGTGGAAGGAACAATCGTTGGGTGAGTGTTGGCTCTATTTTGCACTAAGAGTGGATATGCAGTGCCTGAAGAGGTGTGTTTGCACAAGAAATTGCTTGAAGTGAAGTTGCAGAGTGTGGGGAATATATACAGAGTTAATGCCGTATGCTCACCTCCTTGAGAGCCCACCACTGTCACCGTAACAAAAACCCAGGCGTTTTGTGCGAAGATTCTCCCTACTTGCTGGAAGATTGTGTGTATGTGTATTAACTTACTCTGCTGTGCAGCTTGCAGGATCCTCCGGGCCAAGCGCCGTATGTGATGTCGCTGTGAAGAGAGGTGGACATCAGAAATATTCCTTTCCTTCCCAGCTGTAAGCCCCTTCACTCGTTCAAAGAACATATACCTGTTGTTGAACTACTTACTCTGCTGTGCAGCTTGCAGGATCCTCCGGGCCAAGCGCCGTATGTGATGTCGCTGTGAAGAGAGGTGGACATCAGAAATATTCCTTTCCTTCCCAGCCGTAAGCCCCCTCACTCGTTCAAAGAACATATACCTGGTGTTGAACTACTTACTCTGTTGTGCAGCTTGCAGGGTCCTCCGGGCCAAGCGCCGTATGGGATGTCGCTGTGAAGAGAGGTGGACATCAGAAATCTTCCTTTCCTTCCCAGCTGTAAGCCCCCTCACTTGTTCAAAGAACATATACCTGTTGTTGAACTACTTACTCTGCTGTGCAGCTTGCAGGGTCCTCCGGGTTACGCGCCGTATGTGATGTCGCTGTGAAGAGAGGTGGACATTAAGAAATATTCCTGGCATTGTCTAGACCAAAGCCTCTATAAGTTCAACCTACCAGGATACTCCCCCACTCAGTGGATGGGTGGCCGACTCCTCTTCTCCCGGACCGGCCACGTACAGGCACGAGCTGCCGAAGAGAACTCTACGCCCTCCCGGCGTCTGAGGTCCGATCCCGTTCTGGTCGGGAGACACGGGATTAGCTGAGACTCTTAATTGATTTTAACTAAATAAACCTTGTCAAACTTTTACTCTCTCGTCTGTCTGGTTTTCCTGATACGCTCCCCGAGGTGATTCTGGGTTTCAGGGGTGGGTGCAGTCCGGCTTGACCCCCCGACCTGTGACATATACAGGCTAAACAAGAGCGGTGCAAGAATTGAGCCTTGTGGGACTCCGCATGTCATGGACGTCCACTTAGACTTATGCTCTCCTACACTCACATAATAACCTCTCCCTTCTAAGTATGACCTGAACCATTTCAGTACCATCCCAGAAAGCCCGACCCAGTTTTCCAGTCTCTCTAGAAGTATGTTATGATCAACAGTGTCAAACGCAGCACTAAGATCTAGTAGTACCAGCACTGATATTTTGCCTGAATATCATTTATTATCTTAATGAGTGCTGTCTCTGTGCTGTGATGCGCTCGGAAACCAGATTGAAAATTGTCCAGGTGTCCATTTAAGTTTAAGTAGTTGTTCAGCTGATTAAAAACTACCTTTTCAATAATCTTACCTATGAAAGGAAGATTTGATATTGGTCTATAGTTGCTCAGCATGGTGTCAAGATCAAGATTGCGCTTTTTCAGAAGGGGCTTAACAACTGCAGTTTTCAGGGAGTTTGGAAAAGTCCCAGAAAGAAGTGAAGCGTTCACCACTTCTAAGAGATCTGCTTCTAAACAGTGAAGCACACTTTTGAAAAAAGATGTGGGAAGTGTGTCAAGATAGCAGGTTGATGATTTAAGGTGCTGTACTATTTCTTTCAAAATTTTGCAATCAGTTGCTTCAAAAACAGACATAGTCGCTTCTTTTTGAAATTGCGGTCGAATCTGTGTGACCTCTGCAAAAGTAGATATGCCAATCTCCTTTCTGATATTATTGATCTTCTCAGAAAAGAAGGAAGCAAAGTTAACCACAATGAACATCAAAAACGTTTTTCCCTGAGGTACTTACACTTGAAGACAGCCGCGTCATGGCTTTCCGCCATATTTCAAATATGACGCCGCCTCTCCCGCGGCCTCATGGGATAGTGAAGTGTCCATCGTTTGCCTACTACAGAATTCAGGCGGAAGCAGTAGGACAACATGTAAAACCATTAAAACTCAAATATATAGATATAAAAACATCCAATACATATTGAGAAGTATAAAACTTGTTTCTTTGTGTGACAGTGTCACACACTTCATTGTGAATATATAACTGATCGATTTCAATGCCTTGTTGCTTGATTTTAGTGTGCTGTTTTTTTTTGTGATTGACTTTGTACCTTCAAAAAAATATATTTGTACAATTATTCTTTAAAATTTTTCCTTAAAATAAACAAGAATTTTTAATAAAACATGATGTGAGCTTAATGGGAACAGCGGTATGCTTAAGGCTGGCCGCACACTAGAGGATTTTAAGGCCGATTTGCACCCCCGAAAGATCAGGGGATGGGTTGGGCTCGATTCGTGGCTTGTCGCAAGCGATTTTTTGTCCAAAAATCCTCTATTGTGTGGTGTCATTACGATTATTTATCTGCTCCTGATCGAGACGAAACATGTTTGATATTAATAGGCTTGTTTGAGATGAGCAAAATCTGTGCAGAACCGATCACCAGTGATCACCGCGAAGTGCATTCCGGTTAGAAAAGTGGCGGAGTTATGTCCAACTTGCTCTGATGTCATGCTGAGGTGTGCCAAAAAACTCTCATGACGGCGAGGCGGCTGTGTCTATTGAGAAGTCGCGCACAGTTGCTCTCCACCAACTGCGCTGATCAAAAGCATGATGGGAAAGGACTGACTGAAGACACAGCTTAATGCTCATTGGTTCAGACAACCGTGATGCTGCCTTCTCTTCTAAAATGTTTTATTTTTTTTTACCTGGTTTCATGTGATTATGTATTTAAATTAAACACTAGGACAGTGCACTAGGACAGTGTGATCTCTGTGATTGTTGTCATATATCTATAAAAATCGAAAATACATGTTTGTATTCAAGTAAAAATGAATGATAAATACACCTTTCGTATGGAATTTAATAGCAAGCACTTTGAGTGTCTTGTTCATCATATTTAAATAATATAAAAGCAACAGAACTGAAATTATATCATGTTTATTAGCAACACTGCAGGTGAGTGCATGTAAATAATGCGATATCTGCCTCTGATCTCGTTGGTATCTGTTCCACTTCGAGAGGGCAGAACTGTCCGTCTTGACTGCGCTTATTTCACTCCTCCGCTCACTGCAGCCGCCTACTATCGCCTACATTTCAGGCGAGGCGAGGCGAGGCGCATCTCAAACAAGCCTATCGTTAGGCGCGTTCACTTTAAGTGGGACTGGGCAGAATGGTCAGTGTATGACATCAAAGTGCAGCGAGAGCAATAAGAGAGCAGATGAATCCTTATGCTTTTGAATGGCTCTCGCGGTAATTTGATGTCACACACTGACCATTCTGCTCAGGGCCGCTTAAAGTCGAACCGCCTGCTCCTACAATCTTCAAGTGGTCTCGCAGTCTGGTCTAAAAATCTACTGTGTTCCTTCAGAGGATTATAAAGCTAAAAATTGGTTGAACTGTCTTCATGTCTGTGATCTCCTGGTTTTAAAATAGTTTAAGATTTGAAAATCGTCTAGTGTTTTTTTTCATTTAATGAAGTATATCTTAATTGAAATGCTTTTGTCATTTAAAATAAAATTAAATATTTTTGTGTGAGAGATTAATATTTTATTTTAACATAACTTTTTGTACTGAAACCAATATCTTGTTCACTAAAAATGTCTCAATGTAGATTTTGGTGAGCTTAATAGGTACGTTTACCCTATATAATCAGTAGATACATTATCAACTGTGTGTTGTGCACTCTTTATCTAGAGTGTTAGTATGACTGATCCCAGACATTCTAGATTAACGGCAGAGATGTTTGTAGAGATGCTGCATGATGAGGAAGATCAGGCAATTCTTAGTCCTGATTCAGAGTCTGAAATATCACAGGGTCAATCTGGAGCTGTGGGTGTAAATCCAGCTCTCCTTGATGAAGAAGACTGTGATAACATTGAAGACTTGTCTGATGAGTCCTCTGAAGAGGAAACTCAGGCCCAGTCCAATAGATTGAGTAAAAATGGTTTGCGCCTACTCATGTAAGTGGAGAACATGGTGATGGCCTATGGTGCTGTGGTGCAATGTGCTGGATGTTACCACCCTCAGTGCCTACACCAGGGGCGGTCATGGAGAGCCACAGTCCTGCAGAGTTCATCTCCAACCCTAATCAAACACACCTGAACAAGCTAATCTAGGTCTAAGGGTTACTGGAAAGATGCAGGCAGGTGAGTTTTTATCAAGGTTGAAGCAAAACTCTGCAGGGCTGTGGCTCTCCAGGACAGACGTTGGCCACCCCTGGCCTACACCAACTTCACCGCACAACACCCTGATAACATGGGTAGTGTGACCAATGCACGAAGGAGCTGGTCAAAGAGCTTGTCATGCCACATATGAAGAGGTGCTTGGAGGGCAGGCCCCACCTTTAAAACCATATTACAGAGGCAATGGGAAGATGTGGGATAAACAACAAAACACAGTCACCACCCGGCCAGAGGAATACATCAGACAGAAGGGTCAATCGAAGAGGAAGAGTTGCAGGATCTGCCCAGCTGCCAAAAACAGACAAGTCAGCAGCTGGTATTCAGTGTCAGGCATTTCAGTTTGCAAGGAGCACAAACCTGTAGCTGTCATTTGTGAGGCATGCAAGCACTGATATGGCAATTTGAGATGGTGCTGTACCTGTGTGATTTTATTTTGTTAGTTTTATCTTCATCTATTCGGTCACATTCACTACACTTGTTGTGTCGTTTCGTCCCTGTGATGTTTGTCTGTGTGGGCATAGTCAGTCTTCCAGCAGGAAACACCGCGCCGGCCAAATCGAACGAACAAGTGGTGGTTGATTATGACATCACGGGCTTGGTCGCGCCGCACAGCGCAACCGGAAGCTGACGAAACCATTGGCTAATATGAATAGGTGTTTCAGTGTGTATCTAAGGGTGGAAATTATGTGTTAAATGTATTGTGTTGATGGATTATGTGTTTATTAATATATATATATATATATATATATAGATCGGAAGTGATTATTAATTAAGTGTTACAGATGACCAATAGATGGGGTATTTGTGTGTGTGTTAAATGTTGTTCTTACCTGGGAATGGTATAGCCCAAAAAGGGGGCAGGGTTTGGCCTATATAAGCCGAGGCCAAACAGAAAGACAGGACTTGTTTACCAAGTCGATGCAAGAGTGCTACTGCGGTGCCTCAAGCAAAAACCTCAAACCCCTTCGATATATTGTGGATACCTGTTTGTTACCTGATTATATCAGTGTTGGATTATTTTCTGGTTTATTTTTCCCTTTTGTTGTTTATTTTGGTACTTTGGATTTTTGTCATTTTTAGGTGGACTTGTATATATTCTTCATTGTGGACAATCTTTCTGGCGCTGTAAATAAATTCCACCTTGCACGAAAGTGCTTTTGCGAGTGAGCCATCGTTTTTACATCCCTTCACATATATATTTTTTGTTTTGTTTTGTTTTGTTTTACAAAAATGTCTTCATTCTTTTGTTTTTTCATGCTTGCATAGATGGGTCATTTTTGACCCATGTGTAAAAACTTGATGTAGTAACACAAAACATAGGAAAAAACAAAAAATTTATTTCTGGTCATTGTAGAAAGATATTTTGAATATTCATGGATCATAGAATTTATAGATCAGGGAATATTAAATGCTGAAATAAACTGATTTCAAAAGATATATAAATATAAAAAAAATGCTCAGCGAAGCATGAAATAACATGGGAAATGAATACAGGTCATTTTAGAACCATGTTTTGCATTAGAAGGGGTTTTCATAGCATGTGCATCAAAGGGTTAAAGAGCATAAGCAAAAAACTGCAGCCACAATAATATATCAGTATTTGTGTACTAACTAGGACTGGGTGATAATGGGAAAAATGACACTGCAGTATTTTGATTTTCTGATATAATGTGACTTAAAAAGCAGGACTTTTTACTTCTACGACTTAAAAAGCACTGTTTGAAGAAGAAGAAGAAAAAAAAAATCAAGAATGATTATTTTATTTCATATGGAAGTGTGTCAAAATTTAAATAATTGTAAAATAATTGTTAAAAAAGCAGAAAAAACAGTTTTTTTAAGTGAATCATTCAAAGTTGACTGTTTCTATTTCTCAAATGCACAAATAAATGCCTCTTGGTTCATGTCGAGATGACAGTAAAAGTTCACAATCACTTACAAAATACTCTGAGGCTCAACTCGCACACAAGCAAGTACTCAATTGTACACTCAAGTAGAGGGAGAAGTTGTGTGATCACAGTAAAATACTAGTGCATACTGCATACTAAAAATACTTTAGTATTTATAATATTACACTATAATATACTTTAGTATTAATAATTTTACTTTATATAATTTTAGTGCTGTCAAAAGATTAATCGCGATTATTTTGGACACATCCAAAATAAAAGTTTTTGTTTACATAATATATGTGTGTGTACTGTGTATATTTATTATGTATATATAAAAACACACTCATACAGCATATATATTTAAAATATTTACATGTATTTATGTGTATATATTCATATTCATATAAATTATATCATATATAAATACATTTAATATATAAACGTAACATTTTTATAATTGCGATTGAACGTTTGACAGTACTATAAAATTTTTGACTGTGAACCATCCTTTTGACCCCCCCCCCAAAAAACAATTGTGTGTTCAATCTTTATGCTTTACCATAACCGACTCAATCCTCTTTCAGTGATAATAAAGTGAACACTTTTTCTTTTTAAAAAAAAAAAATTCCACTTAAGTTGTTTTTGGCTCAATCAATATGACTGTAAAATAAAAATAATTATTAAGAATTTTTATTGTGACTATTTTTAAATATATACCTTTATACTATAGAAAACAGTAAGATAGAAGTTAGTATTTAATAATAACTTTACAGTAGTACAACTATAAAATTACAATACTTATATTACAACAATACGTTAATTTATTCATTTTCAAACCTCTTCACTATGAAAAACACAGCACATACAGTATATTTATTGAATTAAATTGCAGCCTTCACAATTTTATCTCACGTCATATCTTGATTCATGATTTAAATTTTTATCTTGATATATCATGCAGCCCTACTAACGTCTAAAAATCACTAAAAATCTAAGCGTTGGCACCAATGTTTTCTGTTCAGCCTAATTATTGTATGGTTATGATTATGGCCAACATGTTTTGGAAATGTTAGGTAATATCAAGCTTTCAGGGTTTGGCTGCTGGTTCTATTACTACAAGATTATGATATATTAATTCATTGAACATTCAAAAACATTCCTGAAACACTTGAATAGCAAATATCACATAGTATACTGTAGTAGCATTGGGTTATTGGAGCAATTGTACATCACAATGCTTTAAAGTCCATTCCTGAATGGAGCTGAAATCAAACTGACATGAATTCAGCACAGATGGACCTCCTCTGTTCTCAAACCACACAATTTTAGGGTTAAAAGCAGCCCATTACACTGGAGATGAGAGCAGTTTTGGTTTGATTTTAGACTCAGTGGGCAGCTCAGCTCCGGCTGGGAGCCTGTGACAGGATTTAGATGTGTTGATAATGCGTTAAGATGAGAGATCTGAATGAAGACAGGTAGACTCGAGCTTCACTGCACTCCTGCACCAGTGTTTGTTTCTTGCTTTTTTTGTTTTGTTTTTTAGTCTGCTGAATGACATCAAAGAGGAGCTCTCTCGGCCCATCTCGCTCAGAACCCTTTGGCATCTGCTCGCACTACTATTCTCTGTGCCTGTGTCAAGCAGAGCAGCAAAGGAGAGCGAGAGAGAAACAGAGAGAGATGAGGTGACAGGCCTATGAAAGCAGAGATATTTTAAAGGACTGAAACCATCTGAGCAGCTGCATTTGCGTCGGTGTGTGTGTGTGTGTGCGTGTGTGTGTGTGTGTGTGTGTGTGTGTGTGCTCTGAAACATGAGCCTCTCTCATTGTTCATCTCCCAATACGACTTTAAAGCCATCAAGAGCCGATTACCAGCTTCATAAGAAGAGTGGAGGCCAAAGTGTTCGTCTGCTCTCATCCTCGGTGTATTGTTCCTCTAAACTGAGCAACTCCAGGGCGCTGGCTTTGTTTAATGCAAACACGTGTTTGCCTGAATGAATCAAACGTAGAAACACCAAAGTTGACTGTTTCCATTATGTACGGTGAAGTCAAATGCACAAATAAAAGCCTCGGGGTTCATACCGACAAAGGCTTACGTGAGTAAAAGAACACAAACACACGCTTCACACATATATAATACTCAAAACACACACAAGTACATCAAGTATACTCAAATATTTGAAGTGAAAAGATCAGCTATAATAGCGTAATACTAGTGCACTGCATACTGTGAAGTGCACACTGTATACTAACTACTATTTTTTTAATAGTATGTGAATTAAACAGTATGCAATGGGCAATAAGCATTTCAAATAGCATTCTGCTACATTATCACATGACTTCAATTCAGTGTGTCCAAGAGTCAACTCATGAAATATTTTGTTTTTATGTGTGTAAAAAATATGTACTTTTCGAATCGAATTAGGTAATGAATTTATGGTTCAAAAATGATGGTTCATACACTAGAACATTTGTGGAAACTGATTACCTCAAAACATTTAAGTAGCCTAACTATTATTATTTTTTTTAAGATAACTAACTCATTAAGGTTGTAGTAGAGCTATATTTAAATATTGAATAAACTTACTAACTTATTCCATTTGCATAAATATCATATTAACTCAAACCTGTGGTTACGTGCTAGTTATTAGTACTCTTCACTGCAATGGTAAGCCTACAAAACCTCAACATAACAGAAACTCTTTTTTTAAAAAAAAAAAGAAATTAAGAGACAGTAAAGACATTAATGTTATAAAAGACTTTTAATTCAAATAAATGCTCTGTTCATCAAAAATTCCTGAAAAATTCATATTTATTTGTTTATTTATTTATTTATTAAATAAATGCAGTTTTGGTGAGCATAAAAGACTGCTTTCAAAAACAATGAAAAGTCTAATTGAACCTTTCGAACAGTAGCATTTAGTATGTTGCACAGTGCAAAAGTAGTGTGAGTAGTATGCCTGACTTTATTTGAGAGCTGTTCCTTTCCATTCCTTGATAAATGTGCACAAATTCTTTTGAAAGGGGCAAAGGTCAGGGGTCATGCATAGCACTAAACATCTGATGATTAATATCGGAGCCTCACAAATAAAATCCTTCACACTCAGAGCTTCTCACTTCAACCATCACTAACTCCAGAGAAAGGAATAAATGGAGGAGAATGCACAGAATAAATAGCACAATAATTAGTAAAAGCAAGATAAAGATACACACAAAACAAAAGTAAGGAAATAAACAAACAATGTAACAGAGCGGCAGAATCATCAGGGGCCGTAGAGGAAAACAGATGCAGAGAAAGATGGAGGGAGATGCTGAGGGTGGAGGTAAAAAGCCTGCTTCAATTAGCATCGTAAAATAAAATACTTTGTAAAAGGAAATAAATGCTGTAGCAAGAGGAAGATTCATGCTCTGAAATAAACTGCAGCTGTTGAATTTTTAATTGGAGAGGTCCTAATTACGGTCATCAGACAGTGCTCCTAAACACATTCCACTTCTCTCTCTCTCTCTCTCTCTCTCTCTCCTGCAGTGGTAGAGGAGTAGTCCGGGTGTACGCTTCCATTTCATTAATATTTGATGAAATGGGTCCGGCTGCCTCAGCTGCGCACCGCGGCCCAGAATGCAGCCTCCATTACGCATGCTGCTGTCTTACGGCCGCGTACATTAGCTGGATGTCAGAAGTGCGTGCATGTGTGTGTGTGTGTGTGTGTGTGTGTGTGTGTGTAAGAAGCGGGGCGGTGTCTCGTCAAATGGTTCTGTCGATTGATGCTATTCGATGGTGGAAAAACACTTGGGTGTGAGCCATAATTGAACTGACACCAATAATGAAACCAGATAGTGTCTCAGAGCCGCCAGCAATATGCTAAAGATATTGATGCTCCTAATAATTCCTGGGGACTTGGACAGGATTAACGGAACAGAGGAACCTCTCACAAAATAACGGCTTTAAATTACCGCCCGCGCCAACTTGTGAAAAGTCCACATCTGTCAACGCTGACAGTGAGATGGGAGTTTTTCTAGAAGCAGTATTGCACAAATTTAAAAGGAAATGGACTCTTGTTGTGCAGATCTCATTGTGCATTTGCTTTTGAGATGCACAATGAACTAAATGCACTACACACACACACACACACACACACACACACACACACACACACACACACACACACACACACACATACATACATATACTGTATATGTACAGTACTGTGCAAAAGTCTTAGGCCACCAGTATTTTCACCAGGTAATAAATGGTTTTAAGTCAGTTATTTATATCTTTTGTTGTAGGGTGTCAGGAGGAAATATCAGTTTATATTTCCAAACATTCATTTTGCCATTAATTGTAATAATACAGTGAGATTTTTGTTTGCACAAGGAGTTTGACAACATCCAGTGCTCCACACAGAGATCTGATCTCATCATCATCCGGTCTGTCTGGAATGACATGAAGAAACAGAAAAAAGTGAGACAGAATTAATCCAGAAGAACTATGGCAAAGTCTGTAAGATGCTTCCAGAGTCCTATTAGTCCTAAACAGTTTCTACCCTACTGTTCAATAGTTTAGGTTCAGCAATATGTTAAAATGTTTTTAAATGTCTCTTCTGTTCACCAAAGCTTTTATAATTAAAAAAAAAAAAATCATTAAAATTGTGAAATATTATTACAAATTAAAATATTAATGTTTTCTATATGAATATATTTTAAAATGTTTTTTTTTTTAATTAATTAATTTTTTATGCAAAGCTAATTTTCAGCATCATTACTCCAGTCTTCAGTGTCACATGATCCTTCAGAAATCATTCTAATGTTTAGAATTTTGGTGCTTCTTCTTATATTTCTTTGGAAAAAAAACAAACAAACAAAAAACAAACAAAAAAGTTCAAAAGAGCAACATTTATTTTCAATAGCTTTTTTTTCTTCTTTTTTTTGTAATAATGTAAAGGTCTCTGATTTTTGATCAATTTAATGCAACACTGATGAATATAAGTAATAATTTATTTTAATTATTTTTTTAAAAATCAGATTTTAATTATAAATATATTATAAAACATGTAATACTGTCAATTTTTTGAATGCATTTATGCTTTAATTGAATTTAAAAAGTGTTAATTTATTGCAAATAATATTTAAAAAATCAATAGCCAAAACTGATATGATAATTTGTGATTAGTTGCAAAATCAGTGTATCATGCAATTAACTGCAGTAACAACAAGAACAAGAACAACAAAAACTGATTTATAGCTGAAATATTAGATGGTTATTTAAACATTACTGAATAATATTAACCAAATATTTTTCTTTTCTGATTTGCACACTGGGAAGTCTGAATAACCCGGACTTGTTGACTACGACAGCTCCTTGTCGACTAGAGGGAAAGGTGTTTTTATAAGGAAAGCAGGACACGGACTACTGGGACCAGCGAACTGGTGAACATCTAACGAGTGAATGCATTTCCCATGAAATCTGCATCTACCCAGACAAAACCCCTGCTGCAGGAGGCACATCTCTGCCACAACTGTCCCAATTCAACTTGCCAAACACCCTCCCTACTATCAAAAAGCCACCGCACTCTCTGTCTCTCTCTCCTGCGCCCCCCCAGGGGCCTTCCACTTATTACCCATGATGCTTTGAGAGAGCACAGTGAACCCCCCCTACCCCCGTACCCTAATCTCAGACATGAAAGGAAGCGCGCGGCCCGGGCTGAGATGATTCTACCGCTCACAGGGGAATAGGAGGAGAGAGAACGAGAGCGAGGGAGGGAGACGAGCAAGAGGTTTAATAATGACCAACTCAACCTCCTCACTCCCCGCTGAAGGGTTCGGGCCCAGGGGACAGTCCGCTCTGCCCGAGGGGGTCAGGGGCAGCTGAAGCGACGAGGGGCCCCTGAGTGATCACCCAAATCTCAGGGTGATTTACAGGGCCAAAGCATGTCAGGGGCCCGGTTATGACACGAGGAATGGCTGCCTTATTTGTAAAACAGACATAGACTGTGTGGAACACTGTCAGGCAGAAATATTGTAACTATAGAGCTTATGACCCTTAGAGATTTTCAAATATAAATGTTTGGAAATGCCTGATGCTTTTATGTTTACCAAAAAATTCTGGGCAAAAAATAAAATAAATAAATAAATAAAAAAGCATGAAACATACCATGTGGAATAAAAGTTTAACATTTATTTTTAAATGTATATTTTTAAAAACTTTATTTAAGAGATTTTTTTCCCACTGTATATAGGTTATTTAATTTCATATAAATATATAAAAATACAAAATACTATGGCCACATTACATAAATTTGCAAAATGCATTAAAATCTCTGTGTGTGTGTTTGAATATATATATATATATATATATATATATATATATATATATATATATATATATATATATATTTACATTTACATTACATTTAGTCATTTAGCAGATGCTTTTATCAATGGAAGTAATCAAATTCAACAAAAGGGTAATGATGTGCAAGTGCTATGACAAGTCTCAGTGAGCCTAACGCAGTACACGCAGCAAGGTTTTTATTATTTTTATTATATAATAAATAAAAAGAAAACATAGAATACAAAAAGAATAGAATAAAGCAAGCTGGTGTTAAAGGCCTTTTTTGCCTTTTGTTAATTTTATAATAAATAAAAACAAAAGAAATAGAATACAAAAAGAACAGAGAAGCTAGTGTTCTTTTTTTAAAATTATTATTATTATTTTTTTTTTAATGAAAACAAGCCGTTAGTAAATCTAAAATAAACAAGTTTTTTTTATCTTTTATATATATATATATATATATATATATATATATATATATATATATATATATATATATATATATATATATATATATATATATATATATATATATACATATTTAAATATAATTTTTTTATATTTTTTATATATATATAATACAGAACAAAATGGTCACATTACAACATTAAACTAACATTAAACAAACTCAACTACTCAAAATGCATAAAAAAACCCCCATTTTTTCCCTTTAATTGGCCAGGTAGGTATGATAATATTGATGCAGATATTCAAATGGCCATATATTGGCTAAATAACAATAATTAAACAACACTGCAGTAATACATATAATTTAAAAAATAATACTGGTCACTCAATCTTTAAACCTGCTGTTTGTAGTCAAAAAAACATGTCCTTTCCACTTTTTTTCCCTTAAAGCGTCTTGAATATTGCAACAGCAGGGTCATACTGTAGACGCTGTGAAGAAGTGCGTAAAAACTGTACTCTAAAAACAGGTAAGCAACTTTATGTGATTGCATCTCATCTGGGTGAAATGTGAAGTTTTCCTGCGCTGGCGTCTAATTGAGTCAGACAAGGGGAAGTGGAAGAGAGTGGACCTGTCATCTCCAATCCCAATACACCCTGATTAACATCAAACTTTTATAGTGCTCTCAGAAATTCGGCCATGAAGTATGACGCTGTCTTGCTTGCTCTTTCACTCTCTCTCATATCCGAAAATGGATTTTCACCTCTATCTGAGGTAAATTAAATGCTGATATGTGCCACATACAGTACTGGGTGGATTACTTGCAAATCCATTACTGATTACAAAACATGATGGAAATTATAGTTTGTAACGTAATTGGATTACACATATTAGGTAATGTATTCAAGACTTCTTTTTGATTACTTTTAGATTAAAAGGTATTCCATTCTTTGTTGTCAACATCATGGGGTGTATTAAACATTACATTATGACAGGGACTCAACAAGAATGAACTACATAGGGTTTGTGAGTTAACGAAAATGTATAAAAGCAGTAGAATATTAGAAATGAAAATTTAAGCTAGAGAGAGAGAGAGAGAAAAGAATTAGGGCAGACCAAATTAGGAATAATTTACTGCCATTGTGTGAATAATATGTAATCATGTAATCTACAAAAAAAGTAACTGTAATCTGATTACGAGCATTTTAAAATGTAATCTAATTACGAGTACTTAATTTTTGGAATTTGATTATGAAATCCAGATTACATGTAATCAGCACTGGCCAAATAAATATACAATTAGCTATGGAAGTAAATACCAGTACATGCAAGCAAAATAATAATATTAAAAATTGTAAATAGATTATGTTTTGGGTTTTACAAACTGCTTACATTCATGACACTCATCACATTTTGTTTTCTGTCTGTGGCAACGCACACAAATCAAGACAATTAAATATATAATAAATATGAATATTTAAGTATGCATGAACGTAAAGAAGACAACCAATCACACTTCAGTGTGTAATTTAACAATGACCCCATTCAATTCAAATGCTGAACATTATATCAATAAATAAACCAAAAATACACAGACATTATCTACAAAATATAAACATTATCTACAAGACTGAATAGAGTCTGTATATTTGTTGGTTCAAGCGACACTACTAAAATACTGAGGTTTAACAACAGAGAAGAACTGCTCATTTTATTTCAATTTTCTATGAGTAAGAAATCAAAATATGACTTTCTTTTACAAGAGCAGCTTGAATAAGAAGCAGTGCATTTATTCATCCTCAATCCCAACAGATCCGATGAACAACGGTGGAAATGAATGAAACATGAACAGAAGAAATCTCACTTCCTCCGCGAGGGACACTGAACACTGCCTCTCTAACAATATCTATCAGGGGAACGCATGCAACACAATAACTTCAAAGCAAATTAAAAATGCACAACATAATGCTAAATGCACTCATTGCATGACAACAAAACTCAAAACGGTTTTTATCTCAAAACAGAAGCTGTTCAGATTCTAAACTGTTGCAAATCTCAGCGTTGTGAGGTCACACTCTTGCATCATGACACTCTCACTGCATCTGCATATTCATTGAGATGTCAATAATTTAACACTCACCACACTATTTGAATATGTGTTTACCAGCGAGGTCGGTAACCTGAACCCATTTACTGAGAGGATTTCAAAGTGTGAATGTGATTGCATGTCTGTTTGACTTTGGGGGAGGGACGTGGATTTTAATCTGTATTCAGATTCACATGAACGACTGCATTCAGTTAATGTCATTTTTGAAAAAGACATTGGTTTTAAAACATTTTATTATTAAAGATACGACAAACATTGCGTTTTGAAGGTGTCATTATTAAAGACGACTACAAAAATGAAATACATCTAAAAATAACACTCGCTTCTCCAGTTTTTTCGAGTGTTAATTCATTTATTTAAACAAACCCAATCTGAAACTACTGATGTAAAACCAGGTCTGAAACTATTGTAATCACATTTGCATAAATTAAAAAATAAATAAAAATACAAATAAAACATTTCTTGACATTTCCAGTTGTATAGCATTATTAATTATAAACACACATTAATTAACAATATTTCAAAATTAGATGAATAAATTATGTTTATTGGTAGTTCATGTCAAGATACCTAATCCAGTAATGTTAATGAATGTTAATGCAAATTTTAATGTTAAGGAATAACTAATGCTGACAAATTGAGCCTTACTATAAACACACACACACACACACACACACACACACACACACACACACACACACACACACACACACACACACACACACACACACACACACACACACACACACACACACACACACACACACACACACACACACACCTATATATTGTTGACTTGCTGTCAGTTAATGATTAATTATGCCTGTAGTAATTAATTACAGATTATACTGTGATTAGTTATGCTGATGTTTCTTAATTATACAGGTTACATTTAATCTACTTTAGAGTTTTACATACAGTAAACATAGAATGAAAAAAAAAAAATATTGCCTTACATTATATAGGCCTATATAATAAAAAAATAGAAAGTTTCTGAGGAAAACATTTACATTGTATGCCATAAACACACCTGGCCAGCCTCACAGAGCTCTGATACACACAGACCATGGCCTGGCCAAAATAACGACACTTTGATACGGATGTGAATCAAACCACACATACACACGCACACACGCTCATCCACGTGGGTCCTAATGCCGCAAAATACCACTAGAGTTAGAAAGCAACTTCCCTGAGTGAGCAGACAGCCCCTAACTCACCCCACCCCGCTTCCTCTCTCTCCCTCTCTCTCACACACGCATTCACACACACGTTCACACACGGACACACAACACCATCACCAGCCCTCGCTGCAAAAAGCCACAGAACAGATGACCGCACTTACTGTGTATCAGACGTCCCGTGAAGAAGTTCTTTCGCTGAATTGAACCCGTCCCCCTCCCCCTGCTCTCCCTCCCCTTATAATTCTCCTCTCCATCTCGGGCACGTTCCACTCCATGCGGAAATAAGCCGATGCCGGCGCCGCAGCGGTGTTTCAGGAGCCCGAGTCCCAGCTTCCACTGCTTTGGGGTCGGAGGGACTCGTCTAACCCTCCTGCACGGAATCACGCTCTCTCACGCACACATGGATGCTGCCTGTGTTGCTCTGCATCTGGTTGCCAAAGCAAAGCACAATCAATATGGAAGGGGAGCGCTATTTTATGATTGGAGAAGTTGTTGTGTTTTTGGTGGTGAAATTCATTATTTAGTATCTGAACCTTCAGCTATTCAGTATCATTTATTCATAAAGTCCCTTTTTGCCAGAAGGAAATGGATACAGCTGGAGAGATGGGGAGAGGGGAGAGAGAGAGAGAGAGAGAGAGAGAGAGGGAGAGAAGAACTGAGAGAGAGACAGAGAGAGAGAGAAACTGTGGGGAAGAAAACAAGAAGGGAAGCTGGGATTGATGATATTGATCATGCACTGTCTGTCTTGAAATGAATGGACGGTGGGTTATTTTTTTATTTGATGGACAGATTGACTGATTCGCGTGTCTTGAAGGAGGGGAAGGCCTTGAACATCAGAGGCGTTGCGTGGTGAGGAGCATGTGCTGATTTTGATGTCGCTGCTTCAGAATCGCACACTCTTACAGTCGTAGAACTCACTGATATTCAATGGAGAATTCACTGAGAACGTACAATAAAAGTACATGCTGTCTTGTGTTGCTTTAGTGCAAACTAAAAAGAATTAACTAGGAAAAATGGGTAATAAAATACACTGAATGCATATTGCACGGTGTTGTTCTGAGTCTCGGTTGTGGAGGATGCAGCACATTATCATGATCGGGTGTGTTTTGCTGGAGCCTGGGACTGTACACCTTCAAACTGATCGTTTTACAAATTAAGGGTACGTTTAGATGACACTGACTGTACTAAAAACAGAGAAGTTTTTCCTTTGCGTTTTTGAAAAAAAGTACATTCACACAGATCTGTAAAAACGACTGAAAACGCTGTATTATGCATGCCAGGCCAGTAGTTGGCGAAGTCACTTTGTAAAGAAACACTATGCACCTGTGCACATATGTACAGACTGAACACATAATATGCATTCGCATGATGTCACCATTTTCACAAATTTTGTAGTTTACATGAAAAAAACTTCAAAAACTTAGAAACCTGTTTTCAAAAGGTAGCATTTTCAGGTAAATGAACAGACAAAACACATCCAAAGTTTTCCATTTTCAGTTAAAGAGGTGCTGTGTAAGCACTCCCTAAAGCTGTTATGGCAAAATACATTTACAACATTTATACGCTCTTAAAAATAAAGGTTTTTCATTGGCACACTGTATAGGTCTATGAAGAACCTTTAAAACCCATGAAACTTTCCATTGCACAAAAGGTCCTTTATTAGTAAAAAACTTTCCTTAGATTATTAATTGTTCTTCACACCAGTGTTGGGGAAAGTAACTTTTAAAACTATTGCATTACAATATTACGTTACTGCTAATTACGTTTTTATGGAAATAATGCTTAATTTTCTTTTGAAATCTCTGCTGGGCTTGCTTGTTTGTTTTTGATATAAGATAGTTCTATTAAAACAATGCATTACTCCCAACACTGCTTCACACTAAGAAAAACAATGATTATTTTAAGAACTGTTCACATAAAGGCTCTTTGGGGAACCAAAATTGTTCATCTCTGGTTTCACTGCAAAACCCTCCTTTTGGAACAATTATTTTAAAGTGTGTAGTGCAATGTTAAATGCACAAGGAAAACAGCACTGTGAATAAGATGACACAAATGCATGATGTAGCTTGATTCCAGCTTGGTTAAAACAGATTGTGAGTTGTTAGTAAATAAAATACTGGTTTTGTGTTGAAATACCACACTCAAAGGTCTGTAAATTCTCCCCAGGTCGAATGCCCAAAACAGATATACCATTCAAAGCTTTTCATGTTTTTGAAAGAAAGTCTTTAATGTTCACCAAGGCTGCAAATATTTGTTCAAAAATACAGAAAAATAGTAATCCTGTGAAATATATATATATATATATATATATATATATATATATATATATATATATATATATATATATATATATATATATATATATATATATATATATATATTTACAACTTAAAATAACTATTTTCTATTTTAAAAAGTTATTTTTTCAGCATTGTTACTCCAGTCTTCAGTGTCACATTGTCCTTCAGAAATCATACATACAACCATGATACAGTATTTATAAGAAAAAGCAATATTTTGTATCATTATAAATATCTTTACTGTCACTTTTGATCAATTTAATTGAACAGTAGTGTAGTCTAGGAACGTGCAAGCAAATGGAACTAGAAATGTGAGCTTGATTTGACAGGTTATAGTGTCCAAAAAATGCATCATAATTCAAATGCAATTCAAGTATGCCATGAGCAGAACAAGCATCACATCATCCACGGCTATAAACACATTGACTACTGGTAAAACAAATTGAGTAGTCTGTTCAACTGCTTTTACATTCTCAGTGTTGACACAAAGGTGTGCCATAACAGTCATTAGGGTCAGTTTCTTTTATAGGTCTACTGTTATGGCAAAGCATCAGTTTGAAGAGAATAGTACAAACATATATTTATGACGCATAATCTCCACTTCATTTGAATATAACTGCAACTGGATATCAGGTTTAATGTCATAGACAACAATTGTAAGCAAAACTGCTTATATTGCATCTGAAAAATGAAAACTCACAGGAATAAACCTTACAAAACAGACTAATTTGTAACTGGGAAATGCAATAAAACCAGAAAAAGTCAAATACAGTATATCTAGATTAAACTATCACTCCATGCTGAAAAACGAATCACAACACATCTTTATTTACAGCAACACACCGCACAATTCAATTCAGCATGGCCACTTCTCAGCCGTTCACTCGCATGCGAAAAAATAAAGTAATCTGAAATATCTGGACCCTGTTGAATTATTTAGATTCGACTTACTGCGACACCAGCGGCGCAGATTGGTAGAATCAATCTACGTCAGTTGGAGAGGAATGAGTTTCACCTGTAGCTATTGCGTGGCCTTTGGCTTCCAGGCTCCCATTGACTTCCTGAGACTTCCTCTGCTAGACAGGACATTATTCTTCTGCTCAAAAGCCATTTATTTCCCATCTCTGGACAGCATCACGGCTCACCTCCTGAGGAAGTGCATTAGGGGAGGTATGACGTTGACATGCAGTCTAGATAGCGAGTATGTAAAATCATGATGAGGATGATGAGGGTCTTAAAACATGTAGACCTAACTGATCAAGTTACACTTAAAGAAAATCCTCTACGTTTATAAAGATAATCACTTCTGTTGATGAGCTTTCGATCAGATCTTGAAAGCTCGCTATAGCATTCTCAGGAGAACTGGAAATAGCATCAGGATGCATGTGAACATGGAATAGATGCTAAATCTATTGATTTCTGTGGTCTGTACAGTAACGTTCAGGGCCTCGGAGATGATGGCCATTGTGATGCCGCCTATTTGAACTCTTCACATCCTCTTGGGGAAAATATCAATAACTTAAGAGGAAAAATAGGCCTAAAAGGTATTATAGACCAGTAAATCTTTCAATGAATTGAGATGTGGTGCAAAATAAAGCAATATTTCACAAGAGGCCATGCATTACTGTGATTTTTCTTTTCATTAGAGGTTTTAGATGTTTTAATGTTTGTCATCTTTACAGAAAAATGTAAAGATGCTACAATAAAAACCTGTTATTACGTTACCTTGCAAAAAACAAACAAACAAACAAAAAAAAAAAAAAACAGCTGTAAATGGCTTATACAGTATGTCATACTGTAAAATACTGTCAAATGCATGGTTTTTGTAAAGTAAAAATTATGAAAAACTGAAAATTAACATATCAATAAATGAAATGTATGGTTGTAAATACCAGTATGCCTTCTCTTAATATCTGGAACGCTGTCATCATATTTTTTATGGTGAATTTATACAGTTTAATTAAAATCATAATCATAATAATAATCATAATTTAGACTTTCCTTTTTCCTTCCATCTATTATTATTATTATTATAAACAATAATAATAAAATACTGAAGAAAAAAATTATATTAAGAAAATCTATATTTACTTTTGCTTCATATATTAAATGTTAAGAAAAAAACAAAACAAAACAAAACAAAACAAAACAAAACAAAACAAAACAAAACAAAACAAAACAAAACAAAACAAAACAAAACAAAACAAAACAAAGAAATGAAATTAAAGAATAAAAATGGTGAAGGAAAAAATCTGGGGAAAAAACAAAAACAAAACATAATATAACATATAAATCCTGGTATATAATATAATGTATATATAATTACATATTTTTTCCTGTTATGCAGCACACTAAATTGAAACTGAAAATTAATTTTGCCCAGGTGATACTAGATTTGTAGAGTTGGTAGATTAAAACAGAATTCAATTAATGTGAGATTGCTGTTGCCTGCATTTTGGCTTTTTTACAAAAACTTCAAATGTATCTCATCCAGTCTGAATGTTTAGAGGCAGAGCTGTTGTTATAATCAGTGTTTCTCCCATTTGTAAATGAGAATGGTTGAAGTAGGGCACAGAACAGCCATTTTAATATTTAATTAACTGCAAGAGACACATGGTAGACACAAACAGCCATATCTGCACGCATGCATGCACGCACGCACGCGCACGCACGCACGCACACACACACACACACACACACACACACACACACACACACACACACACACAAACACACACACACACACACACACACACACACACACACACACACACACACACACACACACACACACACACACACACACACACACACACACACACACACACACACACACACACACACACACACACACACACACACCAAAAAAAATACAGAGACACAGCACTGAAAGTTTCTAGCAGTATAAAGAAGCTAGTGTGTCTCTGTGTGTCCAGCTGAGCTCAGAGTCTGTGTGAATGTAAAATGAGATTGTGCCACATGAAATTTCCCCACGTGTGTCTCACACCGACATCCTTCCCCTCACACTCTGAACTGAGAGTCATAAAACACACACAGAGGTGACAGCCGCTCTCCTCTTCCTCTCTGCTCTAATACACGTGAGTGAAGAATGAAAGCAGCAAAATAAGCAGGACACATTGAGAAGATGAGAGCATCTGTGTCTTCATGTTAAATCCTTCATCGCAGTCTTAAAGAGTTTGCCAAAGAGTTCTTACAGTATTACAGCATCTGTGAAGGTGCAAAAAGAAAAAAAGGGATGACAAGAAATACTGAATCTGAGTATCCAACACTCAATCTAATACTACTTTAAATAACATGCTTTAATGCAGTAAATGACCCTTCACTAAGCATCTCTTCACGAAGAGTTTGTTTCTTCATCAATTCAGATTTGGAGAAATGTAGCATTACATCACCTGTTCACCAATGGATCCTCTGCAGTGAATGGGTGCCGTCAGAATGAGAGTCCAAACAGATGATAAAAACATGCGTATCATATGCACGCCAACAAATTTCTTAATTTTCGCAACGCCAAAGTCCATTTTTGCGTATCAATACCACAAGTTTTCGTTTTTATTTGGTGTACTATTTCTACGCATTTTCATGAGACTGGGCTCACATAATAGAGGCATAATAGAGGCCATAATTTCTGGCCAAAATATGAGTCTATAATCCATAATAATGCTTCCTCCAGTGAAAAAGTCCATCCCCTGTTGTCCTCTCACAACCATATCCATATTTGTTTAGAGCTGTTCTGGGCTGTTTTCTCTTGTTTGATCTGTGAATATTTCTTTCCTGATTCAGACTAAAAGACTTGTATTTTAGACCAAAACTATGGTTTGAAGTTAAAAACGTCTTAATGATGGATTTGTTTCTTACAAAGAATTGTTTCTTTTCATTTCACAATTTGTTAATTGATGGACTGGAGTGGTGTGGGTTACCTTTGATGTTTTTATCAGCTGTTTGAACAAAATAACAACAACTTGCATTTTACAAAACTATGTTTTAAGTATGTCTCACGGGATAATAAAAAAAAAAATGTATGCACACTTGTGGTCTTCATGCGCACGTAAATACTTGGGCCAAATACAGGAAATACTGTATGTCTATGTCAAGTAGAAAAGTGGCAAAGACAGCGCAAAGTGCAAAGTGTGGGTACTGCAACTGAAAGGACAATAAAAGAAACTCAGCTAAAATATGCAAGGTATTATGAGTCTAAAAGATTTTACTTTTGGTCTGAATGTCATATAACAATTTGAAGTGCATTATGGGACGTGCCAGTATAAGACACAGGAAATGGACCGATGTACTCTGAACAACTTCGAACGGCCATTAGCTAATAATTCTCCCATAAACTTTTAAAGAGACTCTTTTTCATAGCAGAGCAATCACAATCAGAGACGTTATCAATTATTGAATTATGAGTTAACTGTAATCTCATAGTCTGGGGTCTTCTCGCCGGTACAAATTTATCTCTGCAATTAATCAGTTTCAGGGCACAAATGTTGCCCCTAATGGAAAGATTAAAGCCTGTGTAATATATAACAGATAGACGTGTGACGCCACCCAAAAATACCTGAACAAATGATACCGTAAAGTGGTTCTTCAGAAACGTTCGTACTTCCAGATCATTCATAACAACCTGCATATTCCTCCGGCCTCTCCCAACACCAGACAAGCCCATTTGAGTTGATGAATGATTATTGTTTTATGAAAGTAAAATGTATTGATCTGAAATGGTCCGAGTCCATCTGATGAATAACAGATACACAGACAACAGAGGACCAGTGGCTTTGGACTCTTCACCTGGGGACACGCTGGCACCCGCCGGAGTGCTCTATGACGTCAGCAATGATCTCATCAATCAAATGCGTTCAAGTCACATCCGAAAGATCATTTTTGTGAGTTGAATCCATCATTGTATTTACGAGTGGGAAACTCTGGATTTTCTTTGAGTTCAAGGCATGCATGTCAGTATAAGAAAACATGGCAGATGGAAATTATTGTTATTTTTTTTCCATTTACAAAAAAAAAGTTTATATTAGGTGGCCTTAACTACTGTGTACTTAAATTTAATTTAATCATTTAGTACAGTGCACTTATTGTGTACATACATGTTTTTACATTGTACTTATATTTTTAAAAATACCTATATGAAGTTACATCTGTAATTCATTTCTGTAATTAAATTTATAATTACACTGTTGACCCATCCCTTACACCTACCCATACCACCAAACCTAACTTCACCCGTATCCCACCTCAATAGCAGCAAAAGTGTTTTGCAATACAATTTTTTTGATGCAAGTACATAGTAGTTAAGGCCACCTAATATAAAGTGTGACCAAAAGTTGGATATATAAAATATAGGGTGGTATAGAATATATTACGCTTTAGTTTACAGCACTTTCAAATATTGAATAAAAACATAAGAAGCAAAAGCACATCTGATGTGATCTCGCGTGATTTTATTCATCACTTTGTAGAAGTACAGAATTAAGGTTTTGTAGAAAAGGTACATTGCTACCTTTTGAATTGAATACACCTCACTTCATAATTACAATATAACAACTCATAAATATGAACTTCCCAGAAGGACTATCATTGCCTCTTCCTTCAATAACAACCTCTTTGCAAAGCCAGAATAAGTCAGAAGTCATAAGATCAGACTTGAAATGATCAGGCACCTTAAACACTTTGTCTCTCTTTCACATTCAAAGAAGCTGGCTGATCATAACAGAGAAACCTTAAAGGGACAGTAGCACAAAATAGCCTGTTGAATTCTAATTCATTTTTGATAAAACAATTGTTGTATTCATCACTTGTAAATCGCTTTTGGTGTAAGCGTTTGCTAAGTTAATAAATGTAAGGGCTGGAGAACAGTGGAAAATGGGCATAAAATAAATCATGAACTCAAATTATGAATAAATTATGAATACTGTTTAAAATTAAATTGAATATCATCTGTTATTTAGTTACAGTTTGACCTCATTTTTTTCAAGCTAATCTGACATTAAGTGTATGTAGTTTAATGCATTAATTTAATCGACGTCCAAAACTTTCAAAACTATGTTTTTGCAGCAGTTTCAATAAATGAGTTATGAAAGTTACAGCTTGTTTTCATCTCAACAAAAGAGCTTCTGGGGAAGCTTGTTTCCGCTACGTAATTGTTACGACTTTGTTTTATATAAACTCAGGCTTATTCCCTCACAACTCTAAGTTTACATCTCACAATTCTGAGTCAGTTCTGACTTTTTCTAAGAATTTAATGTTTACATTCTTCAATTTTGTGTTTTCCATGGAATTTAAAAAAAAAAGTAACTGCAACTTTCTTCTCATAATCATGAATTTAAATCTCACAATTCTGAGTTTGTCTCGCAAGTCTGAGTTTAAAGTTCAGAAATCATTGTGAGATGAAAAGGTCATTTGCTTATTATTATAATTATGTATTTTTTATCCTATGGTGAAAACAAGCTTCCGTGCCAAACTATGCAAATTATGAAGAAACGAATTTGCATAAAATGCATGTAGTTTAATTAATTGATTTAGCCGATGTCTGAAAGCTAGTTTGTTTTGATCTCAACCAAAAGAAAAAAGTACAATTTCTTTTTCATGGTATGATCCCTTAAAGCTAAATTAGACATAGTATCATGCCCCAAATGACTTTTTTTTTGTCCTTTGTAGACCATAAACTCCCTTACGCTCAGCTAACCCAGTTGTTGTTCCACTGTATATCAGACTAGTAAAGACAGAAGTTTCCCCAAAGTGGTAAAGACAGCATGGAGACTCTTTCTTTCAAACTCATCTCAGAGAGTAGTGAAACTGGCCAACAAACTGTCAAGTGAATTTGGAGACAGATGAGTCAGTTGTCCATCAAATATAAGACTGAAGCTCTTGGCAATCCAACGCCTGCTATTGTTTCCAGCTATAAAGTGGTGTGATCAAAGATACGTCCTCTTCCATCATTAGAGCATGAACAACTCACAGTACTGTACACACCGCAACATATGTGCTGTCTGCTGAAGACAAGCAAACGCACACGGCATGTTCAAGTGTGACAAACCCTGTCCCTGTCTTTAATACAATTACACTGCCAATACTCTCACTAAGCACAAGGAAAGCTTCAATTCCCCCGTCCGTCATGCTGTTTAGCAGCCTCTGAGCTGTATCAGTGTATTTGATTTGTTGCTGTCCTTTGGGATCTAAAACAGCAGCAGTATTGAAGCTCATGCAGCTAGCATGGCAGCTAAATTTCACTGAACACATCTAACAATTGTCCGCCCGTGACCTGTGACCTTTGTCACGCTCCTCTGAGGACGTTTTTCTCTGAGACGGTGTGGGGAGTGCATTCATGTGTTTGTGTTGATATATATCGCAAAGAAAGACAAAACACACAGGACCTCCAATCAGAAATGTTCTGTGCTTTCAGAAGCCCTCGACTGCATCACACCATGAAAGATTTATGAGGGCCGATCAGTGTGTGTTTATATGTGTATGTCAGTGTTAGGGAAGCTTTGAAAACACAGCTAAATACATTAAAGCAGGTTATAGCTTTAAAATAATCAAAATAATTGAAAGTTACATTAGAAAAAAATATATATATATACACACACAAATATATATATATATATATATATATATATATATATATATATATATATATGTGTGTGTGTATGTATATATGTGTGTGTGTGTTTTATATTGTGATTTTTTTTTACAAACTATTAAAGTATTGCAACAAAAACTATTGTGCTTGATTATTAAAGACAAGAACATTACATTACTAACATTTAAAATATTAATTTTTAAACATGAATTAAATCAGAGCCTTAAATCACAGACTATCACATTAAGCTGTATTGCAATATCAATTTTATTTTGATATATAATGCAGCCTTAGAATCTACATCAAACCAAAGTTAATATCGTTCATGAAAGTTAACAAAAACAATAAGATAAACATTGTTGTTACTTGAATTAATATAAATGTTAATTGAAAAAATAAAAAATAAATAAAATAATTTTAATATATATATATATATATATATATATATATATGTATATATATATATATATATATATATATATATATATATATATATATATATATATGTATATATATATATATATATATATATATATATATATATATATATATATATATATATATATATGTATATATATATATATATATATATATATATATATATATATATATTTAATTTGAGCTAGTTCACAAGGTAACATTCCTATTTTTTATTTAATTTTTTTTTAAATTTTTTTTAATAATTTAACGAAGTAAATAACTAAAAACTAATAAACAATAATTATTAAAAACATTCATAACATTTAAAAACACTAATAAAAAACAATTTAACTACTTATAACATTGTAATATATATTCAATATTAAACGTAAATATTGAAACTAATAGTATATTGATGCTAAACTATCACTGCATCAAACATAGTATATTAAAACAAACTTACACTAAATACTAAGCTAATAAAACTAAACAGTAATTAATTTAACTGAACTCGAAGCATTATAATTAAAAAAAAATGCTAAAATAAATAAATAAATGCAGCACAGCAAGTTTTTAGGAGTGATCATTGGAATCATTTCATCAAAATCAACTCTCTAAACAAACCAAAATGCTAAAAATAAATAAACTGAGATTCTGAGTTTTGATATTCCAATCTCAGAAGTCTATGCACATTTGATTTCTTCTGTGTTGTGTGTACAATATGCCATTCCATCTTTTAATTTCTTTCTTTTTCTTTTCTTTATTTATTTATTTTGCAGGCTGGTCTGTTATACTGTAGTATTTGTGTTGTCTATTTTGCAAAAATTCATCCCTAAATGGCACATCGAAACAAAAAACTGTGATTGGTCACTTTACATCAGTCAAATGGCAGGGTTACAGCTTTTTGGCTGGGATTCCTAAATTGCCAAACATGTCTGGATTTTAGCATTGTTTTCCTGTTGTTTTCATACTTGCTGAAATGACTGAAAAATATTGTACTGTACATAATCAACCAATCATGTTGTGAGAAGGTGGTATCTACAGAGAACACTCGAAGCAAAACATATACTCTTACATATAATGTATGAGGACTACAGAGAGTAATGACTGCATTGGAAATCAAAGCCAAAACTCTGACATTTTAGGCAATTTAGAAATCCTGGCTTGGAAAAGGAGGCTATACGGTCATCTGACGACAGTCTCTTCCTGTGCAAGTGGGTGGTTCTTGTCCCGAATAAGCTGCTAAAGTAGACCAGAGTTTATGGTCCAAGTCAAAAGTATACATGAGACAAGTATACTCCCCAACACTGCTGCATGTGTTCATGTACAGGAGAGTGAGAATGAGTGACACCAGGGACAAAACCAGTCAGCCTCCTGTGAATTAGCCATGATTACAAACCTGGCGGCCACCTCTCTCTCTCTCTCTCTCTCTGTCTCTCTGAGAGCTGCAGGGCTTTGGGACACTCATAAAGATGGCATCCACTCTTATTGGAGCACTGTCAGTCTGTGTGTCTGTCAATAGTATGATTAATACAGCCAAGAGACAAGCGTGAGCGTGCAGAGCCAAAGTCCCCCCGCTAGTATACAGACTGCCAATCAAACGCCACAAAGACAGAGAGGAAATGAGGGAAGAGAGGCAGGACATCCCCTCAGTCCTGGTCCAGAGGGTCAGTGGTTATGGGGTAAAGTGTGCCTTGGCCGTGTCTCTCTCCACCGCTGTGACAGTTATGTCTGAGCATGCTGACACACTTGTTGACTGTGTGGTGTAATTGGTGTGTTTGTGTGTGTGTGTGTGTGTGTGTGTGTGTGTGTGTATTCATGTGTTTTCACTTGTGTAGGAGCCAAGGAAAGTTATTTTAGGAAAATTTACCAAAAAAAACAAAAAAAAAAACTACAGTTTTCAGCCAAATACCGTTGTTATTACTGCTTACTTTACTACTATCCCTGCTTAAAAAACTTAAATCAGCCTAAAGACGGGTCTGTTTTGCTGGTTTCAGGTATTTTGGAAATTTGTCAACTAGTCAGACATTTGAAACCAATTTAGGACAAAAAGTCTGTTTTGCTCACCAAGGCTGCATTTATTTGGTCACAAATACAGCAAAAACATTAATATTGTGAAATATTATTAGAATTTAAAATAACTGTTTTCGATTTAAAATAGAATTAATTCCTGTAATGCAAAGCTGAATTTTCAGCATCATTACTCCAGGCTTCAGTGCCACATGATCCTTCAGAAATCATTCTAATATGCTGATTTGCTGCTCAAGAAACATTTCTGATTATCGTCAATGTTGAAAACAGTTTTACTGATTAATATTTTTGTGGAAAGTGTTATTTTATTTTTTATTCATTTTATTTTTGAGGACACCTTGATCAATAAAAAGTTCAAAAGAACAGCATTTATTTGAAATAAACCTTCAACAAATGTTTAATCCAGACTAAGGTGTTTTGCTGGCTTTATGCTGTTTAGGCTGTGTTCAAAAGTGCCCAAGACCTCAGATCAGATGAGTTTACCGTTTCCTTCAGAAAATGTAAGCAACTAGTAAAGGGTTCACAGTAGTAACAAATAAAGGAACTATGATGAATATGGTCAAGGTTTGTAAAGGGCTCGTCTTGGAAAAAATGGTCTTCTTTTGAATTTTTCTTTGAGCTTGTATTGCTGTGAACTATAAAACCAAGTACACACTACCAGATTGAAGCTTGTCAGCCTTTGATGTTGTAAGTGCGCTAAATAATGCCCAGATTGTAGCCAACTCGCAGCGTGAGCTCTAGTGTGCACACTAGTGAAACACACTGCCAGTATTCACAGACGCTTCTGACGATAATTAACTTAAACAGAGCCCTAGGACGCACAGAATCCTTTCATAAAAAGCAACATTTTTGATGAAATATGTATTCAAATTTGTATTAATTCGAATAGCGAGAGAACAACGAAGAGCAACAGTCAATAAAATTCTGAAAGCATGAGGACTGTACACTGTGAGACTTTAAATGCGAGCGAGACGACAAGCTTCAGTGTTGCAAAAGCCACATTCATGTGCACTATATTGTGCACTATAAGGTTTCAGGTTCACTAGTTGTGCATCAGAAAGAACAGGGACACACTCAGTTAGCCACATGGGCATGCAAAGTCACAGAAAACGGAGTGTTACAGAGCGAGAATGTGTCTTGAGGCGTGTGTCTGTGTTTGGGAAGCTGTGATTCGCGTATTACAGAACAGAAGTTCTCTTCAGAGCGCAGAGAGAGAACAGCAGTATTCCCACTGAGACTGATTAACCCAGGCCTGTCAGAGTATGAGGGGGAATGACGGGGGTCTCGCCGGGCTGTGTGTCTCCTCAGCAAGGTGAAGGGCCACTGGCTATCAGCGCCACCGTTCAGGGGCCTTATTCACCAGCGATAGGAAGCCCACAGTTCTACAGCGTAGCATGCTAAAAGCCATTCTGAATGATGTTGCTTCTCTTGCTATTTCTGTGTCTCCATCATCAACGCTCAATTTCATCAACTCCATCTTTATTTAAGTGTCAGCGGTACTGAACATAACACGTCTGCCTCAAAAAAGTACTGTGGTTATACCATGGTGCAGTTAGTGATAATACCTTGGTACTTTGATATATGGGTAGTTGTCAAACAACATGAACAAATTTTTGTTCAATATTAAGATTTGTACAGCGACGTGCAAGGAAAAGTGTATATTTAGTTGCATTTTAATTACTTCCTTTTTAATTACTTTAACAATTTTTACAAAAAATTGTAAAAGCACCTACACTTAAATAGTGTTACACAAATGAATTAAGTACAAATATTAATATTATAAAGTAATATTAAAGTCCATAAAATATGAATTTAAAATTTAACATTTAAATGTTTAAAAAATGTATAGAATAAATAAAATAAAATAAAATAAAAATACTTTCTATTAATCAAAGAATCCTAAAAAAAAGTATTACAACTCTTTGCTTTGGTAAAATCATAATTATTGCATAAAACATCCAAATTATGAGTCACTAAGTCACAACAAAGAGATAAAGAGTTAAAATTATGACATACTTAGTCATAATTATGAGATTTAAAAAAAAAAAAAGTCAAAATGAGGTAAAAAGTAACTGACATGAAATTCAAAATATTGACTTTTTTTTTAATTAAAAAAAAAAAAAAAAAAACTAAATTATGACATACTAAGCCATAATTAAAACATCTAAATTATGGCATACAAAGTTAAAATGTTGAAGTTAAAAAGTCATTATGACATTATGGTTATGACTGAGACAGATCACTCAAAATTGTGACATACTAATTAGGAGATTAAAAAAAAGAGATAAAGAGGTCAAAATGATTACATAAATAGAAATGGGGTTAAATAAAGTTAAAATAATGAGATAAAAAGATAAGAGACAAATAAATCAATTTCAATATAATAATAATAATAATAATAATAATAATAATTACTTTTTATGTCATAATTAGATTTAACAATGCGTGTCTTTTTTTTTTTCTCATGTGGTGGAAACAGGCTGATAATAATGGAGTAATGATGCTGAATATTCAGCTTTGCGTCACAGGAATAAATTACATTTTAACATATTCAAACAGAAGACAGTAATTTTAAATCATAATACCATTTCACAATATTTCTGTTTTTACGTTTTAATCAAATAAATACAAGCATAAGTTGATGTTCTCTCAAAAACATCAAAAACGTATCTTGGAAATCTGCTAGAGCTGTAAGCTGAAGTACTGCTATCATGAACAAATGCCATGTATCTGTGTATCTAACAGCCAAGGACAGAGTGACCTGCATGGAAACCTAAGCCCTTCCAAGGTCCGACCGCCACACCAAGAAAAAAAGCTTTCAACCCAAAAATAGCCCTGTGTGTCAGCAGAACCGAAGCGTCCTCGCTGGAGGCCCGAGACCGTGATCCACTCCAGCCACGGCTCTCCTGCAGCGATGAGACGTAAAGCAGTTACAGAATACCCTGAGAGCTGTTGTGAAGAAAACGAGATGAAAAGAAGAAACCCTGCGGTGTCTTTAAGCCTAAAACCCACACACAGAGACATATGGAGTCCCCGAAGTAAAACTCAAACGAGAAGACAACGCAGTTTAGGAGAGAAAGACGGCGTCTGTGTGCTTTTACACCAATGGATCTTCATTAGAAATGATCCTGTCCATCAGCGGCATTTAAAATCAACTCACCGGACCAGGCCGGGCCAAATCCCACCCCCATTTACCTTAATTATTTATATGTTTATATCGCTGATTTCAGGCTTTTCGACTCTCCCCAGCGTGTGCTTGTGAGAGGGGCATATTTGTCTACTTCTGCGCTCACTGTGCTTCTAAACACGGTCTGCAGTGTGTCAAAATTGTGTGCGTGGTCTCCGGGGAGGTGTCCTCAGCATTTACTGCATCCAAAGATGTCTCTGAGCGTTTATGTGTGCGTTCAAGCTGCTTTTTGCACACAATTACACCTCTAGATAATCACTGCTGCTTCTCTTCATTCTCACGAAAGTCAAAGTCTTGCATGTTTTGCCAGACCATTACAGACTCTGTTGTGCATGTATGCAAATGAACAAAGCTCCTCCAGAGGCTGTAAAATGACATGAAATGTGCTTTTCGACCAAACATTATTTCAAACTCACATTCTAACACTGTCATTGAAGCAGTGCCACTTGCTGTACTACTGATACATGTGAGGTTGTATACTTGATGTTTTAAAATCCAATTCTTGCAAGACTTGCTCCATGCCATGAGAGGAATAACGCGGCAAGAAAGCTGTTTCTGGTTTGGGTTTGAAAGGCCCGGTCTGCTCTTGCAAGGAGTAATGCTGCCCTCTACTGCACAGAGTCTTCACGTGTGTTTGCTCTCATGAGTGCATGAACTCTGGGAAATAAAGAGCAGAGAACAGCAGCACTCAAACATGTAAATGATGGAAAAGGAAGAATAGTGGGTAATAATAATAAAAAATAGTGAATAAATATCACTCATGTTCACGTTGCACAGGTTTTCTTAGTTTTTTTTTTTAAATGTATTTTATTTTATTTATTTATTTTTGTTTTGGAAGATGTTTTTTTTCCCCCAGTGATATCTGCCTCCCTCTAGTGGATATATATTGGAACTGACAATATGCCAGGCGGATTTAGCCATTCTGAGAAAAATCAGCTAGTGTTTCTTTGTCTAAATTTAAGCGCTGTCTTAAAACACACTTTTCACAGTCTCACTAGTTTTTTTAACTAATTAATACAGGCCAACAATGGATACACATGCATCACAGGTAAATTCTTATTCCCCCCCCCCCCCCCCCAGAACAATTGCACCACAGTGTAATTTCCACCAAATTATTATTATTTTTTAAAATATTTTGGCAATATTTACACTTCTATATAATTTGGCAAAATTACAGTTTGATTGAAAATGACATAATAAAAATAAAAAGTTGTATTTACATCAGTTTTTTCTCTGTGTTATATAATTAAATAAATTATATATATATATGTATATGTATATATATATATATATATATATATATATATATATACGTATATGTATATGTATATATATATATATATATATGTATATATATATATATATATTTAAATAAATTATATATATATGTATATATATATATATATATATATATATATATATATATATATATATATACATATACATATATATATATATCACAAAGTGCCTTGTGAAAATATTCAAACCCCTTATTTTTTCAAGTTTTGTTATGTTGCAGCCTTATGTTAAACTGCTTTAAATTACTTTTTTTCCCCCCACATCAATCTACACTCCATACACCATAATGGCAAAGAAACTTTGTAAATTTATATATATATATATATATATAAACCTTAAAGAAGTACATTGCGTAAGTATTCAAACCCTTTAACCCAAGCACCTTTACAGCCTCAAACGTTTTGGGTATGATGCGACAAGCTTTGCACATCATCATTTGGCAATTATCTGCAATTCTTCTCCTCGCCTTTTCACCTCTCAAGCTCTGTCAGGATGGGGACACATATTCAGATTTCTCCAGAAATATTTGATTGGGTTCAAGCCAGGCTCTAGCTGGGCCACTCAAGGACATTCACAGAGTTGTCTATAAGCCACTCTTGCTGTGTGCTTAGGGTCATTGTCCTGTTGGATGGTGAACCTTCTGCCCAGTCTGAGGTTCTGAATGCTCTGGACTGGGTTTTCATTAAAGGTGCCATAGAATGCATTGATACAATATTTGAAATTGTTCTCTGATATCTACATAGAAGGTATGTGGCTTAGATAAGGGCAAAAAATCTCCAGAAACGGTTTTACATGTGTGTTTACAACCCTAGGATTTCTTCCTAGAATGAAATGGTCTGTTATTTATGGAAGCCTGTTTCCGCCACTGAATAAAAAATAAAAAAAGGTTATTGCGACTTTTAATCCCACAATTCTGACTTTTTTTCACAGAATTGTGAGATATAAACTCGCAATTCTGACATTTTTTTCTGGCAATTGCGAGTTTATATCTCGCAATTCTGACTTTTTTCTCAGAAGTGTGCGATATAAACTCGCAATTGCCAGAAAAAAAAGTCAGAATTGTGCGATAAAAAGTCGCAATAACCTTTTTTTATTTTTTATTCAGTGGCAGGAACAGGCTATGATAGTTATTGGCTTATTTGGAAGGGTCATGAATAATAATGTTGAGCTCTGCTCTGATTGGCTGTTTCACAGTGTGGCTCATTTCAGTAGCTCACACAGCAGGAAGGAAACACAGGGAGGAAAATATATACTGTATTTCAATACTTTCTCTTGCAGTTATATCGTCGGGTAATTATACTGTATATAAAATGCGGGCATCAGGGAGCCGCTATTAATAGACCCTTTTTGTGCCGACGTCACGATTACGTCGTTGCTAGCTGGAGGCAAAACAAAGGGAAAACTGGAGGCGGCCAATTCAAACTAGCACAGATTCGGCAACATGAAGAGCTTAAAATATCATCTTGTTGAGATGTTGGGTGCCAGAACCGATGTAGTATAGGCTACAATTGGAAATTTACATGCTGCCAATGCCAGACGAAAACTGAAACCGCTTCCGTATGCACAATCGCTTTTTACTTTCACTTTCGAGATTCGCGATCGCACGGACTCTGTTTGTACTATGGAGCAGCAGTACTTACCACACATTTTAAAATATCAGTTGCTTGTCAGTGGTGCTCAAGATCTGTAAATCATTCACCATCATCCTCAGTCATCTCTCCTTACTCTGTTTAAGTGAAATCTTATGTACTGTAATGTAACAGGCTACTGCTAGCAGCTAACCATGTCCCTTTAGTGGCTCTTGTTATTTTATTAGAACATGTTATTTGCTTTCCGTGCCTTTCTGAATACAGACACCAACCCATCCCTGCACTTCACATCCCCTGCACAGCCTGGAACATAACATTTATTTCCATGATCGCTGTTGTCCTCGCTTGTTTCTTCACAATACCTGCAGAACTTCTAACGGTTCGGCTGTGCAGGTCCGGCTGGCCTAGAACATGGGCAGGTATATGCAAATGTTGGGGGCGTAACTATCAGTGATCCCGACTGTTAGGTCACGGTCGGGGTTATGTTCTGATTCATTTTTCAGTGGTCTTTTTTATTCACAAGATTTACATAAGAAGGAGGAAACAATGGTGTTTGAGGCTCATGGTATGTCATTTCCATGTAAAGAACTCTTATCATTCAACTATGCCAAAGTAAATGCAGTTTTCCATTCTATGGCACCTTTAAGGCTATCTCTTTATTTTATTGCATTGAGAATTTCTTCTACTTTGATGAGTCCCTCACTGAGCAGTTTTTTTGACTTCAGGGCTTGGTCTTTGCTCTAATATGCATTTTCAGCTGTTAGACCTTTTATGAAGACATGTGTTGCTTTCCAAATCATACCCATTCAATTGAATTTGCCAAAGGTTAGCTTCACTCAAAGTGTGGTAACATTTACAAGCAAAATTTATGAATGAGCTAAATTTAAACTGTCCCAGATAAGGGTATGAATACTTATGCAATGGAATCATCTAAGTTTTTTTTATCTTTAATAAATTTGCAAAGATGTTAAAAACCTGTTATTTACTTTGTCATTATGGTGTATGCAGTGTAGATTGATGTGGAAAAAATAAAAAAATAAATACATTTAAAGCAGTCTAACATTAGGCTGCAACATAAAACGTGAAAAAAATTAAGGGGTCTGAATACTTTCGCAAGGCACTGTGTGTATGTGTGTGTGTGTGTATATATATATATAGCCTTGTATATATAAAAACTTGGATACTTTGCAATGTCTGCGGGACCACAGGCAGTGCGTGAAAGATGAATATTGACAGCCAATCAATGTTCAATAATCCGCTTGCCAGAGAGCAGGTGGACTATATCGGATCCCTGACTGTTGCCACTCTTAATGTGCACAGTGAGAAATTAATACCCCATGAGAGGCAAATGTCAGAGAAAGATGAGACAACTAATCAAAACTAAAAAGAAAACAATGCTGATTCTAGTGGTCTTGAAAGAGGGCTTTAACTCACATCCAGAGGAGCACATGCGCAATAGATAGACAAAGATCTAGACAGTTACACATCTGCACCCACGGGCTTTGCATCTAGGTGCACTCCATGTGCTGTATTAGCTCTATTGACTTCTCTAATGGGAGCCAAAGGTCCCGTCCCAAAGGAACGTCCCTCTAATGGCAAAGTATTGAGTGTTGTGGAAGAGGAAGCTTCTTCTTCATAAGGCAGAAGCAGAGCTAAAGCCCTTTAGCACTGTGACAGGATTTAAGCTTAAAGTAGGATTAGACCGACACTTTATGACAAACAAGTAAGATCTTTAATGAGGAGATCCAGTCACCACACAGGGGGTTTACGATGCTCCACTTCACCTCTTTTACGGTTTTTCAAGACAGTCGAGACCATGTTTCTGATAGGAAGCACTCTAGATCATTTATTTATTTTGTTTTATTTAAAAATACTTTATATATATATATATATATATATATATATATATATATATATACATACAAACAGATGCTGGTCATATAAATAGAATATCATCAAAAAGTTGATTTATTTCACTAATTACATTCAAAAAGTGAAACTTGTATATTATATTCATTCATTACACACAGACTGATATATTTCAAATGTTTATTTCTTTTAATTTTGATGATTAGAGCTTACAGCTCATGAAAGTCAAAAATCAGTATATCAAAATATTAGAATATTTACATTTGAGTTTGAATAAATGACCATCCCTACAGTATAAATTCCGGTATCTCTTGTTCTTTGAAACCACATTAATGGGGAAGACTGCTGACTTGGCAATGATCCAGAAGACGAACATTGACGCCCTCCACAAAGAGGGTAAGTCACAGAGGGTCATTACTGAGAGGTGTGGCTGTTTACAGAGTGCTGTATCAAAGCATATTAAATGCAAAGTTGACTGGAAGGAAGAATTTGGGTAGGAAAAGGTGCACAAGCAACAGGGATGACTGCAAGCTTGAGAATACAGTCAAGCAAAGCCGATTCAAACACTTGGGAAAGCTTCACAAGGAGTGGACTGAAGCTGGAGTCAGTGCATCAAGAGTCACCACGCTCAGACGTCTTCAGGAAAAGGGCTACCAAGCCACTTCTGAACCAGAGACAACGTCAGAAGACAACTTACCTGGGCTGTGGAGAAAAAGAACTGGACTGTTGCTCAGTGGTCCAAAGTCCTCTTTTCAGATGAAAGTAAATTTTACATTTCATTTGGAAATCAAGGTCCCAGAGTCTGGAGGAAGAGTGGAGAGGCACATAATCCATGTTGCTTGAAGTCCAGTGTGAAGTTTCCACAGTCTGTGATGATTTGGGCTCCCATGTCATCTGCTGGTGTTGGTCCACTGTGTTTTCTGAAGTCCACAGTCAACGCAGCCATCTACCAGGAAATTTTAGAGCACTTCATGCTTCCTTCTGTTGACAAACTTTATGGAGATCCTGATTTCATTTTCCAGCAGGACTTGGCACCTGCCCACACTGCCAAAGGTACCAAAAGCTGGTTCAATGACCATGGTGTTACTGTGCTTGACTGGCCAGCAAACTCGCCTGACCTGAACCCCAGAGAGAATCTATGGAGTATTGTCAAGAGGAAGATGAGAGACACCAGACCCAACAATGCAGATGAGCTGAAGGCCACTATCAGAGCAACCTGGGCTTCCATAACACCTGAGCAGTGCCACAGACTGATCGACTCCATGCCATGCCGCATTGCTGCAGTAATTCAGGCAAAAGGAGTCCCTACTAAGTATTGAGTGCTGTACATGCTCATACTTTTCATGTTCATACTTTTCAGTTGGCCAAGATTTCTAAAAATACTTTCTTTGTATTGGTCTTAAGTAATATTCTAATTTTCTGATATACTGAATTTGGGATTTTTCTTTGTTGTCAGTTATAATCATCAAAATTAAAAGAAATAAAGATTTGAAATTAATATATATATATATATATATATATATATATATATATATATATATATATATATATATATGTATATTAAACATATTTTATGTTTAAACATTATTTTATTTTATTTTAAACTTAATTTAATTTGATAATTTTGTTTTTATATGCAAATATACTGGCAACTCAAGGGTCATTCCAATAAAGTAAATGTTAATTATAACCATATTTCAGAAAATAATCATTCTGCGTGTTTTATTTTTATTTTATATGCAGATAATTTGGCAGTTCAATTGTACAGTTATTGTCATACCATACTTAAATTAACCATTCTGGTTCTATTTTACTTTATGCTATTTTATTTTATTTGCAAATGTTTTGGCAGTTCAGTTGTGCAGGTACTGTTATGCCAATAAAATATACTAAATTGCAAGAGAAAAATACTAATAAAACAACAGAGTTAGATATATTTCATAATTTCATATTTTTCTTAATTTGCTACCAAGCTATTTAATTTTCCCTTTTCTTTAATTATTTTATTTTATTATTTCTTATTTAATTTAATAATAAATAAATAAAGATATTTCATGACAATAAAACACTAGATACAATTATATATTATATTATATTATATTATATTATATTATATTATATTATATTATATTATATTATATTATATTATATTATATTATATTATATTATATTATATTATATTAATCTGTAGAGAACATTCTATGTACATTTTCTGTTTGTAGTTTATCCTTTCATGTACCTTTCTCTCTTTTCATCTTTTTTTCTGGCTGTGCTGGAGCTCAGTGCTCAGGTCACAGGCTCAGACAACAGGTGGATGACTACGATAACACAGCCATCCTAAGAGGCAGAAAATGAAAGAAACAAGAGGAGAGAACAACTGGGCACAGGAGAGTAAAAATAGAGCAGAAGAAAGCGAGACACAGAGTCAGTCCGTCCATCCGTCTGTCTCCAGCTTGTATCTGTGTGTGTGTGTGTGTATCGCTGCGGTGCAGGATGGCAAGGATGATTCAGTGCGGGGCGGCGCCAGGCAGCAGATAAGCACAGAGCATTGTGTGAGGGGCCGAGGGGCCGCACACAGACATGCTTCAGCGATAAGACTGCTCATACGAGAGGAACCAGACACTGGGATAACATGGAAGATCCAAGACATGCACTTTGCTTTGGTTCACTGAGCGTTGGGGTTGCTGGTTTCCAACACAATCATGGCTGGAAATGTTGGAAGTGGTAAAATGTACAGAAATGAATCCATTTGTATTTAGATTTTGTTCTGTGTTAGTTTGCATACTCAGACCATACAGTATGTGCATATGAACAATTTTTGTCATGACAAGCCACATACAATTTTAAATGAAGAGATAGACAGACAGACAGAAATTTTTACCAGTGTTGAAAAGTGTTATTTTATTATCATTGAAATACTGTTTTTATGAATATGTTGATATCAGTTTTATTTTTATGTTTTCATTTTAATTTTAGTTAATGTTTTAGTAATTTTGTGATTTTGTAATTTTTATGTTTTTTTTATGTCAGTTCTTTGTATATATATTTTTTCTATTTTTATTCAAGTATTAGTTAGTTTAGTCCATCAAGATGAGAAATGTTGCCTTGACATCCAAGCTGAAAAAAAAAAAATATATATTTTTTTTAATATCACATTTTATTTCAGTTAATGCTTAAAAAAATGTGATGATGTTAAACTGGACAAATTAATCGCCTGCATTGGTGCGCTAATTTTGACAGCACTAATATATAAGACATGAAGACAAAATGAAAATTCAGCTTTACATCACAGAAATGAATTATTAATTAATTTCAAAGTATATTAAAACAGAAATCCATTATTTTTATTTGTAATAATATTTCACAATATTACTTTTTTTTTGTTGTTGTTGTAGTTTTGATCAAATAAATGCAGTCTTGATGACTCTGAGAAACTTCTTTAAAAAAACTTTTAAAAAGTTTCTGATTCCAAACTTTTGAACGGCAGTGTGTATATAGGCTAGGTACTCTGACCCTACACGTCTGGGGAGTTTCACATATTATTAAGAAAGGCTAAAAAGTCCAAGTACTTTTGGGCCTCTTTATTCTCTGACACCAAATAGGACACATAAGTTAAGCTGCCAAACTCACGCTAACTTAAAAAATAACAGAATTAAAAAGGTGACTTTTAGAAGGATTTTGGGAAGTTTGAAAAGGTGAAAGAAGGTTAATTGAGTTACAAATCTCTTCTTGTTTCCACCTGGCCTTTACGGAGGACGGACTCAAGGTGAGCTCGGGTTCTTCTTGTGTGCTCAGCGCTTTGAGTGACTTTGTTTTGGTCAGTTTTTTCCATTTTTCCCCTGAGCTGGCAGGATTCTGATGAAGACCCCCATTCGGCATGCCAGCCGTTTAAAGAGTGTTTACTCGCCTCCATATGGCAGACGGAGCAACTTGCCCCACTCCTTAACATCAACAGTCAGTGATTAGCATATTTGGGCTACCTGAAGAGAAACGAGGGGAGAAGGACAGAGTGTGCGTGTGTGTGTGTGAGGTAATATTAATCATAGAGTGCATCTGTGCAACCAGCGGAGGCATGGCAGGATGCCATACTGCTGCCCTCGTTTTCTGCTCGGGTGGCTGCGTAATGACTCGCCCTTTACCTCCACACCCTGTGCAATGATCACAGATAATCACAGGCCATCAGATGTGACCAAAAAACAGGCTGAAAACCCTGAAATAATGACACAAACAGGGCCAGAAAAAAAAGAAGGAGCGGGCAGGTTGTACTTTCACTGCTAGGTGACGTCAGGTTTCTTCTGAAGGGTAATTTGTCCTCTCTAAAGTGGAGGACGCTATTGATTTTAATTGCAGGCGATGTTGTGTGACACATTGGTTTGCTGAGCATCCGCTTTGAAGGGCAGCATGACCTCTGAAACTTAAATCAAATATGTTAAATTCAGTTAAAATGTAGACATTTCAGCACAACTTTTGACAAACACCATGTTTAAAGTGTCTCACTGGCCCTCTACTGTCCGCTGGCAGCGTTACAATAAAGTTTCCTGTCCACATCAGTACCTTAGTATTGCATAGCTAGACTTTTGAGTAAAAACATAAAGCCTGGCTCATACTGCAACATAAACCATCTGACTGACATCTAAAGCAGCCAACCACAGTTTGCTTTGTTTTAACGTGTTGGTTTGGGAATTGGTTTCTCTCAAACCGAGTTACATGAATATGTTACAAAAATGTTACATTAACAATTCAACATGGTGCATTCAAGGTGTGCTACATGTGCAGAATAAAAATAAAATACAATAAATAAAATAAAAAAAGTTATAATTTAAAATGTGATAATTTATTCAAAAGCAGTGAGTACAGACTACTGTCCAAAAAAATAAGATAAAATGAAATAAAAAGTAAAGATTTTATCTCTTTGTGGTAAAGCTGTAAAATCAATTAATTGTGATTAATCACTTCCAAAACAAAAGTTTGTGTTTACATGATTCATATGTTTGTGTACTGTGTATATTTATATAAAAATATACAGTATATATATATATATATATATATATATATATATATATATATTACAGCCCTACTTTGTGATTTATTTACAATACTATATAGTATAATTTATGATAATTCAAAAGTAATCACTGTTGATGTCACGAATCCGGTCTATGAACCACCAGAGGTCACTCACTCATCACACTGGACTGCATTTCCCATCATCCATTGCACTGATGACACATACACAGCTGATTACACTGATTGCACACACTGCTGATTGCACTGATCACACACCCTACATAAACCATGGACGTCCTCTCTTTCATTGCTAAGTATTGTATGCACTTATCGCTGCCCTAGCTTTAGCTACCTTACAGAGCCTTTTATAGTTTTCCTAGTCTTGCCTTGCCTGTTTCGGATTGTGTTTTCCCCTGCCTGGACTATTGCTTACGTTTTTGGATTACCTCTCTTGTCCAGGCCCTTTGGATATTGTTCGCTGTCGACTGACTCATGACTCTTTGCCTTGCCTGTGATATACCTGTTTGCCATTGTTTGACCCTTGCTTGTTTCCTGAACACGCCTTTGTAAATAAAGCTCGCACATGGATCCGCATGTCTCTCGTCTCGTTGGCTCCGTAACAGCTGACATCCTTCCTACAAAATAATAAAATAAAAAATAAAAATTCTACAACCCTCTATTCATTCAGAAGTAGTGAATGAATTCCTTCCTAAAAAAAAAACAAAATAAAATAAAATCACTATTCACTATTTCTGTCTAATCAAAACAGAAATAGACTTCATTTCTAGAAATGATCATACATTTATTTCCAGGCAGAATGATAATAAAGCCAAACTGGAGCTGGTGATTTTCAACCTCAGTCTTAACCATGCCGGCCTGTGGATGTATTTGTTTCAGGAATCTATATGTTACTGAATACAGACTGAACAGTGTTTGTTCAAAACATTATATGAAGAAGTGAATTACTGTCTGTGAGAGGTGACAGCAGTGAGAATGCATCATGTTCAGTGTTTCAAGCTCTCAGATGTCATTAATTACCATGAAAATACAAAAGCCATGATTATTTTAATCATTTAAAAAAACATTCAACATTACAATGCCCAGAGGAAAATTTAATTGCTCAGATGTTGCTCTCTCAGAAAAATACAAATAGACACAAATGAATCGACATAAAGTATAAAGCATTAATGTGGAGATTCATTTGATTGTTTCAAATATCTCAATCTTGGATATTCACAAGTATTATTGTTTTCTTTCCAGAGTGACCATTAATTAATGCGGTAACACTTTACAATGAGGTTCATTAGTTAACATTAGTTAACAACATTAGTAAACATGAACTAAGAATGAACAATACTTCTACAGCATTTATTAATCTTAGTTAATGTTAATTTCAGCATTTACTAATGCATTATTAAAATCACAATTTGTGTTTGTTAACATTAGTTAATGCACTGTGAACTAACATGAATAAACAATGAACAACTGCATTTTCATTAACTAACATTAACAAAGATTAATAAATAGTATAATAAATGCATTGTTCATTGTTTGTTCATGTTAGTTAATACATTAACTAATGTTAACAAATGACACCTTATTGTAAAGTGTTACCATTAATGCTTCTCTCTCTATTTAAAGTGAGAAAAGTTTTTAGAAATGTACCAGTGATATCCTTCAGTGCTCTGCATGTTAAAAGGGCTTCATTAAGGGCGAATTAATTAATCAGAGTGTGGCGTGTTAAACTGCATTCAGTCCAGTAGTTTATCATGCTTAACGACACACACATACACGTACACAGCAGTATTCTTTCATTAAGATGCTTGAAAAATGAAAAGACATCAAATAAGACAATACACTGCTAATTACTCGCTCAGGCTACCTCATAATTATTGCTGATTGTCCTACAACTGCAATTAAGAGAACAACTTCAGCATGGCAACCAAAATACTTGCCTTACTTATTTTTCGTCTGTAAATTGGAAATTAATACATCAAGCATGATTATGATTATGAAGAAAGAGGAAAAAAAGGAGAAAGAAAAAGAAAACAAAGAGGAGAAGACAAGAAGTGAATTTCTTTAAAAAGAAAAAAAAGAAAGTAGTACAGATGTTGCCATGTATTTTTTTTTTAGAACTTTTATTTAGCAATGGTGTATTAAAGTTATCAAAAGTGGCAGTAAAGACATTAATAATGTAACAAAATGTTTGTGTTTTAAATAAATGCTTTCTATTCATCAAATAATCCTAAAAATCATTTTTTCCATAAAAATATTTAGCAGCAAAACTATTTTTAACATTGCTGATAATTAGAAATGTTTCTTGAGCAGCAAATCGGCATATTAGAATGATGCTGAAAATTCTGCTTTGCATCACAGAAATAAATTACATTTTAAAATGTATTCAAACAGAAAGTAGTTTTCAAAAAATAATATTTCACAATATTGCTGTTTTTACTGTATTTTTGACCAAATAAATGCAGCTTTAGTGAGCATTAGAAACTGTGCATATATGAATTGTTAGTTCTTCGCATAATAACATCTGAGAGACTTGCTGTCTTACCAATGTCAACTAATTGTGCAATTTGAACTAATAATTCATGAAAACATTTATTGTTTTTCTGAATCGTTTCTCCAAGGATGTCTCTAAACATCCCTGGAGTAACTTCTGGGCACAAATTGGCAGTCAGTTTTCTGTTAAAAATGCTGGTATGCCATTTTCCTGAACTTAGAGATTGCCAATAAGTAACAGTAGCTCAAAGCTATCCTAGTTAAGCAATGCCATGAAGGGCTTGAATGTGTTTTAGTTCATCACTGGATCATCATCATTATAATGCCGTCTGTCTTTCTTTGTCTTCATGATTTGCTTTAATTTGCTCTCTCCCTCTTGCTTGCCAATAAAAGCCTGCAGTGTTTCCCAAAGGATTTGGGCCTCTTAATAAGATACAGCCAAGGCCACTGTTTCTCTGATGGTGTCATCTTCATAATTAGATTTCTCATTATTTGTGTGGCAAAAGAACTGAATCTACAGTCGCTATCGGATCAAAGGCACCATCCAAACGTCAAGATCATATTTAGATACTGTAATGCACTGAAGAGGAGTCTGTTCAGTCAGTCAGCATCGTTTGATTATTTCTTTATGTTTTTATGAAGAGATCTGAATCCTTTATTCGGGTGCTGCACTGAAATCTGTTGCCATCAGATAATGCGCTGGAGTGTAATAATGTACGCAATGTAATATATCTGGATTTGAATACATTTTGACCAATGCATTTCCCTTCCTACTGAGACTTCACTTATAGCTAATTTAGTCATAAGAGGCCATGCATTAGTATTTTTTGTTGTCCAGGTTTTGCATGAAAGTTGGAAGCATGTTGCATTTTCTGGAGTTCCATACTTTTCCAGTTTAGCATAACTGCATTCAGTGTTCTGTACAGCAGATCTTCTTATAGTGATATTTTCCAGCTCGTTTCAGTAAGAAAGAGCACACTGAATCAAAATGATGGAAGTATGTGTTTCTTTCTTTCCCTCGTCTCCTGTTCCAGCATTACCATGGCGATGTGTAATAGGGCATCTGTGAATAAGAGGCCGTTAGGTCTCAATTATCTCTGCGTGACCTTGCTGCTGTGATAGGAGCAGACGTGTGCACTTACGCACATAAAGTGCATGGAATCCAAAAGGAAACAACATTTTTTTTTTAAAAAGAGACCTAACCCTTAGTAGAGAAAATTGGTTGATTAGATTATTGTTAAACAATTTTCACCTTTCTTTCACCCTCGGAAAAAAAGGTACAAAATGCATACCTTTATACCTTGTTTACCACTAAATTATGCATTTTAGTACTTTAAAGGTACATATTTGTACCTAAAGTGTGCATATTAGTACCTAAATAGTACATATTAGTACCAGCTTTCTTCTTTTTCTGAGAATGTATCTGTACAGCCTTGAGGGTTAAGCTGCGTTTGCATGGAAATAAACCTGTAAAGCTGCCCTTGCCAGTGTCACGTTCTATGAAATGTGAGAACGACTGAATATTTTTGCAGTTTTAAGAACGAGCTAGCTCCTTTATATGCCCCTCATATTGCTGTCTCTGTATTTATTTTACCTTACCTCATATCTGTCTAATATAGTGATACTTTCCAGGGTGAAGTGATTTTAAATTAATATCACAATTGCTATTTCCAAAACCACTTTACAAGCTAAAATGAGAGTCTCTACGTCTGCTTTATAAATGATCAAACAGCATCCAGCTGTGCTGAAGATGGGATGGCATGTGACAGAACACATGTAGATATATTTTGCTCTCATTTAATGTATATAGCAATTTTATGCACTATATCAAGATCTGATATACATATATATTATGTTAACTAAAATAATGACAACATTTATTATTTTCCTTTAGTTTAACTTGATGCTCTAAAAACTCAAACTGAACTACATAAACTTATTTTAAAACGAATAAAAATGTCAAAAGCACTCAAAAAATACTAAAATTAAAAAATAAAACAACACAGACAATATAAAATATTATTAAATTATATTAAATGATTAATAATCCAAAAATACTAAAACAACAATATTATATATATATATATATATATATATATATATATATATATATATATATATATATATATATATAGAGAGAGAGAGAGAGAGAGAGATAATATTAAAATCTATAAAAATAATATGAAACAACAGGACTGATATTCTTGCAAATTTAGCCAGTTTGCTAAACTAAACTAAACTGAAACTAAATATTTTCCATAAATATATGTGTTTGATCTATTGCTTTTCATGCATTAACTTGGGTAACTGTGTTGGCCTTCACGATTACAGTCTATGTGAGAGTTTGTGTACAAATAAAAAAAAAAAAAATCCTTTTCTTCCCATAACACAGTAACTTTACTGCTTTTAAAAATGTCATGGGATATCAAATTGTATCCTTTTCATGGAAATGCTTTTAATAGTATAAGAGTTTCCCATAAAAACTGTCCACATTAGATCTGTTGGACTATAAGCATACAAGACAAACAAAAACAATATCACAGAGATTTAATAAATGCTCTGATTGGCTATACGGATTGGATTCATGCATGTTCATTGGTTTCAAAAGGGATTTTCTCACTAAAAACCACAATCAGCAGATGGCAGTCTAACACTGACACACAAACTCACAAAAGCTCTTTCTCGCTCCCCGTCTGTCTCTCTTCCCTCCTTTCTGTTTGCTTAGGGAGGTGGGACACTGGAGATTCATTAAATGTAACTACTACCAGGGCTTAGTGCACAGGGCTCAAATGAAGTGGCACTAATATGGGGATTACATCAACAAATCCACCTTAGCTTCTCTCCCATCATCTCCACACAGCCGAACATGTGGCGCGGAGAACACCAACGGCCGAAACCTTCTTCAGTCGCACTCGGCACCTTCAATAAGAAACACAGTTTTCTTTTCGCAAGCCTTTTGACATTGAGTTACAGTCTTTGCATTGAAAAGGATACATACTTTCACAAAACTATAAAGAATCTAAAGAAAATCTGCAGTCTGGGTCCTTGAGAAAGAGGCGACTCTTTGTACATCAACAAAAACAGCACTTTTTAAAGTATTACAAGAAACTGGTGGTGAGGTTTTTGAGTTTTATGTTAGAAAGCTTTCTGAACTGAATAGTGACTTGTGTGTTAACTCTCTAAAGCCAGTGTGCTAATAGTTGAAACATGAAAGTGTGTCCGTTTGTTGCTTTAAAAGAGAATTTTTGGCATTATGATCAATAGAGGCATCCTGAAAAAGGAGGGATGTTTTCACATACAAAAGAAATCATTTTGGTTTATTTTCTTCGTCTCAAAAACACAAAAGGATTTTGAAAGAGAATTCCTGAGCATAGCGCGGCTCGCTGATAAACAAGTGATTTCTTGCGCACGTTCAACATGAACAACAGCGCATCATCATCATTTCAAGTTTGCACACCGAGGTTATTTGCAGTGTACTACTTCAAAACAAAAACGCTCGTGCTTTCTCTCATTTTATTTTCTTTGGGTGATTTGAGAGTTGTTGTGAACGAAGAAGGGTCAGGGTTTGGCTTGGTCAAGCTACTGATGGCGACCATTCAAAAATTGTGTATTCTGATTAGTAATTACACTGACAAAGACTATTCTTGTGCTGTTTTCCAGAACAAACATTGTTAAATCAATATACATTTACTTGAAATGTAACAAAAACCAACGGGGTCAGAAAAATAAACTTAATTCATAGCGAAAACAATATTATTTTTCTGACCCTATTTTTAAAAATTTTGATACATTTTTCAGAAAACAAGACTTGATTTCTCAAAAGAGTAGTTTTGAAAATTTGAACATTTGTTGAAAATGTTCTCATCCACTGGCCATCCAAGATGAGTTTGTTTCTTCATCAGAACAGATTTAGAGAAATTTGCAGTGCATCACTAGCTCACCAGTGGATCCTATGCAGTGAATGGGTGCCATGCAGTGAATGTGATAAAAACATCACAATAATCCACACCACTCCAGTCCATCAATTAACGTCTTGTGAAGCCAAAAGCTGCATGTTTGTAAGAATCAAATCCATCATTAAGATGTTTTTAACTTCAAATCACTGTATCTGGCTAAAATACGAGTCCCCTATCCATAATATCGATTTCTCCAGAGAAAAAACGTCAACTGGTTGGAATCAGGAGATGAATATGCACTGATAAAACACCGGTTATAATTAAAAACAGTCAGTCTAAAACAGTCCAAAACAAATATATGGCTGGATTTGAATGTAAGAGGACAACAGGTGATTGTCTTTTTGTTTTTGTTTTTTCACTGGAGGAAGAGTTATTATGGATTATGGACTCATATTTTGGCAATAAGCAATGGTTGGACATTAAAACGTCTTGATGGATCTGTTTCTCACAAACATGCAGCTTTTGGCTTCACAAGATGTTAACTGATGGACTGGAGTGGATTACTTGTGCATTATTGTGATGTTTTTATCAGTTGTTTGGACTCTCATTCTGACGGCACCCATTCACTGCAGAGGATCCATTGGTGAGCAACTGATGGAATGTGAAATTTCTCCAACAAAACAAACTCATCTACATATTGGATGGCCTGAGGGTGAGTACATTTTCAGCAAATTTTCATTGTTAGGTGAACTATTCAGAGTTAAGTCACATTGCTTTTTAAGTAAATACATTGTGATTTAAGAACATTTAGATGTACTTGAATAATTCAAATGTTAGTGCTTAGGAGTAAAAATGATGGCATGCAGGTCGCATACATGCTGTTGCTAAGTAAATGCCATGGAGATGAATGAGAATGCTAATGGATAGCTCTTTCCAAGTAACATAGACCCTCTTGTTCTGTGTGTCTATTGATTGTCTATCACAGGGAATTCCACAAATATAGGCATTTCAATTATTGATAAACGTGAAACACGTTCCCCGGAGGTGTGTGAACTTTTCCCAGTATCCAATTAATCTTTTAGCTGATTTCAGCTTGAATATTCCAGATAACAAGATGTTAAGAGGAGAAGAACAACAGAGGAACCCCCTCAGAGAGAACGATAACATTGCTTCACATCGCAAACCTGCGTCAGGGCCAGAATAGAATGTCAGAAAATGAGCTAGAGATATATAATACTCAGTGCTCTATCGAGCACTTTTCCGTCCATTATGAAGAACAAATAGACATCTGACACATCCTCGAGGTTGAGCTTTCGGGGATGGAGGTATCTGACAATTCCAGTCTGACAGCCGTATTCCTTTCACACTTCATTAATTTCCTTTAATTAACGACCGCACATTTTGTGCTATTCGCTCAGCCGACGAGAAACGCGAATGACAAACACCCGTGTGCACGGCCCATAATGCAGGGCCTAATGGAACACACAGATCTCAGCTCCGTCTCTTATGTCAATTATTTGAGAATATTTTTAGGAAATGAGGACTAATGTCTCAATCAGATTTGCTTAATACACCTTTTCCGAAGATCAAAGAAAACTATTAAATATTTCTTTCTTTCACAATGAATAATTTTGGTAAAATTTGGCCAGTTTGATGAGACTGCAGGGAGGCAACCAAGGAATGGCCCTCTAAGTAAAAACTTTAATTAAAAAGTTTGACGTGCTTGTCAGGAATTTTCCATTCAAATGACATGCTAGCTTCTCACCAGATTTCTGAATGAAACAGTAATCGCTGTCATAATTACTAGCTGTCATGTAGAACCCTTTACACAGCACTGGAAACCGACCCTGCGGCACAAGTAGCACCATTATCTGAAACCTTTTTCTGCTTTCATTTCAATGTCACTTCTGGATTTCAGTGTACAGTATGTACCTCATTCCTCAAGGGCAAGCTGTTTTTTTTAATCATTGAAATGTTTTATGGTTATACATTATGTTAGGAACAGTTTGATGCAATAACGCAGTACCAAAAAAGTTGTTTCTGCTTAAATTCATTCTGATAAATAAAAATAGAGACAAATGAGACAATTGTTGACACAAAGCAAGAGATATAAAATCAATTTGGATAGCAATATGTACCATTTATTTATTTTTCATTTATTTTTTATTTTTTTAAATGTTTGTTAAAAGTGTCTTATGCTTATCAAGGCTGCATTTATTTAACCAAAAACAGAATTATTAAGCAAAATAATATATTAAATGCACAAGTATATTTGTTTAAAACAAAAAAAAAGAAAAACTGTAAAACATTTTTATGAATTAAAATAACTCTTTTCTATTGTATTACAACTGTAATTTATTCCTGTGATCAAAGTTGAATTTTCAGCATTTTTACTCCAGTCCTCAGTGTCAAATCATCCTTCAAAATTTTTTTAAAGATGATGATTTGCTTATTATTATAAAAAAATAAAAATAAATAAAAACTTGACCCCAAAATCTTGAATGTTTGTGTATAACCGAAATCTATAATATTGTAGTCAATAATATATATTCTATGTGTATGTGATATTTACAGTGATGGGCCAGTGCAGATTCAGGGCTCAAAGACGCCCAAAAATGAAAAGACACTGACTTGACATGCCTTGGCTTGAGGCTGATGGATTTGACGGCGCTTTCAGACACTTCATGTGGAACGTGGGAGGTTAATAAGCAAATAAATTTCAAGTTCATCATGCAAATTTGGTCATCATGACCGCAGCACATTCTTCAAACAGACACCTCCCTGGGAGAGAGAGACGCAGACCGATAGTGACAAATGAGCTGCAGGCCTCCGCACGAGACGTCTTTCTGATAGCATCCACGGGAACCCAAGAGCTCTAGAAAACCTGGAGAAAGCTCTCCGTTAGCAATCCCGAGGGCTAGCCCCATGCTAACCAGCCAGACGCTAATCTTTTGGCATATGCACAACAGAATGAATGAAAGTCAGTGTGCAAGGTGTATTTCAGAAAAAGAGAGATGACCTTTGTGGTGAGGACAGAGAGTAAAAGGGTGTGCAAAAACCTGCTCATTCGTTAGTGTTTGGAATGTGATGTTCTCCTCAACAGCTGTGACTTTTGAAGTAATTACTCTGCAATTCTCTCCTGTTCTGCCTGTATCCTGTCCCAGCACACACTGTTCCCAAATCTAGTGAGCTTGTTGTCTACTTTCAAGGCAGCATCTAAACTTAGATGGAACCTCATAACTGACTGATCTGGAGTGCTCTACATATGCAGACACAGAGTTTGACATTGGCTAATTTCTAAGATAATAATGTGATGCTCCAATAAGCATAAAAATATATTACTACTATTAAAAAGCGTGGGGTAGGATTATTTATTTATTTTTAATATTTTTGAAAGATCCATCATAAATTATTCTAATGTGACCATTTGGGGCTCAAGAATCATTTATCATCAATGTTAAAATTAGCTGTGCTGTTTAATATTTTTGTGTAAACTGCAATATCATTATCATCATCATTATTATTATTACTACTACTACTACAGGCAGTGTTATTATAGTTAACTAGACCTTAAACAATTGTTACTTTAAAAAAAAAAAATATATACAACAACGTTATTTCAGCAAGTTTCAACATTTCTCATTTCCATTTAGTTTAACTTGATGCACTAAAACAACTGAAACTGAAAAAAAAAAAAAAAATACTGTATAAACAAATTTAAACAAAAAACAAAAAACAAAATTATACTAAATTTAACTAAAATTTTAAAACTAAACTAAACTAAAAACAAAATCCATTTCAAAATAATAATTACAATTATAGTAATATCTCAATGATATTAAAATAACACTGATTCCAGAATTTTTCAATCAATAGAAAGTTCAAAAGATTTTTATTTTTTTTAAATATAATTTTTCTTGTAACATTAATTTCTCTACTGTCACTGTTTGATCAATTTAATTAGTCCTCACTGGATGAAATGATTAGTTTCCTCAAAAAAATCAAATACTTAAACTATAGTTTATATATGTTTTATACTGGAAAACAACATTATTTAAGTGTAAACAACATTTCTTTGCTTCACCAGCCATCTTAAATAGATCTCTTCACAGAACGTGTGCAATGCATTCTGGGATTCCCTTCTCTGCAAGGAATGTGGTTGCTTCTCAATACTCAAACTGATGGTGACGCTGATGACATTTGAAGTGACACTTGATTTATCAAAAATATTCCAATACACAAATAAATTTTTCTTTGATCTGCATCCTGCCTTGCACATCCTAAGGGGGTGGAGCTGTGACGTGAGGAAAGGAAGAGAGGAATGGAAAAGGGGATGCAAAAATAAGAAACGAGAAGCACCCTGCGTGTGAAGCTGCCTTTGAATCGGGCAAAAATAGGTAGGAACAAAGCCACGCAGTCATCAAAGACAGCTAAATCGCTGAGGATTTAAGCTGTATTCAAAAGCTTGACCTTTCAAGGGTCATTCTGACCTTTCAATGTAAAAAAACAAAAAAAAAAACTCAGCAAGGAATGGAGGAAATGAAGTCATTTTTCTCCACATGGTCCAGAGTGTCTTTGTCACGTTGCTCCTGCTCTAGCCCACTCAAAGTGCACCCGTGATCTAATTTTTTCTTGCATATGGTGTCTTTTGAGAGACTGTCTAAAGTTAGAATGCAGGAAAAAAAAAACGATTTCGCCACTATTTGGTGGGAGATTAAATGTGTTGAATGAAATGAGCCCAAACAAAACGCAAATAGAGAATTGCATATTTCAAAGTGATTATCACCCGTGTTCAGCTGCGAAAGGGTAATTGCGATCTTGATTGCGCCCCACTGCTGCGTCCTCTTTTTCTGTTAACCTCCGACCCTGGCGAAATTTCCCCCTCTGTCGCCGCTCTCTTCAAAAGATAATGTATTCGGATTTCCGACAAGGTGATAACAAAATTACCTGACATTTTCAGATTTATTGCTGTATTTTCTTATTATCTGCAGAGGAATATAGGCAAATGCTGCTCCATAAATCATTTTGAGAGAGAAATGCTCGGCCTACTGTTTTTTTTTCTTTCGTGTGTGACTGTGTGTGTGTGTGTGTGTGTGTATATATGTGTGTCTTTTTTTCCCGTAAGGCTGTTCTTTTCTCGATTGGGAAATAAATTGCAGCCTCATTTCAGACGGATGTAAATGAAGAGGTGTCGGTTCGGGCCACGAGGCGAGCGTCCCTCTACAAGCACACGTCGATGGAGAAATTTTCAGCTGCAACGTTTTTAGGTTCAATACTGATTAACGCTCATTGGCTCTGACGGCTGCTGTTTGGACTCCCGGAGTTTGTAATATTTGTTCTTTCTTGTGAAGACGCACTTCAGCGGTTTCCCGCTTAGCTCTGTTTTCTCAGACAGACGTGAGCCCCTCCCTCCAGCAACCGCTATTCCCTCTCATATGGACTCCGCGGCACGCCGGGGTTCAAGCAAAGTGGAGCGAAGGCTTTTTCATGTGAAATTGAACGAGAGCGTCTTCAGAGGTTAAACTGACTGCATGTTATATTCAGCTCTTATGTAAAAATGCATAAATGGATGTTGACTGCCAGTTGCGGTGACCTTTGCGATGTCTACAGACTACCTTGGAGAGGACATGCCTGTAAATATTTATGGCTTGTTGATACCGGGGAAGGTCGTGACATGGAGCTGCGCCTCATCTTGTAGACAAATATGTACTTCCCCCCCACCCTGGAGCCCTAGAGCAGGATTTATATAAGACCGCATCCTGGTTTAGCTGCAAATGGGGTGAATACTTTGTGCATGCAGTGGTGGAGCTCAGATTGCCTCTATCCTCTAAAGGAGAGTGAACTGGAGTCTGCACTACACTTAGGAAAATAAAACTGCGGTATCGTGGCACAGTGATGTGTCAAACTGAACTTTGATATACAGGGGCCCCTAAAAGTATTTGGACACTTAAGCTACATTTATAATGTTTGAATGTCATAGTACTAGAAAAGCAAATATCAATCCAAGTGTCATCTGCAAACAAATGATGCTAGACCTTTTCCTAGAATAACTTCACTCCTCCAAGTCATGTTTTTCCAGTTATTTTTAACTTAATGAAAGAAATATGAAGTCATTTCCCCTCAGGTTGACAGGTATCCTAAGCACAACCATAAAGTGTCACAACTATTTTTGTCTCTTTATTTAACAGTATAAACACTTTACAATAAGGTTCATGAATGGCTGCATTTTATGAAACTATGTTTATGTTAACTTATAAATATACTGTTGCATAATTCATGTTATTTCATAATACATTAATGCTGCTTTTACAGCTTGAACTGATGAAAATGTATTCACACTCAATAAGAAATGAATACGTTTATTCAGCAAGGACGTATTAAATTAAAACTTAAAAGTAAAAAAATGCAGAACGTTGAAATAAATGCTTTTCTTTTAAACTTTTTTTTATAAACATATACAGTATATAAACAATGAGCATTTGTTTACAACAAATTAATATAGATTCAGTAAGATTTGTACACATGCTCACCAAGGCTGCATTTATTTAATAAAAAGGTATAATACAAATAGTAATATTTTGAAATTTTAGTGCTGTCAAACGATTAATCGCGATAACAATAACAATTTAAAATATTTTTTTTCTATTTGAATATATTTCAATATGTAATTTATTCCTGTGATGCAAAGCAGCATTTTCAGCATCATTGCTCCAGTCTTCAGTGTCACACGATCCTTCAGAAATCATTCTAATATGCTGATTTGCTACTCTTTTGAATGGTAGCATATACAAATTAACATTAATCTAAATAATAATTGCTGCAAAATGGCTCATTGATAGTTCCTGATGGTTTTCTATTTCCATGGTGTCACACTGCGTGGCCCCACCCACAGTTAAATGTCATTGGTCTAAATCAACACTCCACATAACAGAAACATTAATAACCTTCTGATTGGCTGTGATAGTGTCACAGTACACAGAACTTGCACATTTAGCGTGAACAGACAAATTGGTTGCCGCTAGAAACGTGTCGCATCATGTCTAGTTAGGACACAGTGTAAAAGCTTAATTAGACTTTGGCAAAACAAGCTTGGAGAGCTCTAAATGGCATTCCTAATAATTACAAAATAAACCACAGGCTGCATTAAATCAAAATCTACGTTTTGAAAATGAATGTGAACATCAATTAGTCACTTCTTTCCTACTGCTTTGAGAATCATGTATGTATCAACATGACAAAGTCAGAGGGAAAGTCTTGCATTGGAAAGTCAGGCATGGTTTTCTTGTTCTGGAGTGTGTCAAATACACTGGATGCTCAGATTCTAGGATCAGTAAAGGTCTTTTGGTACTTTGCACTGGAAACCTTTACGAGTCACATTATCATGGCTAAATGGAGAGAGGCTGACAGAGACATCACTGATAGAGCCAAATTACTCCCTTGCCATTTCTGAACTTACTCTGAGGGGGAAAAAAACCTAAGTGACCTTCTCTCAGAGGACATGGTGTTTTAAAGTTGATATTATGTTTTAATACCCACAGCAATTAATCACGACACAATACGCCTGACTTGAAATATTCAGGGATCACTGGTTTTGGGTAAGTGCGTGAAAAGGTAACCGAGTTTATTGGAAATAAGCCATGGTATTATGGGATGTTATGTGGAGCATCATCAGGCTATTTGCCTAACTGAAAATGCACTTTGTTCATTAGAGTGGTTATGATGTAAAAGGTTATTATGAGGAATTTGAATTGATAATTAGTGGTGCTTGTTCATACTTATGGTTAAGGGCTTGTTTAAATCCATGAATATTAAAAATTAGCTTGTAATTCATCCCTCACTGTTAGCATCCTCAAATCATGCAGCTTTTTAGAAAAAAATAAAGGTGTGCTATTAGATTCCTAACTGACTGGACTTGCAATTTAAGCCTGCCAAAAAATAAAACAGGTGATAAAAATCGCCATAGATTTACATTAAAAGAGGAACCTGAGTTAAAACTAGAAATCAATATATCATTGAGACTTTGGGATGAGCTATAAGTACTAAAGTACTAAATAAAAACAAAATACAGAACTGAACTAGTTGTTAATGATGTTTTTAAATGCATATCAGAGCCGTGTCTCTCTTCTGTATGCATGGTGCAAGAAATCACAGTGAATCACAGGTACATTAGTGTTGCCAGATCTTGCTATTAAAAAAAAAAAAAAAAAAAAAAAACAGCAAATAAGAACAAACTCATCATAAACTTTAATTCAAATGTGTTATCTTGGAAATAAGCCACACACCAAAATATGGCAACCTGCGACCTGCCAACTCCATAAACTGGATCGCTTTATCAGCTCAGAACAACCAACAAGCACAAAGATGTTAATAAATATTGCTTTTAATAAATGTACATGGCAACCCTCCAAGAGTGCACTCTGCAAAGCAACATTGCTCGTGTGTAAATGAACACAGTGTGGCGCTTCACTGAAACACACAATATGTACATTTATTGAAATCACAGCCTTTGAAATTTGATAATCACACAAAGCCATAATGGGATTTAGACATTATTTCAATTAATTGTGCTGCAATAGTGATCTGAAATATATAGCAATGATCTGGTAACCACCTAGCATCATTTTTATTTCCTCAGAAAATGTAAAAGTCAGATCAAGACTCACCAAAACTAGCTCAACATGAGCATTATTACAGTATTACAAAAAGCAGTATTACAAAAGACTGCAATAAATGCACCATTCTTTGAGAAAATATTGAAGAGAGTGTTATGAAACACAGTCCTTTGTGTCTTACAACGTGTGTGCATGCACGAGTGTGTGTGCAGATCACGCACGTTGGCTCTTCTCTGGTCACACTGTATCACAAACACTGAACAGTAATTCGTTTTTCCACTCATTTGAGGCTGTGTGTTTATGCAGCTCAAGGGCATTGGTTTGTACCAGACAGCAGATTATTATTTACTACACTGAGTCAGGGAGGACCTAATCCAATTAGCAAATTCCCCCTTTCCTCCTCCTCGCTTCAAGGAGAGAATCATCTTTTTTTTTCTTCTTCTTCTTCTTTTTTTCCCTTCCCTTTTGCTCAGCCCAGCTGACGCGTCCCAGGAAAGCAAAGCTGCAAAAGCTGCAATAAAAATGCATCTGTCTCCATTAAACAGCACAGGGACAAGAACAGGCGCTTACAGATACTGTGTCTTGGCCAGTCACTCGTGGAAACAGATTGCAGAGCAGGCGGCATCATTACTTTGTGTGTTAAAAACACATTAGGTGCCAATAAGGTGGCGGCGTACTTGAATGAAAATACCCAGAGATTAGAATATGCAGATGAGAGCCGAAGAGGCAGCGGTGGCGATGTCTGTTTGTGGCTTTGCAATTAAGTGGCTTTCGTGTCATTTTTCTGCGCTTTATTGTCAGTACGATATTGTACATGCTGTAATTATCTGATGTTAGTATCCGGGCAGGCGATGACACATTTCACTGATTGTGTACTAAGTGAGCTAGTTTCAAACCCTGATTTTGCTTCATTTCAGGGATAACTATGAGCATGCACAGATGCTCTCCCGCAGGAGATTTTTATTGCTTATCGGTGGCTCTTTCATAGCACTGGAGACTTAACACTGATGCTCAAGACATAGGGCTAAGCATGTGCCACAACAGCAATATTTAAACTTAGCCATTTTATATTCTTTTATCACAATCAACGTCCTATTACTCACTCTCTAAACATAAGAAAAAAAAATGCATCTTTTAAAGACACTATACAGGGTGTTTATTCAAGTAGCCAGTGGACTTCAGAGAAACAAACTCTCTTAAAATTCACACAGTTACAGTATCATTTCAATCATATGTTTGTATTTTGCTTAAAGGAACAGTTTGCCCAAAAATGAAAATTTGCTGAAAATTTCCTCACCCTCAGTCCATCCAAGATGAAGATGAGTTTGTTTCTTCATCGGAACAGATTTGTAGAAATGTAGCATTCCATCACTTGCTCACTAATAGATCCTCTGCAGTGAATGGGTGCCGTCAGAATGAGAGTCCAAACAGCTGCTAAAAACATCACAATAAACCACAAGTAATCCACACCACTCCAGTCAATTAACTGACATCTTGTGAAGTGAAAAGCTGCATTTGTTTTAATTTTTTTTTAACAAACACATCCATTGTTAAGACTTTTCCACTTTAAATTGTTGCTTCTTCCCAAAATATTACCCCATTATCCATAATAATGCTTCCTCCAGTGAAAAAAAGTCCATCCCTGTTGTCCTCTCACATCAAAACCCAGCAACATATTTGTTTGGAACTGTTTTGGTTGTAAAGATTGCTTGATCTGTGCATATTTCCCTCCTGATTCAGGCAAGGCAACTTTTTCACTGAAGAAAGCAATTTTATGGATAGAGAACTTGTTTTTTTAGCTGGAAGCAACGGTTTGAAGTTAAAAACATCTTAATGACGGATTAGTTTCTTACAAACATGCAACTTTTGGCTTCACAAGATGTTAATTGATGGACTGGAGTGGTGTGGATTAGTTGTGGATTATTGTGATGCTTTTATTAGCTGTTTGGACTCTCATTCTGTCGGCACCCATTCACTGCAGAGGATCCATTGGTGAGCAAGTGTTACATTTCTCCAAATCTACTACACAATTCATTTTTATTTATTTATTTATTTACATTATTTGGCTAAATTACAGCTTGCTTAGAAATAATGTACAATACAAATTTTCTGTGATATTTACGTTGATTTTTCCTTGGTTTTATCATGTTTGATAAACAAGTACACTAACGTCTGGGGAAGTTACCAACACAAAAGCCAAAAACATTAGGGGCAAAATTGTGTGGCAAAATGTTGCCAAAACAGTGGGAGAGCCATAATTTGGTTACCATTTTATACAGCTGGAGCTTGCCAGATCTATTATTGTATGATTCGTAAACAGTCTGCCACAATGTGCCTTTGATGCATTTGTAAAGCCTGCATGGTGCACATTTCAAAGCAGACTACTATCTAACAGTATATGCACGCTTCTACCTCTGATTTATGTTACAGGCCAAATTATCAAAAACATTTGGAAATAAATACATATTTAAAAGCTCCATAAAGCACTTTTCTGCAACTGTTCTTCCAAGGTGAGCAGTTTTTCAGCATCTGCTTGCCAGTAAACATCTCAGTTTGAGGGCAAAGCCTCTGAGTAACTTTGAGTGTCTCCCCGGGCAACAACATCCTCAAGCATGTGAACAAGCAGAATATAACCGTAAAAAAAGGAATGGAAGCTCATATGGAAGTGAACAAAAAGAGCATCAGCAACCCATGTCTGTGGTGCACCAACCTATTCACTATGATGTCCTTAGAAGTTTACACAAATGATTTCTCTTTCCATTCCCCAATCTCAAACATGGTGGTCTACAGAATCAAAATCATTTTCTTGCTGAAGAAATCCAACACTACAATTGTGCATGATCAACTATGACTTTCATTACACATAAATCAAGACCGTTTCTCAAAATTAATGAGTCCAGGGCTACAATTTAAAAAGTGCAATATGAAAACAGAGCATTCATTTCTTTATATATCAGATTTCAAACAGATTAAAAATTTAAAGAAATGAGCAAGAGTTCTGTAGACTTAAGTCTCGCAACAAAAGATCAAAGACATCACATTTTGGTCTAAAGCAGAGTGGAATTTGATTTGTTTCAGTCAAACCTAAAACGCCAGCAAAAGACCTCAAAGAACATGCATCGCAGTGGATTTCTTTCTAAATGTGTTTCATAAAGATGTTTAACAATAGAAGACTGAAACACACACGCACACGCACACGCACACGCACACGCACACGCACACGCACACACACACACACACACACACACACACACACACACACACACACACACACACACACACACACACACACACACACACACACACACACACACACATACACACACACACACACACACACACATACATACATACACAAACACACACAGCTTGTCTTTGTCTTTTGTCTGTGATTTATAATACAAATACTAGTAGACCATGTGTCTCAGAGACAAGAAAAAGAATGAGAAAAGAGAGTATGGATGGTGAGATATAATCAGTCACCACTCCTCACTCACTCCGTCTTGCCCCCTAGTTTTCCTGTAAGACTTCATTAGTAATCTGTGAAAGTATTGATACCCGCTGCTACATTCAATTAACTTGGAAAATTTTTTATTTGAGCCCGGTATGATTTCACTTTCAATTTGTGACAGTCTCCCATGGCCTTCTGGCTTTTTCTGTGCAAGCCGCTGCTTGATATGAAAGTGTTTTTTTCTTTTTTTTCTTTTTTCCTTTTCTTTTCGAAATTAGACTTATGTGGTCAAGTTTGCTTCATACTGAATTCATTTGCTGTGCAATTGAAGCTCAACAGCTCTGCATGATTAGCCAGTGTTATGCTTACAAATCATTTTAAGTGGCTGCTTTGATTACAATGCAATACAAATTATACATATCTGATTATTAGTGCTCAATGTGTTTATTAAAGGAATGGTTCACCCCAAAAAATGTAAAATAAATAAAAAATAAAAAATGTCATCATCTACTTAACCTCATGTCATTACAAACCCGTATTAGCATGCAGTGAAGAGTCTGAGTCGACATTTACTAATTTTAAAATGAGCAAAAGTACTATAAAATGATGATTTTATGTAAAACTAAAAAGTTTTCTAGCTCACGAATTTAATTCATGTGACACTATAAAATAATCTTCTAAAATTTTTTACAAATTTCTGTGCATTTTCACTGGTGGTCTCAAGACGTTTGTATGGTGGCTGAGAGAGCTCAAAGCGCTGCAAATAGAAAAAAACACCTGCAAATTAAGAAAACTACTTCATCAATCTGACAACACACTCGCTACAAATGCTCACAACACAACCAAATAAAGAATTTCAACTTTTCCAAGCATTAATCAAGCAGCGTGTGTCACCGTACTTCAATAAAATCCCGGGGGGGAAATAACCCTCAGGCTTTCATCTGTAATAATATTTGACCATGCATTATTATATTTTTCTGTCTCTCCCATTATCTGGATGTTTGTTGTGACAGCGTGTGAGTCATGTTTGACTTCATTTGTATTTCCGTCTGTCTCTTTATATTAGCTTAATTTTCTTTCTGCGGTGTCTTTAGGCATTACCTCAGTCCATCTGACATCAGCGCGAGTCCTTGAATCTACAAGTGTTCGGTTGTTTACTTCTTCTGGTCACTGCTTTCTTTTCCTTCCTTCTTTCCCCATCTTCTTCTCCCTTTCACTCTGGCTTTATTTCAATGATGGAATTTTCATGGCACCATTATCATCCTTAACAGGGTTATCTGCAATCAACTCAGGGAGTAATGAAATCAGTTTTGTACAATTGGTAACTAGTGTGTGGCTGGGGATCTCATTTGGAGCTCTTGCCGTATTGCCTGTCCCTAAAAGGACCACATGTAGAGAAATGAGTACGTCTCCTTATGACTTGGAGATTGAATTAGGTTGATTTTAATGGAGACATTATGTAGGGACATGACATGATGTATTAGTTGTCTCGGAGAGCATTCTTATGACAAAACCAAGCCTGTTCAGTCGTCCTCTTTGGGCCTGTGCTTCCAGTTTGATCCTCCACATCCACTTCCTGTTGCTTTCTACAACCTCTACAAAGTAATGCATGGTATTCATATTCACAATATAATTTTGATCAAGATATAGAATTAAGCAATGTTAAGAATTCCACAAAGATTTTAATGATTCTGATCAAGATATAAATTGTCATTAGACTCGATCCCTCCTGTCTTGTGCTTCACAATTTTAAAAGACTTAAGACGTTTTAATCGTTTGTGGTGGTGAATAGAGGTAATTGGGAATTTGAATGTTTGCATGTTTGATTCTATTCCATGAATCAGCATGTTTCATTTAATTGATTAAAAATGTTAATTAAAGTATTTGTTTGCATCACTCAAAATTAGTGCTGTCAAACGATTAATCGCAATTAATCACATCCAAAATAAAAGTTTTTGTTTACATAATATATGTGTGTGTACTGTGTGTATATATATATATATATATATATATATATATATATATATATATATATATATATATATATATATATATAATTATATACACACATGTATATATTTAAGAAAAATATGTTACATTTATATATTAAATAAATTTATACATGATATAATTTATATGAATATATATATATATATACGTAAATATTTTCAAAATATATGCTGCATGTGTGTGCCTTTGTATATACATAATAAATATACACAGTACACACACATATATTATGTAAACAAAAACTTTTATTTTGAATGTGATTAATCATCTGACAGCACTACTCAAATGCTTTGGTATAAATGTACTGTGAGATGTACAAGTATGCGTTGATTATATATATATATTTATATATATATATATATTTTTACAGATATTTCTTTTTACACCATACATTTAGATATATGCTGAATAGCAAAAGGCTGAGATATTGAGATAATTATTATCAAAATGCTTAGATAAAAATGTACTTGTAATGATTATATTTAACTTTTTTTTTTTACTTTACAGTTTTTACACATTTAGATAATGTGAAATATTGAAAATATAGAAAAAATACAAAAAATATTGAGCTTAATAATAATAATAATAATAATAATAATTGGTAATATAAAATGCAATCAACTGAAATGCATTAAAGATTATATTATATTTCTAAACTATATAATAACATAGTTGTAAAGTTACATCATAAAAAACCCCATTAAAAAAAAAAAAAAAAAAAAATATATATATATATATATATATATATTTCTAGCCTAACAGTAGTTCTTGATGAAGATGAAGATGTAGGATTCGGAATAACACAAGGGTGAGATGATGACAGAATTGTCATTTTTGCATGCACTTGAGTCTGAGTCTGTGGTAGTAGAATAAGATCTTTACTAAAGCACTATAGTTAAGGATGAGTTATAGAGAGATCTAAGACTAAACATTTGACATGAATTCGTCTGTGACCCAAACCCCTAAAGCACAAAATAGAGACGTCTTGAAGTTTCAGGATCCGGCAGTGACTGCTTATAGCATGCTGTGGCGGTCCGTCGCCGCACAGTAAGACCACCGCACTAAAAAGCTCTTACTTGCCATGTAGCGTAGCAATGCTTTTCCTTGCACATTCACCGCTGACAGTCTTTCAAAAAACACTTCTCCTGAATGATCTTGAGGAGTAGCTATGGAAACAAGAGAACAAAATATGGAAGGAAGGAATTTGAGAAGGTAAAGCATTCATTAGGTAGGCAGCATCACAGCTGATGGAGATCTGTTTAGCATAAATATGCCGTTGAATCTGGAGGTGGTGCAGTCAGTGCGTGACACAGATGTCATCCGTCAACGCTGGGGGTGTGGGTGTATTTGGCAAGTGGGTGGATGGAGATGAGGGTATATGCTCCGCAGAGGTTAATTAACAGTTCCTGGTGGAGTTAGTCAATTATAAGTCTTGCACATGCTAACGTTGCACACAGGAATCAATAAGGCAAAACGTTATCTGTTTAACTGGCTCGCTGTTGCATGTATACTGTCCGTAATGTACTTTCAAGCTGCGCTTTTTCACATCAGCCTTTAAATGCAGGACCTGCTGCACTTTCGTACGTGTTTCTGAGCGTGCAAGGAACAGCCTGTATGACTCGAAGGGAATAATGAGTTCAACAGTTCATTCTCTGGGTCCCATTAAAATATTCAATCTCCCATCCCTACTTCCTGCCTTAATTAATGCCCAGTGTTTTGAGGTGTCTTGGCCAACTGCAGAGTGACAGTGCAGCCAGAAGTGTCACATGCTCCTTCACATTTCTGAGCCAGCTGGATTTCAGAAATCTTTGATAACTAATTTGCCTGATTATTTAGGTGTTTGTCTAAAACTTTATAGCAGAAATAATCTATTCATATGTCTACATCTGGATTGTCCAAATGTGTCACACAGATCATCATCCACACACCCGCATGTTCTCATAGTACTGTATATTTTCTTAAATGTTAGATAGATCTGAAATGGAAAAGTGGTGCAAACTTTCTCAAATTGTGCCAAAAGTTATGAGGATATCTTCAAACACAAATAGAATATTTTTAATGAAAACATCATCAGTGTTTACTATATCTATGTATGGTTGTCGATCATTGTTTAGATGTAATTAAAAGCCTAAATTAAATCGATTTTTCTTTCATATAAAGCATTTGTATCTCTTCACAAGACTTCATATTGATTCATTTTATGCTTTTATAACCTTTTTTGGTTCTTTGACGTTTTGATTACTTTGACTTTCAGTTGAGAAACAGAAACTGAGTTTCATTAAACTATCTTAATTTGTTTTTAAAGATCAAACAGTCTTATGGGTTTAGAATGACATGAGGGTGAGTAAATGATGACAATTTTCATTTTTGGGTGAACTACCCCTTTAAGGGGAGACACTGCAGGCAAAAACACAGTTTTGCACCTGTCAAGTTTGAGATTTTGAGCTTTTTGGTTTTTCATAGTGTTTTTTTTTTACAGACTAGTGGAAAGAAATCATCCAAAAGACACTGTTAAGTGTTTCTTTTATAGCACTTTATCTATTTGTGTCAATAAATTTAAATTACAATACATCTTTTTACTGTAAAGGCCGAGTTTTTCTTTTCTCCTGTATCTACACTTCAGTACCACTTACACACACCAAAGTTTACAATTATTCCTGTCTATATCCTGAAGGTTTTTACAGAGGGATTTGTTCATATATAATTTTCTTTATTATAACATTTTAATCCCCCCAAAATTGTGAAAATATAGTGTTTTCTGTCCGTTCTAAGCATTTTCTGAATTATGGAGTGACAAAAATGAGATACCCCAAATTCCCTCTGTAAAAACTTTAGTCAAAAAAATAAAAAAAATAAAATAAACAAGAGTTTTGAAGCTGACATCGTCCAGTGTTTAGATTTTTGTACTAGAAATCTATGCAAATTAGCACATATTTCATTAAATAATGACTCATTTGCTTATCTAAACCTAACATTTGAGAAAACTTATCAGTGTAATCAATCAGCTGGATAAGTAGGGCGATAACTATTAGTTATATGTTTTTACCCTTTTCTCCTGCATGTCTCGCCTTAAGGTTAGAGGTTCTTACTAGGGGTGTGCAGCGGAGCCATTATTTGTATCTGTGACCATCTCAAAATTATTTGTATCTATATGTAGATCTGTATTCGGATAGATCCAGAAGTGGGCGTGGCTTAAACCAGAAGTTCGTCAAATTACGTGCAAATACCATTTTAAATGCAAATCTGTTCGATTAGTAGTTTTCATTTAACAAATATGCCTTGTATAACTAAAGAAAGTATTCTTTTTTATTAAAATGATAACTTTATAAATATCTTCTATTTAAAACTTTATCAAAAAATAAAAATACATTTATTCTTCTTATTTTCCAGTTTGAAATTTGACAAGAGACAAGCATCCACAATCTTAAATAAGAGCACTAGTAGAGAAAAAGAATGAAAAAAATAGGAATGGAAAGAAAGTGTTCAGTAGCCTACTCATAGCAGAATGACAATAAAGCTCGCTTGAACTTTAAGTAACTTAGATCATGTGTTGCGGGAGTCTGTGATCATTTACGAGTTTTTTTATCAACAGAGTGCAACAAATCATTTGGACCCTCCAAAAGCCTTGATGAAACATCGCTTTTCTTTGTATAATTAAATGTAATGCCATTCACGAAAAGGGCTAATGTAATGTAATGTGAAGGTTTGAAGTTAGGACCGTTTTTAGGATATTTTTGTCAAGTTGCTATAACTCTGGACAAAGCTCTGATTTCTGAGAGAGGCACATCGTGGCTATTGATTTGCGCTCAATTCATAATATAGGCTATAGTTTACACTCATTCACTTTACACATCCAGGCCCATAGCCAGCTATGAGGTCCAGACCTCCGTAAATGTTTCATGTTCAAAAATAAAATGCAGCCTCCACTCGGCTCTGCCATGTTGCCAGATCTAGATATTATAAGCGTTGCTGCACTTGTTTTAATACTTAATGTAACAGCTTTAATAAAGTAATTAGGGCATTAATAAAACGGGAAAGATGAAGGTTGAGGTTAGATATTCTGTATCCTATTTGCAAAATACAAGATTTAAACTTATTTTGGTGCATTTATCAGGAGATTGTTGTGTTTTTTTTTTTTTGTAGCAATATCTGGCTACACTGCTTCGCTGACACTGACAGCAGCGATCAAAAAAGGAGCGCGTGGATAGTTTGTTGCTGAGGAGACCACATTCGTTAGACAAACACAATGATCACCATGATCAAAGTAGTATTAGCCATTAATATTGCACAAATCTTAACAACCGCAGACCTCATTAATTTAGTGCTGTTCCAGCAAACGTCATTGTGTCTGCCGACTATTTTTTCTGTTATTCGGATAAATCCATTATTCGTTTTGAAGCCATTATCCGTGCCTTTCCGAATAAAGTATTCGGATTCGGGCACATCCCTAGTTCTTACAACCCTTTCACCTGAAATATGAGCAATAGTAATGCTGCTGCTTAGCATGCCTCTCTAATTAGCTTTATCCAAAATAAAGTCACTGGAAAGGCAAGTCATTTATTGCTTGTATGTGTCTCCTTTTAGGCAGATAGTGTTCTAGCTCTGGAAATCTTACACCAATCTCCCCGTAGCAGGGCTCTAGGATCTGTCTTTTAATTGCCAGGTCTGGCAAGTGCTGTTATTGGTTCAGTCAGTGAACAGGGCTCTCAGGTGGGCTGGTTTAAGTATAGCGTTCAGCATGTCTGGACCGGCAGACAGATGGGCGCTACACATAAGGATATGCCTCTTGATGGAGAACTTAACTTAATGAAATTCAGTACACATCACTTTAATGGCCTGCTGCTATCATAAACCAATGCCGCTGTGTTAAGATGGAGCATGGAACAGATCTGAAGGCAGATTTGGGATGAAGAAGTAATTCTGTGGGCGATTCAAACAGATTTAAAGTCATGAGAAGATTTTTAAGTGGATCATTTACAATTATTCGATCAAAAGACTTTTTTTTTTACAGCTACATATCATAAACCTTGAGTTTGTACGATTGTTGTTCTTTAAATGCTGTACATTTAGCAGCTTTTATCTGCAGTACTAGTTATATTAACCTAAAAAGTGTGAATGTGAAGCTTTTTTTCTGCCCAGAAAAAGACAGTTGTGACTGTTTGTCTCATGATTCTGACTTTTAGTTAGCCTGGTAATACCAAACTCTGCTACTTCGCTTTGCTTCGTAGACAGAGTCTGGAAGGGCATAATTGACAAGCGTTTACTTTCTTGTGGGGGGCAGGGGGCTTGTCTGAAGTTTAAAATCATTGGTGTACCCATAAGCCAATCACATAACGTTTGGTTATGACTTATGTTATGTGCCGGCTCAACCGCCTCGAACTTCCGCTGTAAACACAGGTATGCTGTGAAAACAAAACCATTGAGCGAAATACCGGAGTGAAGATGGCTGTGAATGATTTTTGCAGATTATGTGAAGTAAATATAAAGCCTTGCCGGACTTTGGCCTCCCCAGTTTCTCGCTGACGATCGGTAACAGTTGGTAAATTAAACTGTTCCCAAGACCTGTTGGGAGTAGGGCCACAACATCACCTCCATTCATAATGTGAACCAAACACTCTTCTTGTTCGGGCTTCAGTTGGCAAATGCCGGGAATATTCTCCACAACAGAGCGAATAGCATCCCGTGTCTCCATGTCCGCTGTCGTTTTAGATTTCCCTTACCTAAACTACAATCTTAAATTCGGCGCTTAGAGTCTATGTCACGGCTCTCAGGCCGCCCTCTGTTCGTTGGTTGGACGGCTGGTGCAGAGCCGGAGATAATCTGGGAGCTGGTTTGCTATATCAGACTGCGTACAGAAATGAACTGAAATTGAGCGGAAGTACGAAGTCTGACGTAGTCAGGCTAATTGTGAGTTAACATCTCACAATTCTGACTTTTTTTCTCAGAATTACGATTGTACCTCGCAATTTCAATTCATAAACTTGTAATTGTGCATTTGGATCTCACAATTCTGAGAAAAAAGTTAGATTTAAACTCAGAATTGCGAGAAAAGCTATAAACTTGCACTTGTGTGAAATAAAGTAGCAATTTAGAGAAAAAACTAATCTGAATTTTGAGATATAAACAATTATTAACTGAGAAAATAGAGAATGAATATAAATAAATATAAATGTGAGAAAAAAGTCAGAATTGTGAGAAAAATTAACAGTTTAATTTAGAAGAATGATATACATCTTAATATTTTACTAGTTCTGTAGCTGTATTTCACTCTAAAAATGTTTTGTCAAATGTGCTTAATTTGGTATTGCCTATATCAACTGGTTTTTGCGTAGGTAAAATATAAAAAATATATAGCTTAAACGCATTAGGTTGTACAATCTAAAATATCTTTAAAGGTCAGATGTGCTAGACAACACCCCTGCAACAGCCAGAATTTGCTCTTTTTTTTAAATATATCCTTGTCATGAAAACCTATTTAACCTTTCAGTTAAGATCTACTTTCTTTAAATAGTTGTCTCTTGTCTGAAAGTAATGTAAGACTTACGTTTTGAAGGTGATTCAAACCAAAATAAAACACTGCTAGAAAAACAATTTGTGAAATTGGACTTGAGAATCTTAGTTACTAGATATAGTTAATGAGACAATTAGCATCAGCCTTCTCTAATATAGAACATGTAAACAATGAAATCACATCCAACTGAGAGCCACCGATTTGCAGTTGTCGATTTGCTTGTTAGTCATTCTACTCTGGCAGAAGAGAAGCAAGTACAATAAACCTGCTCTCCTAATTTTCATTACAACTGTAAGGATCCACCCGTCAGCCCAAAAAACGTAATCCAGCGGCCTGGTCGAAGGTTTAATGCATGTTCAGTCTTTTTACTTGTGCTTCTGAATTTATCAGGATTTAATTTCAATTTTAGTTTAGCTCCGTGTTCAATCTGACTCCAATTTCAAGTGATCATTACGTTTAGGCAATATTCTTAATTAAAAACTGATCACAAATATCGATTATTAATTTAGATATTTGATTATTCTGAAAATCCCATACTTTCAATTCTTCGTTCTTTAGGGACCAGGTATCGCACAGGAATTACACTTCGGCTGATTTTAGTGAATCCACAGACACAAACTCATCAGTTCTGAACTTACTCAGAGGGTGCATAGTGGTTATAATACCTTTAAGTGAGCTGCGCCTGCATACTGATAACAAAAAGTTAATTTTTTCCTATAACCACGAGAGCTACACGGTATTAAGCCAGTGACAGTCAGAAATCCAAAGTCTCCCTCATGGTGTTCCCCATGGTTCATCCATTGGTGCTTTGGTATGATCTGTCCTGAACGCAGATTTGCAGAAATACCACTACAAATTAATCTACTTGAAAAATGATTTCTGAAGAGATCAGAATAAGTCAAATATAACATTTTATTATCAGTCAGGTGAATATGTATTATTGCATAGCCAATTCAAATATGTCAAAGCATATTAATACAGAACATCAAATTCAAAAAGATTAATCTAAGAGTAAAAGATGCATATCAGATCTCAGAAAATACAGTACATAGTATGGAGTTAAGACCCCTAAAGGGGGACACACCCCCTCCTCAGTAAGACACAATTCTACAAAAGTTTTCAATATTTCTCATAATACAAGTGACTACTGTGAAATTGAGACCATTTTACCAATTGCACAGAGACCTTTAAAATGATACCAAACATGAAAGGGAAAAAACAACATTCACAAGATATAACACTTGTGGCATATGGATATTCATGCTTTTGGGGAAGAAGAGTGAGGGGGAGGAGAGAGGAGAGGGAGGAAGAGGGTCGTAAAAGATCAAGGAGATACGTTTGGTCAGGGTGGTGTTGTTTGCTTTCTTTGGAGATCGCTTCTCCAGATTAGTTTTATTGTTCAATTGCATGGCATCTGTTTTGCGAGAGTTCCTGAGCTTTGGCCTCATGAGAAATTAATTTCATAAGGAAATAATTTCACTCCTTTCACAACAGAATTACACCAGCCTTTTCTCAGGGTTTACCGTATCATTAACATTTTAGCATTTGCCTGTTGATTTTAAATGAAATACAATTTCATCTAGAAAAAATATGGCAGGAGAAAAGGGCAGAGCTTGTCAAGGTTGCCAGACACACAGGGAACAGCTGAAAAAAAAGAAAAAAAGAAAAAAATTCACCTGCCGTTTTAACTTGGCAAACAGTTTTATATGCTTATACCACCATTTAATCAGTCTCTCTGAGAGTCTCTCGACCTTTATTAGAAATTAATGTTGAAGCTATCTGCAACTCACAATTATTTCCTGTCTGTGTTCAGTTGGTTAACCTTTCAAATTCGCTTTAGTCCAAATCATTGCAGGTGAAAAACTCTTTCTCGGAGATGAATTACCAGAAGTCTCTTGCAATTCCTGTTCTTGGCCTGCTTTATACTTGTAATCATTTTTAATATCGGACCGAGAGAGAGCCGTCCAGATTGGCAATATGGCGAATTTATTCATCTAAACGCTACCATATCAAAACAAAGCTGGTCAGTCGCCTAGCCGTCTCTAAGGATGTACGCCGGCCAAGAACCAAGGACTGCCACCAAATGCTCAACAGATGGTAAAGAGTATAAATACATCTGGAAGCATATGACTGTGTAAGGAAATATTAGGATGGAAATGGAAGCCGAACGGCGAAATAAGAATATTTTTTAAAAAAAAAGGCATCGGGGAACAATCAGGAAGGAAGGTCACCCTGAGTTCTACAGGGGAGAAAAGTTTCATGCCGGGAAAGATAATGGAAGACTGCTGGGCTAATTTTAGTGTAATTTATGGTTTGACCTTTGGGCAAGAGAAATCTAGCATTATAATATGGAACAACACGCTTATCTGGTCCACAGTAAATTAGTTTGAAATCATTGAACATGAATATTGCATATTTTTTTATTTCTTGCACTTGTGAATTTATTATGCATTCCCAAACAAGACGAATGGATATTTCTTAAATTTCAAATTCTTAGCCTTGAGGTGCTGATGAAACCATAAGAGACACTGATAGAAATAGAAAAAAAAGGCTGCTGAAGAAGTTCAGAGGCACACCTGAATGAAAGACTTAATTAATAAGCTTAACTCAGGGTAAGTCTGCTTTACACATCACATCTACGTGTGTGTGTGTGTGTGTGTTTTTTTTGTTTGTTTTTTAAGAGTTTAACGTGTCAAATTAGGGCAATTTGACATTTAGAAAATAGCACACAAAAAATCATGTAATTAATCATGTCACCCTAATTTTGTACAATCAGAACAATTCAAGCTGTACCTTTATATTTTGCAAAAACATTTAGCAAGAAAAGGCAGCACAGAATAAATAAGAAGCCATTCATAAAGGACTTGGCTTACATTCTGAGCACAATAGAATAAAACAATTTGTTTCCAAATATATTTCTAAAAGCCAAACTACTTGACGTCTTAAAAATGCTCATTGCTAGAGGTGCTAAAAAAACAACAGCCAAAACATCAATCTAGCGCTGGGGTTTTCAACGTTTTTCAGGGCAAGGACCCCTTAGGCGATAAAGACATGGAGCAGGGACCCCCTTATACAAAATGTGTCAAGCAGAGCTACATATTAAGCATATAGCCTTCAATATTAATAGAAACTAACCATATTATGATTCAGAATAAATCATATGTATATTATGTTAAGACAGTAGATCAGAACTACACATTATTGTTGTTGCCCATGCCTGTATATTACTTTTTTCTATTTCTAAATTTTAGATTTATGCATCATAACAAAAAAACATGTTGAAATAATAATAATAAAAAAAATCATTAGTTGTTTGCTGTTGTTGTAATCTATTTTAGTAGATCTGCAGAGTCACATAGACATTTACACTTACTTGAACTTTAGCTTCAAGTTTATACAAACATAATATGTTAATTTTACTGTGAGATGAACGATTAATAAAAAAATCACGAAGTATCTGAAATTAGTGAGGGTTTTTAAAAATATTTTTAAAATATATTGCTACAAATATTTTTCTAGTAATCTATTAGTCAGTCTGCATTTACATTGCGTGTATCTGTTTTGGCATGCCATATTTCTGTCCCTTGCTGGTATCACTAAGTCAATTGCAGCTTCAGAGCAAATCACACATTTATATGAAGAGTTTATTTGCAAAAACAGATAACTCTTCATATGTAGATGTCACTTCACAATCTTTGCATGTAATTTGCCGTCGCTCCTCGTCGCAGCATGAAAAACAATACTTTTATTTAATGGATTATAGCTATATCGATGCTCTTGCATTTGTTTCAGGGTGCTTATATTTTAAAATTGACTTTGTGATGATTTTTAAAAAATCTTTTTTTAACAAAAAATTATTTGTGATCAAACATAATTGGCGGACCCCCTGCAGCACTGCTGCAGACCCCTGGTTGAAGACTCTTGATCTAGTGCATTTACATTGACAAGCAATTAAACAGACAAGTTCGACCAGTCTTCATTTGTTAAATTTTCTGCACAAATTTTGATTATGTGATTCATAAGTTTCATTTAATTGTCCTATCATGTATTTAATCCATTTTATTATACAATTTTATTTGACTCACAACCATGCATTTTTGCACTATTGGATATATGGATTGTAACTCACATCTGCTGCTTGTTTTCTTTAACATTTTGATGAATTTCCTGAAAGCAAATGTTTACTAAAGCAATAAACCAAGTGCCATCCTTGTGCTGAGACATATATGTGCTGACATGTAAATATTATTCTTTAAACGGAACATTGTCTCATAGCTTATACAACTGAAAATGTACATTTTTTTAAAAAAATCAAAAGAAACTTCAAGTAAACATGAGAATAATTCTCTAAATATGTGCACATTTGCACAGAAATGAATGGATCTTGTTTACGAAACTTAAAACAACACAGGCGGTTGCATTATTGGACAGGCATGTGTTTAATCAAAGATACTGATTGTTGCATGTTTTGATGTGTACCTTTGAAACAAATTAAGACATTCTTTTTGAAAAAGACTTCTGTTGTAATACAGAGGTCATATATTGAACCTTGAATCTTAGACCATTCTAATGACATATAGTTTGTCAATATTACATAAGAATTTGATGCCTATATTGCGCAGGAAATCCAAAACAAAGAAACTGTGCAATAGCGCCCGAATGCACACATTGACAGGTCTTTAAAAACTGCTAGACTCAATTTTTCTACATAATGGAAAGTATTGTGTGAGTAATTTGAACCACTCACAAAACTGATAAACACCTTGACCCAGCTAACCTTTATTGAGTTTAACATTGTGTTGTTATTATAGTCAATTCTGTCTCACCAACACATCTGTCGATTCCTTATCGGGAAGTAAGATGTTCTAGGTTTGTCGTCAGGCTTTCTCATGCTGTTTCTTACACTAATTGATGGACTCATTGATCTTGTGGCGGTTTTGCTACTGAGAATCACAGTCAAACAGCATTTGCTCAAGTACTCAAGAATTAGTGCGGTTTATTCAGTCTTAGCGGTTTTTCCCTGAACAATCTCTCTCTTCAAGCCCACGTGTGCTGATTGAGGCCCAAACCTCGAGCCTGGAAGGGTCGGTTGTGTCAGCAGAAGCAGTAACAGCAGATCTATGTATGTAATGCAGCATTAATGTCCCAGTATAGCGCCCTGACCAGCTCTTATCACTTGTGGCTTTATCTCTATGCGCCAGGCCCTCCTCTTTGCACCGGCTCCATCGTTTTGCCCCGCTGGCCAGAAATTTAAGGCCAACTGCTGGGCTTTTTGACCTCTGAGCTCTCTATGTGGCCATAACTGTCAAAGCAAAAATCTGTAAATAAAGGAGGCTTTCGGCTCAGAGAATGCAACTATACGATGCACTGAGTGATGGGGCAATTAGATGGGTAAAAGAGGACAAAAAACATGCTGTAAAAGCCTTGATGTTCCACCTGTACTGGGGAGTGACTAATGTAAAGTGCATTTTTTGTATTGTGACGGTAGATGTGCTGTTTTCAAGCAGCGAGACATTTCTTCAAAAAAGTGATGGAAAAAATCCACACAGAGCTGAACCGAGTGGGCTTGAATTTCTCTAGTTTGATTTATTCTTAAAAATAAATTCATTCTGACAAATTATTTCAATGAACCGGAAAACAAACTGGAAAAAAAAAAATGGAAAAACAAAAATGATAGAATTTATTTATTAGGATTTGATTGGGCTGTGAAAAGTGGAGGTAACTACCAGAAAGAAGCAAGGAAAGGGAAGACTTGGTGACAGTAGCCAAAACTGAAAGATATTTCAAAGGCAGAGCAAGTTATTACACTGTGATGAAATATTTTTTTCTTTGCAATAATAAGCTGTGATGAATCATGCACAATAGGGACATGTAAATAAGATATTCAAATAAATAGCATCGGTATATTTTGAAATTTATTTGTTAGTAATTTAAGTAGTTTACTAAATGAGTGGTCTCACTATGACTGTCGATGAACTATCAGTTCTGAGTAGTTTGTGGCATATTATTTCAAAGTTTCTTCTGGCATTGAATCAGCCAGACTGTGTAATCAAGTAGTCAGGTTTGGTTTGCATGGAACAGGTCGTGCTATATTGTGAATAGTTGTTGTTATAGGCACAATATGGATGCAGCAGAGTATATTCACAATTTAGAATGGGCTTGAGTGAATTATTGCTTTTATAGAGTATATTACATAATAGAAGTTATTTAAGCAAATTCATTGAGTCCAGCTTACACTAAAAGATATAGCCCTGACAAGTAAACTGGGGTTAAAGGGATACTCCACCCCAAAATGAAAATTTTGTCATTAGTCACTTACCCCCATGTCGTTACGCACTTTGAGTCCATCAGATGGTCTCCAAAATGGCACTACGGTGACGCGGAGAGACAGAGAGGAGATGAATTGTTGAATAAATGTCGTTATTTTTATTTTCGTTGCATACAAAAAGTATTCTCATCGCTTCATAAAATTCAGATTGAACCACTGATGGCAGATGGACTATTTTGGCGATGTTTTTTTTATACTTTTCCGTGCTTCAAACCTCCTGGTTTTCATCCAAAATATCTTAAATTGTGTTCCGAGGACGAACAAAGCTTTTATGGGTTTGGGATGACATGTGGGTAAGTGATTAATGACAAAATTTTCAATTTGGGGTGGAGTATCCCTTTAATAGTTGGTCTCTATGAGAGCTACTGTATGCAGTGATGCAAACATTGTAATGGACCCTGTATCATGTACTTTAGCAAAGTGCATTGACCAAGCAGCATCTAGGTATGTATCTGGTTTATAATCTGGAACATGGCATGCAGCGCATACATACCCACTCCAGCAGTTATAGTGGTCAATAAATCAAAGCAGAAGGAAAGTCACACGCACAGAGGGCAGTACATGAAGAATGTCACAGAGGATACAGTAGCTTGAAGCAATATTCATATGATACACCAGCATCACGTCTATTGCTTTTTCTCTCTATCTCTGACCAAAAGCATTAGCACTGTGGGTCAAATTTGCCAAGCTGCATAATGGACAACAGTATAAAAGGAAAAATAAATAAATATATTATGCATTATATTATGCCCTTGTTCCCCATTTCTTTTTACTAGGAGGCCTCAGATAACACATGCAGGACAAGCCTCTATTCAAAACATCATCTTTATTATTCCTCTCTGAATGAGTAGACTCTAATTTACCACATAATAATGTTTATAATGTCTCATTTTCGTATGAATCATAATTGAGCATTCATTAAGCTCCACCCCCCCCCCCACACACACACTTTTGATCATGCAGACGAAGAGTGTGGGCTACTTTAAGGTCAAATTTGCTCTTAAAAATTGCCAAATTAAATTTATTTTATTCTTATGCGAGCTAGTGTAACATTTCAAATAAATTATTCTTAAAAGATTGTTGAATTATGCATGAGAAATGCGGCAATGCCTCCTTCACACTACGATTGGCTCATCACGCTGTCAATGCAGTAATACCCGCCTATCAGTCGATGTGGTCAAACCGATGGGAAACGAAGGACTAATTAATTACAATAAATAACTCTCTCGGATTTATGCACAGATCCTGTCTTAGCAGATGAGACCATAAGTGATTCGGTTAAATTAAAGCTGCATTTTCTTGGCTGCAACCATGTTGTGGATGATTGTTTTGTTTTTTGTAGTGCTGTCAAACGATTAATCGTGATTAATCACATCCAAAATAAAAGTTTTTATTTACATAATATATCTGTGTGTACTGTGTATATTTATTATGTATATATAAACACACACACACACACGTATATATTTAGAAAATATTTACATGAATTTACATGTATATATTTATATTCATATAATTTATATTATATATAAATATATTTAATATATAAACATAACTTTTTTTGTGTATTTATGTACACATAATAAATATACAGAATACACATGTTACGTGAGGTGTCCTTCAGGGAGTACGAGGAGACGTAGAAATACTAAGTACTCTTTTAATAAAGATAAGGACCATAACATTAACTTTAAATGACATTAACATAACATTTATAAAGAACATATACATAACCTTAACATAACTTTACTTAACTTAAGACTTGACCAAGGGGAACACAAAACTGAAGACTTATAAAGGAAACAGGAACAAAAGAGCAAACAACATAATCAAACTCAGGTGGGGACAATCAAATGATAATTAACCAATGAGGGCAGGAACTAAACCAAAACAAGGAAAACAAGGACCAGGACCGACTGACATGTAACAGTATCTCCCCCTCCCGGTAGGCGCGTCCCGCGCCGTAACAGTTCCAACCGGGAGGGGGGGTGGGCGTCCTGGATGCCGGAGCAGGACGGATACACAGGGCACAGAGGAGGCATCCAGGGCGGATCAGGAGGTTCCGGCGGCCATGGCGGATCAGGAGGTTCCGACGGCCATGGCGGATCTGGGGACTCCGAGGGCCATGGCGGATCTGGGGACTCCGAGGGCCATGGCGGATCTGGGGACTCCGAGGGCCATGGCGGATCTGGGGACTCCGAGGGCCATGGCGGATCTGGGGACTCCGAGGGCCATGGCGGATCTGGGGACTCCGAGGGCCATGGCGGATCTGGGGACTCCGAGGGCCATGGCGGATCTGGGGACTCCGAGGGCCATGGCGGATCTGGGGACTCCGAGGGCCATGGCGGATCTGGGGACTCCGAGGGCCATGGCGGATCTGGGGACTCCGAGGGCCATGGCGGATCTGGGGACTCCGAGGGCCATGGCGGATCTGGGGACTCCGAGGGCCATGGCGGATCTGGGGACTCCGAGGGCCATGGCGGATCTGGGGACTCCGGCGGCCTTGGAGGATCTGGGGACTCCGGCGGCCTTGGAGGATCTGGGGATTCCGGCGGCCTTGGAGGATCTGGGGATTCCGGCGGCCTTGGAGGATCTGGGGATTCCGGCGGCCTTGGAGGATCTGGGGATTCCGGCGGCCTTGGAGGATCAGCCATAGTGGCCCTGGCTAAAGCCCGGAAACATGGCCACTATGGCCAACAGAAGGACAGGGATATAGCCCCCCCCCCAAAATTTCTTTGAGGAACTTAGGGGGTTTTTGTCTGGGTTCTCTGGGGCGCTCGGACAGCGCGGATACTTGGGGGCGCTTGGACGGCGCAGAGCTGGACGGAACCCGCGGAGGTACTGGTGAGCTGGACGGGACCAGCGGAGGCTCAGGTGAGCTGGACGGGACCAGCGGAGGCACAGGTGAGCTGGACGGGACCAGCGGAGGCACAGGTGAGCTGGACGGGACCAGCAGAGGCTCTAGGAAGCGCCTTCGTGGCGCAGGCACAGGGGGGCGCTCTTGTAGCACAAGCTCTGGATGGCGCTCTTGCAGCGCGGATTCAAGGGGGCGCTCTGGTAGCGCGGGTTCAGGACGGCGCTCTTGCAGCGCGGGTTCAGGACGGCGCTCTTGCAGCGCGGGTTCAGGATGGCGCTCTTGCAGCGCGGGTTCAGGACGGCGCTCTTGCAGCGCGGAGGCAGGGAGGTGCCTTCTTGGTGCAGGCACTGGGCGGCGCTCTTGCAGCGCGGATTCTGAGGGGCGCTCTTGCAGCGCGGAGACAGGGAGGTGCCCTCTTGGCGCAGGCACTGGACGGCGCTCTTGCAGCGCGGAGACAGGGAGGCGCCTTCTTGGCGCAGGCACTGGGCGGCGCTCTTGCAGCGCGGGCTCTGGTGTGCGCTCTTGCAGCGCGGATTCTGAGGGGCGCTCTTGCAGCGCGGAGACAGGGAGGCGCCTTCTTGGCGCAGGCACTGGGCGGCGCTCTTGCAGCGCGGAGCTGGATAGGACCAGCGGAGGCGAAGGTGCGCTGGGCGGGACCAGCGGAGGCGAAGGTGCGCTGGGCGGGACCAGCGGAGGCGAAGGTGCGCTGGGCGGGACCAGCGGAGGCGGAGGTGCGCTGGGCGGGACCAGCGGAGGCGAAGGTGCGCTGGGCGGGACCAGCGGAGGCGAAGGTGCGCTGGGCGGGACCAGCGGAGGCGAAGGTGAGCTGGACGGAACCAGCGGACTTGCCGTATTCTCTGGCGGCGGTTCGGCCGCTCTTTCTCGCGGCAGGTTGGCCGCACTCTCTGGCGGCGGGTTGGCCGCTTTCTCTCGCGGCGGTTCGGCCGCACTCTCTGTCGGCGGGTTGGCCGCTTTCTCTCGCGGCGGTTCGGCCGCACTCTCTCTCGACGGCGGGTTGGCCGCTCTCTCTGTCGGCGGGTTGGCCGCACTCTCTGGCGGCGAGTTGGCCGCTTTCTCTCGCGGCGGTTCGGCCGCACTCTCTGTCGGGAGGTTGGCCGCTTTCTCTCTCGGCGGCGGGTTGGCCGCTTTCACTCTCGGCGGCGGGTTGGCCGCACTCTCTCTCGGCGGGTTTGCCGCTCTCTCTGGCGGCGGGTTGGCCGCTTTCACTCTCGACGGCGGGTTGGCCGTACTCTCTCGTGGCGGCGGGTTGGCCGCACTCTCTCTGTCGGCGGGTTGGCCGCACTCTCTGGCGGCGAGTTGGCCGCTTTCTCTCGCGGCGGTTCGGCCGCACTCTCTGTCGGGAGGTTGGCCGCTTTCTCTCTCGGCGGCGGGTTGGCCGCTTTCACTCTCGGCGGCGGGTTGGCCGCACTCTCTCTCGGCGGGTTTGCCGCTCTCTCTGGCGGCGGGTTGGCCGCTTTCACTCTCGACGGCGGGTTGGCCGTACTCTCTCGTGGCGGCGGGTTGGCCGCACTCTCTCTCGGCGGGTTTGCCGCTCTCTCTGGCGGCGGTTTGGCCGTGGCCGCGGACGGCGGTTGGAATCCGTGGGTCGCTGGCGAGTTGGTTCCGACTCGGGCCCGGACGCTTCCCAGACACCGGAAAATGGCCACTCTCCAACAACATCCCGTGGTGTCTGGGAGGTCCACGGGACGGTGGTAAGTGGCCCCGAGCCGGAACATTTCGATGATGGCGGAGTCGTTCAGCGTCATTTTCTCCGCGAGCCTACAGAACCGGCTCGTGAATTCGAAAAAGGGGAGATCCAGGAGGGTTAGGGCGGCGACCGCTTCTACGAACTCCATCTCGGTTTCGGTCAAGTCTTCTGTTACGTGAGGTGTCCTTCAGGGAGTACGAGGAGACGTAGAAATACTAAGTACTCTTTTAATAAAGATAAGGACCATAACATTAACTTTAAATGACATTAACATAACATTTATAAAGAACATATACATAACCTTAACATAACTTTACTTAACTTAAGACTTGACCAAGGGGAACACAAAACTGAAGACTTATAAAGGAAACAGGAACAAAAGAGCAAACAACATAATCAAACTCAGGTGGGGACAATCAAATGATAATTAACCAATGAGGGCAGGAACTAAACCAAAACAAGGAAAACAAGGACCAGGACCAACTGACATGTAACAACACACACATAAACTTTTATTTTGAATGTGATTAATCGTGATTAATCGTTTGACAACGCTAGTTTTTTGGTACAAGTATCACTGTAGTTATTTCTGAAGAAAAAAAAAGTTTATATAACATGCATAAACCTGACACTTTGATATGGTTTCAATTAATACATTAATATAAATGATAATATACATATATTGTAGTAGCCTATGTTGGTTTCTTGCTGACAGTTACACAAGCAAGCACACTGCGGCCCAGTGGAGCAGTAAACAACAAGACTGCATTACACTAAGACAGCTCAATAAACAAGAAGTTAATTGAATTACTTACATTTCAGACACAATATTGCCAGTTGCGTTGTCTCTCGATGCGTTGTCTCTTGTCGCTCTGCCAACAAATCCAAACAAACATTGCAGCTCCGAGCAAAACACAGTAGTTCAGTTTTGTCCTGAATGAATCAGCGTTTTTGAACGAATCCCTTGAATGACTCACTCACAAAGACATGCTGAATTAACCGCATACTACTAGCATGCTATTTTTACTAGGCTATTTCTTCCTTTGAAAGATATTGTAAAAGTGATAGGAATATTATGCTAGTATGCGGTTCAAATTTCATCAACATTCACCTGTTTTGCTCATGAATGAATACGTGTTGTTGAACGAATAATTTGACTCACTCACAGTACCCAAAGGCTGCCAGTAGTTCATATGCAAATTGAATCAGTGTTTTTGAAGGAATCGGTTGAATAAACGCTTTAATGACTCATTAACACAGTGACTTGCCGCCACCTATTGACGTAATGATGTAAACAACATTATTAGAGGCTCACTATTTTTTTTTTTCTGTTATATATTTGTGATCTCCAAAAGAGGACCTTGTACCCTGCTAAAAATATTTTACCTTTATTGTAGATTTTCTAATTCTGTAAACGCAAGACCTTTTTAGACATACAGTACATTAGAAAAGAGCTTGTCTGGTAATATGCTGGATGCATGCTAATGGGGGATTGACTGTAACAATTTACTGATTTATATGTAAAATTTGCAGATGGATGGGAGAGAAGGCGCCACAGCTACCAACAGAGTTTATGTGCACAGAGTTCAGTGCTTTTTGCACTGCGACCGGCTAAAGTCTCTAAGCGCTCAAATCAAAGGCTCATCACTTGTTAAAGAGATCAAGCAATGTTTGTCCATTAAAGTTTAATGCACACTTAAGTGCAGGAAATGAAGAGCCCCTCTTTTTTCATCAGAAGATTTGTTTAATCTCATGTTCGTCTAATAAAATCTCTTTGATCCAGCTTTCTCCTCTAATCAGGACGTGCTCCCTCTTGCTCGACGTATGAAGTCGGACCGACCCTTTCCCCTCCCGGTTCACAGTGTCTGATTTGATTTCTGTTGACATTGCGATACTAAAACCAAGTGTCTCGCATGCACTAATTGGCCCAGGTGGAATAATGCAGCATCTGATTTCCGTGCTGCTTTTCACGTGGCTGCAACTTTTCAGGGTCGAGTTTCACATTTACAAACTTTAATTTTTCCTTTTTTTTCCCATCCACACGTTTCTCTCTTTCTCCCTTCAGTTCTGCTGTCATTCACCTTCAAGGCCATTGGATTCTTCAGATTCTATTGAATGACTTGAATAATTGTATGGTTGAAAAGGGGGAGATGGCACAATAGTGCTGGTTTAGAAGTTACACCTCTGTGGGTGAGAAGATCAGCCATTCAGTGTTTTTTAGCACAAACATAGGTACACTGACACTATTAATGGCTTTACAATCATGACCATTGAAAAGAAGTAATCCAATACGAAACCAGCTTAAAAAATAAAGAAAGAAATAGGCTAATCCTGCATGTGCCAAAGCAGGGTGAACAAGAAAAGCTCCAATAGTATGTTCTCAGTACAGTATGTAGTAAACTGTTATTCAAATACTTCACACTTCTGAATAAAAAGTTATTTTGTGACAACATGCCCCTCTATCACAAAAGATCAACTTGTCTGACCACAATGAACTGTATTTTCTTTCATTGAGCAATAATGGTGTAAATGTTCAATGGCTTTGTCTATACATAAAGCAAAAAAAAAAAAAAAAAAAAAAAATCCCTGTGAGTAAAGTGTGACAACTAGCCCCTGTCTTCCATACTTGAATTTTTCTGCTATTATTTGTTGCCTTTATTTTCAGTTAATCTTTGTTCTTGTGCTTCAACAGCAAACGACTTGCACTGATGTTCAAAGACTGAATGAATTAAGTTGTTGTTGTTGTTGTTGTTTTGGTTCATCAGTGATGGAAAGTGATTATGTTACAAGCTGAGATGAGTGGAGAATACAGGGGAGCAGGAAGAAATCATTTAATTAACAACGATAATAATGATCATTATCATTTTAATGATATTCATGCAAGCAAGTGTCTCATTTGGCAAAATACATTGGCCTCATTTATGGTTATAAACTGGAAATGACATACAAAGGATGTTTAAGTTATCTGAAGTTACTGTTTTTCAAATAGATTTTACCATTTCAAGCACAGTTGCAACTAAATTGTTGGAAGCTGTTTGTTACTTAAGGCCATTTAATCATATAACAGCCACTAACAAGGATTTATCTGAAATACTGCCTACTGTTATTCCTTTAACATTCATCAGGAGGATAATCTTATTTTGCACAAATGTGAAACATTGAAGAAGTATCATTTTACATTAAAAAAACATTATTATAACATATCACAACACAATTATTCAGCACTTATTTTTTTTACTGTATATGTACAAGGAGGATCTGACATCAAATTTAGGTCAGTACTATAATGCTGAAGTATGTTCTAGATGTTCATGTTACATAAAGACCAAATAATTCTTTAAAGGTGCCATAGAATGCATTGATACAATATTTTAAATTGTTCTGTGATATTTACATAGAAGGTATGTGGCTTTGGTAAGGGCAAAAATTCTCCAGAAACGGTATTACATGTGCATTTACAACCCTAGGATTTGTCCCTAGAATGAAATGGTCTGTTATTGGCTTGTTTGGAAGGGTCATGAATAATAATGTTGAGCTCTGCTCTGATTGGCTGTTTCACAGTAAGGCTCTGCTCTGATTGGCTTTTTCACAGTGCAGCTCATTTCAGTATCTCACAGCAAGAAAGGAACACAGGGAGGAAAATGTATATTTCAATACTTTCTCTCTGTTTTATCATCGGGTAATTATACTGTATATAAAATGCGGGCATCAGGAAGCCGGGCACTGAAACTGCTTTCAAATGCACAATCGCTTTTTACTTTCACTTTCGCTTTCGAGATTCACTATAGCACGCACTCTGTTTATACTATGGAGCCGCAGCACTTACAAGACCAGTACATTTTACAAGATCAGATGCTTGTCAGTGATGCTCAGGATCTGTAAATCATTCGCCATCACCCTCAGTCATCTTTCCTTACTCTGTTTATGTGGTAAATGAAATCTTATGTACTGTAATGTAACAGGCTACCACTAGCAAGCAGCTAACCATGTCCCTTTAGTGGCTCGCGTTATTTTATTAGAATGCGTTATCTGCTTTCCGTGCCTTTCTGAATACAGACACCAACCCATCCCTGCACTTCACATCCCCTGCACAGCCTGGAACATAACATTTATTTCTATGATCTGCCATGTTCGCTGTTGTCCTCTCTTGTTTCTTCACAATACCTCCAGAACTTCTGATGGTTCGGTTGTGCAGGTTCGGCTGGCGGCTGGGACAGAACATGGGCGGGTATATGCAAATGTTGGAGGTGTAACTATTAGTGATCCCGACTGTTACGTCACAGTCGGTGTTATGTTCTGAGTTGCCTATTTTTCAGTAAATAATTCCTATTTACATAAGAAGGAGGAAACTCATGGGAGGCTCATGGTATGTCATTTCCATGTACAGAACTCTTATTATTCAACTATGCCAAGGTAAATACAGTTTTCCATTCTATGGCACCTTTAAGAAATCTTGATCATGTCATTGTAAAGATATTATAAGGAAGAGCTAGTTGCCATAATTGCTGATAAATTTACATGTATTTTTTTTAGTTAATTTTTATCATTTATTTTAAAATATTATTTTTAATGTAGTTTTTTGTATTTATATGCTGTATTCATAATTTGTTTAAATTTGGCTGACAATTTTTGTGTCTTAATTGAGCTTTTTTCTTTAGATTGTAGATTCTTGACAAATTGTTGTCAATTACCAGCAGGTTCCATTCATGACATCCATCGGTATTGTTGTATGTTGTCACAAAAGGCTAATGTGTGTTAAATGACTGAATCGTCTGGATAACAATGGTGTAAGTGTTAAATAGCTCTTTTATAGACAGCACTTCAGGGTATATACAGAAAATGACTTGCATAAAGAATCCTACCTTGACAAATATACACTGAAGTAAATGACAAATAGCCCCAGTCTCTTATACTGTACATCATTAACTATAATGTGCCATCATATTAATACTCAATATGTATTTTTTTTTTTTTTTTAATGATCTATAGACACTTTGGGATTTATTATTCACTTCCCTGGTTCATTAATGAGGCTGGTGCATCCTCAGACACATTAAATGTCTTTTAGTCAGACTGTAATTAAGGGATATGCATTAATAAAGCACTTTGTAAAAGCATCCACCCAGAGATCTGGTAGGATGTGGTGTGCAAGCACAAAACTTATAAAAATATCAAAGATAGTGCCTTGAAACAAACGGATGCAACCTTTCTTGCATTAATGATGAAGTAGTGTCTCCAGAGGCAAGATCAAGACTAATGAACATATTACAGCACATTCCTTATTCCAGAATGAATGTGTAATGTAAACCAATGGACACTACAACTCAGGGGCCAAAATTCAAGTTTTTCCTTCCCATGTTCCAAGTCAAGCCAGGATATGGTACCAGAAACATCAATATTAGTTTTAATTATTCTCTTAAAAAATTAATTAATAAGGATATTAGAGGATTTCCCAGAGGCACTGATTAAGAAACGTTGGAGTGGATAGGAAAGCCTTTGTTCCACTTACTCTAGAGATCCTTAATAAGGCTTTAGAATCATTGCATCTCATACCGAGTACAGTATAACAATATGTTTTTACATTTTCCAAAGAAAATGTGAGGGGTGCTTGCCTGTGCAAAACTCACCTACATGACAAATGTTAGATCGGTACAGAGGACAATACCATTGGAAAAGCATGAATAATGTCTTCCAAATAAATAGTGAATTATACCGACAAACAGAACAAAAACTCATTATATTGAAATTGCATTAGTTGTCAAGAGTAACATTAAACTATGATACTGTATCAGACCTTTTCATGCATTATATCATTATATATATATTTTTTTAGATGTATAATGTTTAAATGTTCCATGTGAGATAATAACATCTTAAAGGAATAGTTCACCCCAAAATTAAAATTTTCTGAAAATGTTCTCACCCTCAGGCCATGAAAGAACAGATTTGGAACAATTTTGCATTGCATCTCTTGCTCACCAATTTTTGCTGTCTGCATTGAATGGGTGCCGTCAGAATGAGAGACCAAATAGCTGATAAAAAGATCACAGAAATTCACAAGCAGGCCTAATCCACACCACTCCATTCCATTAAATAATGCTTTGTGAAAAAAAACCCTGCAAGCTTGTAAAAAACAAATCTATCATTAAGATGCTTTTCACTTCAAACCATTATGACTAAATTCTACAATAAATTCTGTATCATGCATTCTCTATTGAAAAAGTCATCCAGGAGAGAAATATTCACAACTCAAGCACTGTTTAACAAATATGTGGGTGGATTTTGATGTGAGAGGACAACAGGTGATTGACTGACATTTTTAGTAAACTTTCATCTTTTGGTGATATATTCCTTTAAACTGGCTGAACGTAGTAGTGGTTTGTGATTGAATCTGTGTTTTAGAACAAATCTTTTACAGTAAGTGTAATATTTCTGTTGTCATTTGCAGCATTTGGTGTCATTTAGTAGATTTTTATGCATGCAAATATGATAAAGGATATTAAAGTTGTAATTTAATAATCATTTGAATGATTCAGTGACAAATATGGGCAGAATTGGGCAAAAGATGGATATAACTGTTCCGCTGCACACCCCTGTTGCTTCAAAAGAGCTCAGACCTAGGTTTTTTGTTCAATTCTAATCAGATATGGTTTGGGTCTCGTCCTCAGCATTAGTCTATGGGATTTTTTTCACCCGTTTTATGGTCCACCAAGTTGCTTAGAACAGCACACCTCTTCTTAACAAATCGCATAATTGAGGTATCATCATCTGGAGCACAGGCGGTGCAGGACGAGTTACACACTTGAGGTTAATACTTAGAGTTAGGGATTTGTTCAAATCACTAAGTATGAGCAATAGTAATAGTGATGCTTGCTTTAGCAAACACCACTGATAATTATCCGCACACATCAGATTCTAGAATTGAAATTAATCTTTATTTTCCAGCCCGTGCACAATTTATAGTGAGTGAGTATTTCACTGTGCATGTGAGAGATTGTTTACGCATGTGTGCGGTATTGGTTGCGTGCAAATCTTCAGTCCTGATGGCTGAAACTGTTTGTGTTGCCTTGAGAAGATAATCTTGCTTTATTAAAGTGAAGTGATGCATGTAATGAAATATAGTGTTGACAAAAGGTTTGGGGAGATTATGAAATTTCTTGTGCTGACTGTGGATTGGGGTCTAATTATGCCTCAAAACAGAATGCAATGCTGGAGGGAATCTATAAAAAGTAAGCATACTAAAATGTTTTAATTCAGGATATTACATGAGAAACATCATTTAGTAATCATAAAGGCGAGTCATTTTTAAAAAATAGTATTTCACATTTTAAAATAGATTTACATAAGACATCAGACATGTATCAAATTTTCAATGTAAATGAATTTTGAACATAGGGGACATTTGTAAACTGAATGTACAAGGTTTTCAGTGTCATCCGGCATATTCCAGTTGCTGCTTAATACTACAAACATATTATATTATTTTAATTTATTATCATAATCACAAACAGTGTAGCACAAATAGTTTTACCACTGAGTGCACTTGTTTTTCTTAATTATTCACCTATGCTGGCTAATGAATAGGAAGTCTCAAATCAATCAATCAATCAATCAATCAATCAATCAATCAATCAATCAATCAATCAATCAATCAATCAATCAATCAATCAATCAATCGATCAATCAATCAATCAATCAATCAAATAGCTTAATTCAGAATTCAATTTTTTTATCCCCCGTTTACAAGTAACATAAATATATATTTAAACCTTCATATCTACTAAAATTACTTACACTTAAATATTGTTAACATTGTGTTTGTTAGTTTATTTGTTTGTTTGTTTACAGCTATAATATAAATTCATGATTACTGTAAACTACACGTCAAAAAAAGGAGAAAATAATGACATATTGTGTAAAACATTACTGATATGTTTATTATTTTGAACCCGTAGTTGTGAGTTATGCTTCCAAAATTATTACAAGTCACACTGACAAGTTCATCATGCTGTCTATGTTAGCCAGATTTACATTTGCATTTAGCAAATGCTTACAGTTCATTCAAAGTTTACATTTTGTTAGTATGGGAATCAAACCCATCACCCTTTCAAGCTCCACCAGTTGAGCAACAGTATATACTGTAGGAACTAGCACAACTACGGTGACATACATCAGCAGAACTAGAATGCAACACTCATCACAAAAAGCTAAATGTTTATCTTTAAGTAATGAACGTAAAAACATAAGTACTGGTCTTAAAGTGCAAGTAACATCTCCGTCTACTGATCCAAGGCTAGGGCCTGGGGCCATCAAGTCATATAGTCTTGCGCACATTTCATCCCTACCCTTATAAAGTGGTATAATCGTCAGACTTTTGTCTAAACACTGTTTAAAACATTTGTCTAACTCAGCTGGGGGCGGCAATAGACAATTTGGCTTGTGCCAGATGAACCTCAACAGATTGTGCCTCACATATTACTTCCTCACCCCCTCTGAAAATCACATAATTTCCAGAATGACGTGCAACAAAATCAGAGGGGTTGATAACAAAAACTAGTTTATTTAGTCCAGATGTACCCCTGGAGAAACGGACTGAACTGCTCATGCAAGTAAAACTCTGTAACAAGGATGTTAACGTTGTTGCCTTGGTGACAAACCTCTTCCTTACAGCAACGCTGCTGAGCTGATCTAAGCGCATGGTCCTCTGTATTATTGTTTGGCACGATTTAATATACAATTTGAGATCCTGAGCAAGCGTGGGTGTGATAAAGGTTAATTCAAACACACGTGCACATGTAATCATGCACAAAAACTCACCAAACACACACACACACACACACACACACACACACACACACACACACACAAACGCCTACACATGCACATATAGACGCACGTTTAAGGCTAGACTATAATCTGTGATTACCAGAACTTTTTGAGAAGTGCAAAGCAGGAAAATCTGATGAGTTGCAGCAGATTTTCCAAATCCCTCAGGTGCTGCCTCTCACTTATCTCCCCTGTGCCAGCCATTCAGCTGCCAAGAGCAGGTGGCACACTTTTGGGAGAAAATTGACTGTTTTAAAGATGTAAAACTCCTGGCGCCTGGAGGACAGGGGATTTGGGATGCGAGAGAGTGTGCGCGTGTGAATTCATGTGTGCACGTGTGTGTGTGAGTGTGTGTGAGAGAGTGTGTGTGCCAGCACGAGGTCCGTGATGATTATCTCTCATATTCTCCTGCCCAGCGGGAGTCTCTTCTAACGCCCTCTTTCTAAAGATAGTCTCAAATGAGAAGCCCTCCCCGTCTCCCCGGCCAGATTCAATTTGGAGTCGGCCAGTTCTGCCAGGTTAAAGGGAGATCTGAGACTGATGCGTGCGGACTGAAAAAAGGGGTGAGCCAGAGAGACCACCACCGGCAAAAAAGATCAATTAAATAGTAAATGAAAATGATCGCTGCCCCGTCCTCTCGTATTTCTAGCCTGCAGATTTAATTTGGCGGTGCTCAGGATTAAAAGGCAAAGCTAGTCCCTCTTCCTCTGCAACAAGTGCATGGGCATAGAGTTGCATCATGGGATACGGCTCAGAGCAGCTGCTCTGCAGCGCATATGGGCAGCTGATTTATGCTAATATAACCTGCATCTTTTTTTCCTACCTCTCTATCACTCCCTGTCCCGTCTTTCCGCTCGCATCCTAATGGAAAGCCCCACGATGCAGGTTGCGAGAAACGGGGTCTCTCTTCGCGTAAGATAAATGAATTTAGCGCCAAAGCCAATTTGTCAAGGGCTCATCGTGCTGTCAGCTCTGTTTGTTCGTAAACGACTGTCTTAATCAAACACTGATCCGCAATTCCTCCTGGAGATTAAATAACGAACGGCAGGCCGCTCTCTAAACATCTACCATGCTTCACTTTTAGCTATGTCCTGGGAACGAAAGAAACGCTCTTGCTTTCTCTAATCACCACGCAAGGACATTAACTGTTCTCAAGCTGTTTACTGGTAATGTACTCCTAACTTCAGCGATATTATAGCATAATGTTCCTAAAAATTTTACAGTCTGCGGTGCTGGAGATTATGAGTCCCAAAAGTACCACTGCTGTAATTCTTGGTGCTTCTAGTTTATAAATAATGGAATATAGACCACAGAGAATGCAATCACACTTCCAATAAATCAAAACTGATTGGATTCATTTAGAGTCAACATGAACTTAAAATTGACCTGATTTAATTCCTTTTTACTCGCACCTGGTCGTGTGTGTATCATCAGTTTGCATTATTCAAGAAGTAAAAAGAAGTTTGTCTTTCATCCAAATAACTTGTTCTTCTGTACCTCTGAAATGACCAATCCTTCTTGCTTTTCAGTGTCTTCCCTCCAGCCATCTGGCTCTATTATGGAACAGCCACTTCTCACCATCCAATATGTTCCTAATTTCCTTCACTGAAAATTAATATCTATCTATCTATCTATCTATCTATCTGTCTATCTGTCTATCTGTCTATCTGTCTATCTGTCTATCTGTCTGTCTGTCTGTCTGTCTGTCTGTCTGTCGTCGCCTTTTGATACAAGCGTTTTGGAGAATGCATGGTTAAATGAAACACTGGTTAAATGAAACAGTTTGAAATGTTTAATGGATATGAATCAAACTCTGATCTAACTTGCATTAATTCTAGCACTCTAGTAATACTCAAAACACAAAAAAGTGCATTAAAAACATTGCTATGTGTACAATGCTTCATAAGCATCAGCAAAATCACTGTGGATACCTGGGTAACACTTTATTTTGATGGTCCCTTTTGAACATTCAGTTGACACTAAGTAATGTTGTAACTACATGTCAACAAACTCTCATAAGATTATTAGTAGACTGTCTGATTCATATCTGCTAACTCCTTATTGTGATGGTCTCTCAACAGACACTCTACTGACTGTAAGTAACTTTGCAACTACGTCAACTTAATCTAACCCTAACCCTACCAGTCAATTAATACACTACTAACAATCTAATAAGAGTTGGTAGAAATGTAGGTGCAATGTTACTTATAGTCAACAGAATGTGTTAAAGGGACCATCAAAATAAAGTGAAACCGATACCCGGTACTTATATATGAATGTATTTGTAATAATGCTCTACAATTTCTTGAACCAAAACTGTCATAAATTTCATTGCCATTTTCTACCCTCACCTCACAGTAGTTATTGACTGATATGTAAAAATGAAATTACACATACCATACAGTATGTAATGGTCTGCTCATGGTTGTGACATTCTAACCATGATGGTTTCTGAATGAGCATTTTGCCAGATCAGTTTCAGTAAAGCTCTTGGTGGACCGGGAAGGAAGTTTTGAGTTGTAAACGTTAGAACATGTTGACATAAACTCAAAAGAGTTTATTTAAAAAGAGTTTTCCAGGATATGTCTCAAAGTCCTGCTTAAAATTTAAATGTATACAGTAATCCTTTGGCACAGAGGAGTTGATCTAGCTTCTGAAGCCACAGGAAGCCTTCTGAGGTAAAGGTGGCAAAGCTCACATTCAGATAGGCCCTCTTTGTGTTTGATCTGTGTGTGTATGTTGAAAAGAGTGTGTAGTGTGTATATTTGTGTGCTGTGGCTGCACCATCAGCTCTTACCGTGTCCAGCCATGGCAGGTCAGATCTCATCCTTCCTGACAGCGTGGTATTTATGCAGTATACCGCAGTGATGACATCTTATCAAAGGTGAGCCAGAGCTGCTGAGTTCAGGTTTACACTGACGGGTCACTCTGTGTTCTGCTTCTGTCTGCTTAGCACTTTTCCTCCTGGCTGATGGACACCAGCGCTTCAATCTCAAGTTATCATGGATCAGCATATTTAGCTCCTTTACCAGTTTTTGGCCTCTTTAGTCGTCAGTCTGAAGATTTCAAAGATGATAATTACTCTCAATCATGAAACAAATGAAGGAACATGAAGTGTGATTGGCCAACAACAGAACCCATTCCAGAAGTTTGGGGTCGTTTTTTTTTTTTTTTTTGTGGTCTATTTTACTTTAGAAAGTTAGTCTTGTAACTTGTTGTTCATTGATGGCCAACAAACTTGTTTATTTTGTTGTGAACATACAAATCTCTATTATAACTCTTTTACCTGATTTTTTAATTTGTATTTAGTTTTGTGAAAGATTGTTTCACTTTTTTAATCTGACTGTCTATATGAGTAACTGGATTATTTATTCAACTGATTTGTTCAAAAATGCTTAATTAATCAAAAACAAAGCAAGTGACTCATCAAATCGGTCTGCGATTTCTGCCGTGGGTAGGGGTGTTCGATATGACGATTTTTGATCGTCGACTATAAAAATGTCTCCACGATCTGCTTTTTTGAAGAAATCTCGTAGTATCGTACTTCAGCGCGCATTCTGTCAGCTGCAGTTCTGGCGCCGCCCTCTCTATATACTGTACAATGCCACATACATTCAGTGTTAACTCAGAGGTGGAGTTACTCTCACGGGACACTGCACTTATTCGCAATCACAAAAGTACATTATCTGCATCTGCTTCAGAGACTTACTGGTTAAACAATTCATTAGTGTGCTGTTCTGACGAGCGCCTTTTCTGAGCACACCCAAAGCGCGTGCTCTAAAAAGCCCGTCAAACAGCGCCTGATTACTGAACTAAGTTATGTTTTGTGCTAATACTGTCAAAACACACAATATTTATGTATAGACTCAGTTGGTTATGTCTAAAATTAAAGTAAACAGCTGAGAGAAACGGATGCGTGCCTGTATATTAGATGCGTGCAGTCTTAAAGGGACAGTAGGCTACTAAACATGCTGCCGACTGTAATTAAATGGATAGTTCACCCTAAAATTGTAATTCTGTCATTATTTACTCACTCACATGTTTTCCCAAACCTGTATTAATTTCTTTCTTGTGCTGAACACAAAAGAAGATATTTTGAAGAATGTGGCTAACCAAACAGTTGCTGGTCTACATTGACTTTAACAGTAGGGAAAAAAATACTATTGAAGTCACTGTAGACCAGCAACTGTTTGGTTTTCCACCTTCTTCAAAATAGCATTTATTTTCAGCAGTAGAAACTCCTTCAGGTTTAAACCAACTTTTGAGTGAGTAAATGAATGTATAAAAATAAAACACTAGTCTATTTTAATTTTGTGGTGTATTATAAAACACCAAACACAAAGAGAAAAATCACTCACTACTCGTGACTGAAAAACTTTAATACAGTTGCTTCAATAGGAATCGGTCTATATAGTGTTTTATTTTTATATTTATTATTTTTATATTTGTTCATTCAGTTTCTTGAATTCTCCTGCTAAATACACCTATTGTAGACTACCTGAAAATAAAACACTGTTTATTTTATTTGTATATTATATGTATATTATGTGCATTTGTAATTTTTTAATAACAAAGATAAAATAATGCCAACTATTTTTATCTTCACCGACTTTGGCCTAAATATCCGCCAAACTTTTTAATATTTTGTTACCTTGAAAGGCTTTGTCTTTATAGTAGGGAAATTAGTTTGGCTGTACTGCTCAAACAACTTGCAAAATAGAAATTCCAACATGACAAAGAATCGTGATAATATTGTGAATTATCCCCCCCCCCCCCCCCCCCCCCCCCGGTCCACGATTGTGCCCTTGCAACGCCATTTTGCCCCTGCACCTCCAGGGGTCTGTGCACGCCACTGCCTGGCTTAATCATTCAGGAACAAAATGAGTAACTCATTGAATGATTTAAATGATTTGCTAAAATACACTAATTCATTTAGGAATGAAACAAGTGAAAAACAGTTTTTAAGAAGTAAGTCACAGAATCATTCATTCAAACGATTTATTCAAAGATGTTAAAGGTGCCATAGAATGCATTGATACAATATTTGAAATTGTTCTCTGATATCTACATAGAAGGTATGTGGCTTTGGTAAGGGCAAAAAATCTCCAGAAACTGTTTTACATGTGTGTTTACAACCCTAGGATTTGTCCCTAGAATGAAATGGTCTATTATTACCTTATTTGGAAGGGTCATGAATAATAATGTTGAGCTCTGCTCTGATTGGCTGTTTCACAGTGCGGCTCATTTCAGTAGCTCACACAGCAGGAAGGTAACACAGGGAAATATATATTTCAATACTTTCTCTTGCAGTTATATCGTTGGGTCATTATAGGGCTGGGCGATATGGCTGAAAACTGTATCACGATATCAGTGTTTCATATCGGTCGATATCGATAATTATTGATATTTTTTATGACCCATTTAAAATAAGGACCAGGAGAAAGATATATTACATTTAAACATTTTTATTTTAAACTTAACCTTCCTCTGATAATAATCCCCTCAGTTATTAAGACAGAAATGTAAACAACCATGGAAAACTCAAATAATTAAAATGTAAACATAAGTCTAAAGTCATAATGAACACTTAACAATTATCTCTTAACATTTAAGGTTCAAAATGAAAGAAAATGTAAGAAATGTTTAATAAAGTTTAATAAAATAGTGCAAAGTGTTAAATATAAACAGAGAAACCTGAGAATTTTGTCCCAAGTTTAGAGCTAGGAAGTTCACTAGCTGTTCACCTTCTGGTGAATAAAGTGTTTTTAAAATATGTGCAGTGTTTTATAAACATAAATAAAACTGAGGTAGTTCGTGGTACTACCAGTCTTGGCGGGGACGACGGTCTTGCATAATTTGCAGACGACATTGGTCTGACTACGGTCAGACTTATGATATCCAAAAAACTGCCATACTGGCGAGCTGACTTTTCCTCTTTTATTTACAATTTCCTCGCTGGCTGCGGCACTCATTTTCTGCTTATGAAAAGGAATCCAGCAGACCAGCACGAGACAACGATATGGCGCACCCAAACTGATACTGTTACATGATTGGCTGTTAGCATGTCACTCCCTATGTTGCTAGGTTACCAGAGAGCAGTGCCTTTGTTAATGCAACCTCTGTTTTCTTCCGACGAAGAATAAAAAATATAGAACGTTTTATCGAACACATTTTTTATTGATATCGATCACGTGTCTATCGCGATACATATCGTTATCGTTTTATCGCCCAGCCCTAGGTCATTATACTGTATATAAAATGTGGGCATCAGGGAGCCACTACTAATATGCGGGGCATTGAAACTGCTTTCGAATGCACAAACGCGTTTTACTTTCACTTTCGAGATTCGCGATCACACGTTCTCTGTTTATACTATGGAGCGGCAGTACTTACCACATATTTTACAAGATCAGATGCTTGTCAGTGGTGCTCAGGATCTGTAAATCATTCGCCATCATCCTCAGTCATCTCTCCTTACTCTGTTTATGTGGTAAGTGAAATCTTATGTACTGTAATGTAACAGGCAACCGCTAGCAAGCAGCCAATCATGTCCCTTTAGTGGCTCACGTTATTTTATTAGAACACGTTATTTGCTTTCCGTGTCTTTCTGAATACAGACACCAACCCATCCCTGCACTTCACATCCCCTGCACAGCCTGGAACATAACATTTATTTCCACGATCTGCCATTTTCGCTGTTGTCCTCGCTTATTTCTTCACAATACCTGCAAAACTTCTGATGATTCGGCTGGCGGCTGGTCTAGAACATGGGCGGGTATATGCAAATGTTGGGGGCGCACATATTAGTGATCCCGAATGTAACGTCACATTCGGTGTTATGTTCTGATTCGTCTGTTTTTCAGTGGTCTTTTGCTTGCACAAGATTTACATAAGAAGGAGGAAACAGTGGTGTTTGAGGCTCACGGTATGTCATTTCCATGTACAGAACTGTTATTATTCAACTATGCCAAAGTAAATACAGTTTTCCATTCTATGGCACTTTTAATTTAGGAAGGAAACAAACAAATAACAGTTTAATGAGTCACTGAATCATACACTCAAATGATTCAGTCCAAAAGAACAAAACAAGTAACTGTTTCTAATAAGTGGATCAATGAATCATTCATTCAAACAATTTGTTCAATCACGCTCATAAGAATAGGAACAAAACAAGCGACTATCTTCATGAGTGAGTCATTGAATCATTTTGCTCAAGAATTATTAATGACTCATGAACAAATCTCACTGAATCATTCATTCAAACAATTCATTCAAATACGCTGACTGATTCAGGAATTAAACAAGTGAATCACGGTTTTTAATGAGTCATTGAATCATCCATACAAATGATTCAGCCAGAAATGCGTAATCATCCAGGAACAAAGTGAGTGACTCATTGAATCATTCATTCAAATACACCAATTCATTCAGGAATGAAACAAGTGAAAACATTTTTTAAGAAGTTTGTCACTCAATCATTAATTTAAATGATTCATTCAAATATGCTAATTTAGGGAGGAAGCAAGTGAATAAAAGTTTATTACGTGAGTCATTGAATCATATACTCAAAAATGCTACATTCGAGAACAATGTTTTTGATAAGTGACTGTTTTTAATAAGTGTTCAATTCAAACAAATCAAACGGTTTGATCACGTGCTAATAAACAGAGAAACAATCAAGTGACTGTTTTCATGAGTGAGCCATTGAATCATTTAGTCAAATAAATTGCTCATTGAATTGTTCAGGACCAAAACACAGCTGTTTTGCTTGGAGTTGCAACAATTCTGCTGTAGAACTATTTCCGTTGATGGGCAAAAGCACACAATTATCAATATTATGTGCAAATATAAGTTGCTTAATTTTTCAGATTATGTTTAACTGGTGTATGGATGTAATATCACACAATATTCTTACTTTCTCTTCAAAGATCACAACAGAGTTGTGTATTTCCTCCAGAAATAGTGAGCTATCAGTTTCCTGTTTTCTCTGCAATGTTTTTTTCACAGCGTGAGTTTCACATGTATGTTCCCCTTTAGTTCCTGTTTTTCCTTATTTGGTTTAGTTCCTGTTCTAGTTAGTTAATCATCTGTTTCACCTGTGTTGATTAATCATCTCGTTTGCTCCTTTTGTTTGCCTGTCTTTGTAAGCCACCAGTTTCTGTTCACCCTTTGTCCTGGATTAATGTTTTGTATATGGTGAATGTGCGTTGGAGCCTCATTAAAGAACGCTTATGTTTATGCTGTCTTTGTGCGAGATTACTACAACCATGACCCGTAACCGTGAGAGTGTGAGAACAGTGTGAGTCTCACGTGTAAGAGGTGGCAGTCCCAGAACAATTGCTAGAAAGGTGTATGGCAAAAACTCTGTGGTCTTTAAATGTGGTCGCCGATTTAAATTCAATGATTAAACTAACGCTGAATCCAAGTTTAAGAAACAGTGAATGTGAAAGTAGTGAAACATGTTTATACTGATTTCTGTAGTTTTCTTCGGTTCTTCAAGCACCTGTCTTTGAAATAAGATGGATTGTTCAAAGCAATAAAAATACTATAAATGGTTTGAGATCTCATTTTAATATAATTAGCCTACAAGTCAACAAAAGTTACACCTGTTGTAAGTGATTTTATTTTGTCTAAATCTCCTACATAAACAATGGTGATACCATTCAATATTTATGCATATATCTGTATACCTGTATCAAAGCTTTTGTCTTCTAGGCTAGGCTCTTTGAGGTCTCGCTCACTCTCATGTCCCTTTGCTCAATTGTCTTAGTCCATTTTGAGCATATCAATCATCTTCTGACTGTTTAAATCACAATATGTTATCAGCATTTGTCTGATTGGGTCATCATTGTCCACAGGGACATTCTGGGGATGTGAAAATGACATTTCCTTTTACAGTCCTCTGTCGTCACTAAAGTGTCCTTATAACCCTCTTTGTTGATCAATTTTCTCCTGAGAAACCTGTTTGAAGCCAATTATCTCAAGTCATACAGAAGAAAATTGAAGGTTTATGACCGGATCTTAAGGCGAGAAGGAGGAGCGAACACGTGACCTGTAATTTTCTGAAGTATTCTTGGAGGCATCAGGTGGATCATTTGTCATCTTGATATCCATTAGAGTCACAAGGCATGTCCCAGCCAGTAATTCTCAAGGTAATTCAAGCGCAGACTTGTTTGACACTGTCCAACACGGTTTGAGGTTGACAGTTTAGGACGTTTTAGACGTTGTTTACACACCAGATGTGTATCATAAAGTGGAACGACTGAGGCAGGAGACTACAGCATAACCTTGGTCTCTTGGTTTCATTTGGAAATCAGATCTTATAGTTTCAGAGGTCATATCAAAACTATAACTAGATCAGCATCGGTTATCTAAAAAAATACAGCACATAGGTGCTTTGTATCTAAACATATAATAATTCTGGCCCTTATTAAAAGACTAGGTTTAACGGCAGCTTGGTAGCTATACAGTTGTTCAGTTGGTTTGAAGTTGATCTAGTTGGACCAGATGACGGCTTTGAAACCTTTAAACCAGACCAGACTGACTTCCAGTCACATACTTGTCCAGTCAATGGCTTTAGACTAGATAGCAAATGCGGTAACACTTTATTTTAGGGTCTCTTAACTAGTTGCTTATTAGCATGCATATTACTAGAATATTAGCCATTTTTTAGTAGTAATTAAGCACATATTAAGACCTTATTCTACATCCCTAATCCTACCCAATACCTAAACTTAACGACTACCTTGCTAACTATTAATAAGCAGCAAATTAGGAATTTATTGAGGGAAAAGTTACATTTAATAGTGAATAAGTGTTCCCTATTCTAAAGTGTTACCGCAAATGCTTGTAGGACCTAGTGAACTACCATTCAAATGTACCATTCAAAATCTGTTTTCAACACTGATAATAATAATAGATGTTTCTTGAGCAGCAAATCAGCATATAAAAATGATTTCTGAAGGATCATGTGACACTGAATTCAGCTTTGCATCACAGGAATACATTGCATTTTAAAATATATTCAAATAGAAATTGTAAAAATATTTCACATTATTATTGTTTTCATGTATTTTTGACTGAATAAACACAGTTTTCAGTTGTATTTTTAGCTCTTAAAAGATGACGTCAAAAAATCGGATATAGTCAAACAAATTGAAATTGGGCATCAAGACCTGCAGTTGAATCAGGTGTGTTTGATTAAGGAGACATGCAAAATGTGCAGAGTTGGGGGTACTCTAGCAACATTGTTGGGAACCACTGTTTCATGGTATTTATGTACCCTCTCAGTGCTTTTATTGCACGTGATACAGGGCTAGCGTCAGGCTGTAATACCCTTTTCACTCCGCTATATCACCTTGCTTAAATGACTTTACATCAGACCTTTTATGTCAGTTTTTTTTTATTTTAATTTTATTATACAGTACCTGATTGCAGCATTTTCACTTTCCATTGTGGATGCTCTAGATAAATAAACTGGTCCTGCCTAACTCTTGAACAAATAATCAACAACATAATGCACGATATACCGAGAGCGTTCAACTCAGAGTACTTCGGCGAGAACACACTGGTACAAGGACTTGCGACCTGTTTCCAGTCTCTACTCCTTCACAAGACACACAAGCTGTTCTCGCCGGTCCTATATTGAAAAAGATGTCTGGGATTCTGGGTGACTACAAAACGTTTAATCACGCTTCTCCCAACGTCCCAATTAATCGGCTGCCGATCTGTCACCATCCATCATAATCATTTTAATAGCGCCTCCTGTTGACCTGATCATCTGGATACCTGCTGCACCCCTTTTGCATTTTTCAGCCCATTAATTTAACAAATTTTAATTGTGTACATTTTTGACAGTTTTAATTTCCCATATGAAACACAGCCTCTCTGTGTTAAGGGTGGGGTGGGTGCTTTTTCTCCGCATTTTTCCCTCTTTTTCCCCCAAGAGCTGTCAAATATACATCTGGCCTTGATATAGCGTGCAGGGTTTAAATAAACAAAGCAATGTTTGCCAAACCCATTACAAGCCATTTTAGAGGAAAATCTTTCATTTTTTATTTTCACAAACTCCATAACTCATACATCTGGAGCTTTTATGGTGTCCGTTTGTAAGCGTGTTTGTGTGAGGTGGGGTGGGAAGTTAAATTTCGGGAGGAACCCCTCGCAGAAACACATGAAATGAAATATCGGCGGTGGCAAAGAAAAGTGACACGTAATTACTGTGGACACATTTGGCTGCCTAGGCAAACAAATTCCCATTAAATAGGTTTTGAACTGCGGTAGTGAGATTAATCACCTCTCTATGAGCACGGCCATATGTGTGGGATCAATCACAGCCCACACTGGGCAGCTTTGATGCAAATATATGCACTTATTTAGCCTTTGCTTTTATGTTTTCATTCTTTCGGTCAGGTTCTTTCCGCTTTCCAATCTGCATCTCTGCTGGATCCCATTAGCGTTTTAACAAAGGGTGCTGATACAGGTCGTCTTAATAGGCCTGGCTTCAACCCTTCCCTGTTGAGTTTCTCCTTTGACTTACAATCCACTACTTTCCTGGTGACCCAAAAGCGTATTCATTGGCTGCAACATGCCAAGATATGCGAGTTTTAGTTAGTTTGTTGGTTTTCTGCATGAGCCTTGAGCAAACATTAGCCATGCAAACTGCAAAGGGCAAAGTACTGGAGAAACTCTGCAAATATAGTGTGTTTTTGGCAATAAAATACAACCGTAACCTTGTTCTTTTAGTGGCCTTGGTTTCATAAATGTTTTTTTTTTAAATCTTTAATAAAAAGTTCAAAACCTTGAACAAATCAACTCTAAAATGAATCACAACATTTCACTGAAAGCAAACAAGCATTTGGGGGGAGGGGGAGGGGGGTGGAATCCTCTGCATTTTATAATATTATGAAATAGTAATAATAATTTTCTAAATATAAACACATTATATTTTTCAATATCTCGTTTATTTATTTATTTTGCTAATTATTAATTTTATTTTATTTTTTTCAAAAATATGTTCTAAAAACATATTTGCAAGTCCACAGCTTCTCTAGCTTGCTTCTTAATGTAGTTATCTAATAAACCTGTAATTGTTTATTACTGTACAGATATTGTTCGGCCTTTGACAAATTACTTTGCTCTGTCTACTAAAAGCAAATGTAAATGTATACATAAAGTGTAAAATACCATAGTTTTTGAGTTTTCTTGCAAAATGTTAATATACATATATATAATGTTTGTGATGACTAACTTTATTACGTCATTCTCAGCACTTTACGTTATTACTGAGCTCTTTTGCCAGAATTCCAAGGTTTCCAAGGTAACACCATTGCCTCTGATTGGTGGAGCTCTTTTCACGATTATCAGTAGTGTAGTTATTTCTGGGGAATTCCACAGTTAATTTTTAATTTGATTATTTTTTGAAGTTGAAATCACACTGACTGAGCACATAACATGGGCTCTGAGGTTGTACGTCTCAGAAGGCTTATACTAAAAATCAATTTCTCTGTAGAGAAATGAGTGGTATTTTTTCAGGCAAGCCATTAGAAGCCAAGTCTAAAACTGTATGTATATTACTATAAATAAATAACACGTACACCAGTAGAGAGAGGAACACTGGGACATAGACACAAACTCACATTTCTATCTCAGTGCCTGTTTATTCCCATCAGACTGAGGTTCTAAACAAATTTCTCAAAAATATCTCTCCATCACAAACCCATCCACTTGAGCATTTCTTTTTAAAGTGGAAATACTCAAAACACAGATGGGGTAAAAGAAAAAGAAAAAAAAAAAAAAAAAGGAAAGAAAAACATAACAGGAAGCACAAGAAGAAAATCTTTCTGCCTCAAGAAAAAAAATAAATGCAATAACTCTCTTAAAAACAGCAGGGAAGAGATCAAGTACAGGCCGCTGTACATTTTGGCAGCAAACCAAACACATACATTCTGATCTGTGATCTGTCTAGTGGACACATGATTGCTGTCAATGCCATCTCTAGGAATTCTGGGCCCTTTGCACTGATTTTGCTATGGGGCCCCTCAAAATCACATTCAGTGGGGGTGGTCAGGACCCCAGCGAACATCGTTCTGAGCCACTGTCACCTACTGGGCTCTCAACCTCTCCTCCATCTCCTGGCCAGGTTAAAGCCTGCCTCATCCAAAAATATGAATGGTTTTCATCAGCTTCCAGCTCTATCACCCTCTAAAAAGACATTTATTGTGGGAAAAACAAATACTGATAACTATGATATAGATATATATGATTTTTTTTTCTCTCCCAACAACAAGCATCTTGAAACTGATCACACATGAACACACTCAGTCCTCAGTTGCTTCACTTTCTTTATCTAAACATGTAACGTTGTTCCTAATTTCCCATAAAAAATAAATAAAACTATGCTTCAAGAGTAATGCAGCAGTTACATAGCATTTTGAGTAGTTGTATCAATTGATAGTTAGATCATTGTAATGAAATGAATAAACACTCAATTCAGATGTAATGTGGGAGTTGCATTTTGAATAGTAATACATTTTGAACTGGTGATTTTAGTTCAATGAACAAAAGATCTTTGGCGCATGTGTATTGTATCCGAGCATTTGGAAAAAGTGTTAAGTGTTTTGAAAAATGTGCATTTTGATCATCAGTTGTAAATTATGTGTTTATGTGTAAATTATTGTAAAAAATGACATGAAGGTTCTGTTATTAGTGCAAAAATGATTGTAAAAAAACTGTAAAATTTGTCCCATAACTCACATCTTATGTAATATTTAGTATACTGTTTAGAAGTACAGAACTTGACCCCTTAATAGGAAACCACAACACTTTAGGAACGGCACCCTAACATTGAGCTTTGCATGCGTTTACCTCCCAGAAAATGTAAAACTAATTTTATATGTCTATTTGACCCTTCTCAGTTTGCAGATTTGATCATTTGACCATGTTTTTTGACTCCCTGTTCCTTTGGTTATCTGAGTAATGCGGTAAGCATTCCTAAAGCTGTCTTCTTCCAGACCCGTGTGCTAATGATTTAAACAATCTTCCATACACGCCATGAAATCTGCCAGAAGAAAAGAGAAGAACTGTCAAGAGTGAAAAGCTTACAGCCGTTTTTATGCACGTCTCCTACTGAACTACCTCAGAGGAAATGAAGGAATCATAGGCAGCAGTTAAGATTAGTATCTGAAATAGAGATGTCAGGACTGTAATTTAATGAAATCTATCTTTGGGAATATTCGCCATACAGTCTTAGATTATTCAGGTTCATTTCTGTTAGCTGCAGCGCTACAGCAATTCCGGCCGGTAATTCTCACTCTTCCCATTACCGCGACCCTTTTCCATGAGGACAGAAGATAACAATAATAACGTAATCTATAAATTACAGGCTGCACGTTTAACATGTGCGCAGCTTAGTGAATGACACGCAGGCCTTTCTCAGGCTCTAATATCTTCAGGATCCTCTCAACAATCTTCAGAGGACATTGTACGGCATAAACAGCATTTCTTATTATGTGTGCATGTGCCAAAGTGACTTCTTTGCTAATTCATAGCGTTCTTTTAGACTGTCAGTCCAGTGCATCATCAAGTTATTTATTTTCCACTAGATCTGAGAGACACGCCACGAACGCACAGGGACTCCAGCGAAGATATTGAATTCTCTTTGACGTAGACTTAGCTTACCACTGTGCTTCTGTAATGTTCTTATAATTGCACAGTGAATGCTCAAGGACGATTGCTGTACTTCTCTAAAATGTTTAGCATAACTAAAGTTGGTGGAAACGTAGTGACGGATTCTGTCAGCGCCGCTGGGTCGCATGTGATCTATCCCACACCAAGTGTCAGAAGAGCAATAAAAGAGAATTTCCAATCAGATGAGCACAGAGGAGAGATCAGACCTTAACAAGGCAACATGGAGGTTTATGTGCTATTGCATAATTGCTCCCACATCAAAGGTGTCGTGTTAAATCATTAGTTTACCCGAACCTGGGATTGATTCTGCAATCATTTAAACACCTTTCTTTTCTTAATACAAAGTCAGATTACTTGCTTTTTCAATATAACAAACATAGGTCACACAGTCAAGCAGAAAAAGTGTACCATGTGGCTCATGTGCTATATTTGAAGACTTCTGAAGCTATATGATAGCTTGTGAAATGTAGTTCACAACCTATATAGGCCAATGCACACTGCACCGACAGACACGTTTTGTCGGATTAGTGTGTTACCCCTGTTCGTTTTGGTCGATGCTTATTTTGACAGATTGAACATGTTGAATTGGCGTTTGTCGGGTCTTGAAGCGTCTGAGAAGTGAGGTACCTGAACTGTAATCTGGTGACCGCTGCCTTTGGTCTGCATCTGCTACATGAAATTAAAAGTAGGGCGGCACGATTAATCGAAATTAAATTGCAATCGCGATTAGGCAAAAGCTGCGATGCGTATCTTTCATTGAAGCAGGGTTCTCTGATCAGTAGTAAATCTCCATCCCAAGGCCAGAGGGCGCTCTCACACTGAAACACCAAACATGCTACGCAGAAGAAAGGTAATGCACGTAGTTCCAGGAAACAGAACTGCTTTCTTTGATTCAACTTGACTAATAAACACAGGACTACGACAATATATGGTTTATCTGTTATTAAATGTAATTAAATGTGGGACAAGGGACTCATAAATGCTTCTCATGTTGGGTAAGATGTTTGACTCATGCTGCTTTTTCAAATGCATGATATAAACGAATCAAACTCACCGGGTAAAGGTTCGATGGTATACAGAAGCGGGTTCAGATGGCGCAGCATTTACTACATAGAGCCATAGTTCATTGACAAGCTACTCAAACTGCTTTTATAATCGCAGAACGATTCAACTGATTTCATAATCGCACAATTAAATCAGTCTGCGATTATGAAAGCTGTTTTGCATAGCTTATCAGTGGACTATGGCTTCATTGTTAGTTTCCGGCCGCAGCGGTATCCCTTCTAGCCGCAACCCTGGAACGATGTGCATTACTTTTCTTCTGTGGGGCATATTTGGAGTTTCAGCGCAATAGAGTCCTCTGGCCTTTGAATAGAGATTTACTACTGATCACAGAACCGTGCTTCACTGAAAGACACACAGATTAATCGGGCAGCCCTAGTTTAAATGTCCTCAGTGATCGTGAGGTGGAGCCGCAGTACCAAAGTCCCGCCCAAACTCCCGCAGACCCAATCACAAGCTCACAATCGTGACGCCACACCCCATTTTTAGAGCATCAAATAACTAACTCAAAGCAAACTTATTAGAAAAATGAACAGCTGAACATACACCAGCATGACAAGGACTACCTTAAAATGATGGAAACCATCTTTGAGAAAAATTTATTTGAAGCATAATTAGATTTTTAAATTTGGCTCATGTCCCATTCGTTTACATGGAGAGGGCAGGGTTTATGACCTATAGCCTACTGCAGCCAGCCACCAGGGGGCGATTGAAAGGTTTTGGCATCCTTTTTCAGAATGAAATGGGTGATTCTGTCAAATATCTTTAGAAGGCTTCAAATATAGCAAACGAGTCACATGATCCACTTTTGGTGCATTCTATAAAACAGTATATGAAAGGATATACTGTAAATATACACACAAACTACTGTCAGTATGATTTTTTAATGAAACAATTAATGATGCACTAAATAAAAAAAGTTACAGTAATGACATTTATAATGTTACAAAATATTTCTATTTAATATAAATGCTATTCTTTTGAACTTTATATTCATCAAGGAATTCTGAAAAAAATGTATCATGGTTTTCACATAATTATTATTAAGCAGCCGGTTTTAACATTCATAATAATTGGAAAAGTTTCTTGAGCAGCATATTAGAATGATTTCTGAAGGATCATGTGACACTGTAGACTGGAGTAATGATGCTGAAATGTCATCTTTGCATCACAGAAATAAATTACATCTTACAGTATATTCAAGCAGAAAATAGTTATTTTTAACTGTAATAATATTTCATAATATTCTTGTTTTTACTGCATTTTTAAAATAATTTAATTTAATAAATATAGCCTTGGTGTGCATAAGAGACTATTAAAAGCATTAAAAACCAGGAATGTTGTGTTTGCATCCTAATTTGAATGGACAGAAAGCAGGTTTTCAGTAAATAAATATTTGCATAATATTTTGTCTCTTCCACACACAAAGCATATTATATAAGATGTGGATTGTAGTTATATGGAATACTATATATTTTTGGATTTTTATGGCTTGACAGTGCAGGCTACCATTACAACATCATTTATTGTACAAAAAGAAAGTCATGTCATTGGAGTGTCATGATGAGTTTTGGGTGAACTATTCCTTCACGTAAGGGCAGAGATGGCTGAGCAGAGAGCTGTAGAAAGGATCTGTTAATAAAGAGCAGTGATAGTTTTATTGCCGTACCCTTTCAGGGTGGATGCAGTTGAACGGACACAGTTCATGAAAAGAACTGAGCTACTCTTCAAGTGCTCTTCCTTCACAGCATTTGTCTCTCCAAAATGCAAAATCTAAATGGAGTCAGACTTGGCCTAATTCCAAGCCGAATTATTTTGTTACGACCCTGCTCGAGTATTATTATCTTTTGAGCCGTGGAAGCGTGAAGGGTGGAGATGAACACCAGTGTTGATGAGGCAGCCCTGCTTTTGGTCTGCCCTAAATTTATAAATAGCTTGTGTTTCTCTTTTGCTTTTGGCCAGAAACATACTTTATGCAAGTATGCAGATGCAGATGTGAATGCCTGGCCAAAAATTTTCAAGTGTGCAATACTGTTGTACATACTTAATGTGCATTCATGCATTGCTGTAACAATCCCCACTACTCATGGGGGCGATGGAGGGACCTTCAAATGTCATTAAACCAGATTCTCTTCAAACTGTTGCTCCACCATCACACTTTAGTTGACCTGAAAGAAAAATCTGACTGTAGAAGACAGTTTATTCTCATGACCACTTTAGAGGCCTTTTGTGTACATTATGGAGCAAAACAACCAGCTATACGCATCCAGATATGTTTTGAATTTACGTCTTACACTACAAAGTGTGGGGTTGGTAAGATAGATTTATTTATTTATTTAATTAGTTATTTACTTATTTACTTACTTTCTTGGTTAAAAGAAAAATACTGTAAAAACCATAAAATTAATGAAATGTTATTGAATTAAAATAACTCTTTTCTATTTGAATATACTTTAAAATGTAATTTATTCCTGCGGTGCAAAGCTGAATTTTCAGCATCGTTACTCCAGTCACATGAGTGTCACATGAGCCTTCAGAAATCATTCTAATATGCTGATTTTCTGTAATAATAATAATAATAATAATAATAATTATTATTATTATTATTATGCCAAAACACTCACAAATAAAGCTTTTCCATCATATTTATTTATTTTTAATAAAACTGTATCAAGTTTGATTTTCCTAACATTTGATCAACCTTGTTCTGACATATGAGCCAGTTTGCACAACATTTAAACTAGCATTAATTTGAAAGCATGTCAGATTGGGATCAAACTAACATGACAGGAAGCTGATAATGCCCTCACGCAAACCAACAGGCCGAGCAGTGAATAATGCCAGGCTCTGGGTTGTGTTTGCACCATCTGCAGTGCTGGCTGGGCCAGAGTCATCATTTACAAAGGCATTAACATTAGTATCGCGGCAGCCAGCTCTGCTTCACTGTTGTTTTCTCTTGTTCCCTGAAGCCAGCAGGTACACGGAGGGAATTTATTGTTGTTGGACCCCATTAATATTAAACATTAACTAATGAGAACTAATCACCGCAGCACAATGGACAGTGACAGCCTCAACAAAAAGACTTGTCTCAGGAACTCTATCTGTCCGCATGTCTGTTTGTCTATTCATCCATCCAAACATACATCTTTTTCATCCAGATTTCTTTCCATCCATCCATCCATCCATCCATCCATCCATCTGTCAATAAAGTATTTTTATTGGCATTGATGGTTCCATGGCATGAATAACTTTTAATACCCATTTAATTTTTCCAAGTTCCTTTAAAGTGGAAAAAGGTTATTGAGATTAGTAAACTGTTATTCTCACTAGGAAAATATTGGTTCTTTTAGAGACTGTTTCCTTTGGGGGAAAAAAAAAAGGTTTTTCTATGGGATCACTGCAAAACCCCCTATCTGGAATTATTATTTTTAAGAATGTATCAAACTGTCCATCCATTTCTTCTCATCTACAATTTTTTCATCCATCCATCCATCCATCATCCATCCATCCATCTTTTTCATCTACCATTTTTCATCCAGCCATCTATCCACTTTTTCATCTGCCATTTTTCATTTATCCATCCATCCATCCATCCATCCATCCATCCATCAATTTTTTCATCCATTCATCCATCCATCCATCCATCCATCCACCTTTTTAATCCATCCTTCTTTTTCATCTACCATTTTTTCATCCATCCAACCATCCATCATCCATCTTTTTCATTTACCATTTTTTTCATCCATCCATCCATCCATCCATCCATCCATCCATCCATCCATCCATCCATCCATCCACCATTTTAATCTATCCATCATTTTCATTTACCATTTTTTCATCAATCCATCCATCATCCATCCATCCACTTTTTCATCTGCCATTTTTCATCCATCCATCCATCCATCCATCCATCAATTTTTCATCCATCCATCCGTCCATCCATCCACCATTTTAATCCATCTATCCGCTTTATCATTTACCATTTTTCATCTATCCATCCATCTTTTTCTTCTACCATTTTTCATCCATCCATCCACTTTTTCATCTGCCATTTTTCATTCATCCATCCATCATCCATCCATCAATTTTTTCATCCATCCATCTCTTTCATCTACCGTTTTTTCATCCACTTTTTAATTTTTTCATGACACTGAAGACTGGAGAAAAACATTCTGATTCCCAAACATTTGTATAGTAGTGTGCAGTATATAGTATCCAGTATTCAGTAAATAGTACATTAGTATTTTATTATAGTATATTAGTATGTTATTGAAGACATAGCCTGTGTTAATTCATTGTGCATATTTTCTTTTTCAGACACGGCACTGACCGCTGCCACCTCTGAAAGGACAACCGTCTGGATTCACGCTTCTGGATCCGTCCCAGAAGGCTGATTTTGCCCACACCCAGCACCTGTCTCCAGTTCACCGTTCCTTATTTCCTAGAGCATCTACTCTCGCAGCGGTCCATCTCCCCTCCACTGCCTGTGTTCTGCATCTGTCTTCATTTCCTGCCACACCTGAACAAAACCAACTGACCTTCGGGGTCCTTTGCCTTTAAATAAATGAGGCCGTCTGTGCGTGTGTGTTCTGGCACGTGTGCTCGCGATCTGATGTGAGCTATTGCACCAAGAAGGATCTTAATGTGTGAGGGACCAGAGGTGCGAGCTCTGTTCAAACGCTTCAATTAATTAATGGCGTAATTAAGATTTTGTCATTGACGCGGTTTGCCGTGACAGGGATGGATCGGCCGCTCTGTCTCCACGCCAGGCGGGCGAGTAGGCATGCGGTTGGGCGGGTGCTGTAATGAATGGCAGCAATTTAAGGTTTGTTTCGGCGGTGACAGGGCCACCTGCAAAGGCTTAGCTGGTGCGTTTCAGCATGCCAACATCTTTCAGCGTGGCACGGCTGCCGTATGGAATTCTGGGTAAAATGACCACACGGATGCATTCCTGAACTTTGATTTTAACAATTCTTTATTAATCAAATTTTTATACTATATTCAGAACATTTTGCTCATGAAAAAGGGAGAAAAAACCCTCATTAGACCACCAGTATTTTATGCCTGTTATTATTGATTAAAGGGACAAAACAAGCTATAGAACTGTCAAATAAATAATTAAAAAAAAAAAATATATATATATATATTTTTTTTTAATTCATTCATTCATTCATTCATTCATTCATTCATTCATTCATTCATTCATTCATTCATTCATTCATTCATTCATTTGTTATTGGACTATTTAACATGTTCATGTTTTGAAACTGCTACCTTAATTTCCATTTATTTTTCCAACCTAACATTAAATTGTAAGCTTTTTAATTCATTATAATTTATCCTTTCACAGTTTTGATGCTACATTAACCTGAAAAATATAGTATTCATTAATCTGAATTAGCTTTTATATTTATAGTTTCCATTTTAGGAATTATTTTGTATTGATCTATTCACTGTTTGGTGAAACTTCTGCTACTTTATTGTCCATTTCTTATGCCACCCCAACATTTAATTTGAAACATTTTAATTACAATTTTAATTCATTTTTTTATATTATTATAATAAAATTAAAATAAATTATATAATTATCACTAATCATAAAATGACTAGAAAAGTTAAAATAACAATCAAAAGAATAATGAAAAGAAAAAAAAAATATATTATTAAAAAAATGTTAAAATTATAATACATTTTATAATTATAATGAAATATATTACCATGAAAACTTTTTTTTTTCCAGTATATGAACAGCATTTAGTTTAACTAGAAATCTTAAAACTAAAAACTAAAACTAAAATTTTAAATGTTCAATTCAATTTTGTATCCTTGAATAACAAAAGAAAATGAAAGTGTTCATTTTTTTCAGCAACAATAAGAAACAAACGAACGACGGAATAAATGATTGTAAATAAAATGAAATCGATTAAAAATTTAGATCTAATGTCAGGTAAAGTAAGGGATGTTTTCATCCACATCTGAAGAATCAGTGACCTGCTCCAATTCCACATTTGATTTGACAAAGGCAGCATCATACTGACGTTCTTCCACGAGGTGATGCAACCTGACAGCAACGATGTAATAGCTGTGCGGAAACACTGATGCCCCACCAAAAGTCACCTCATCGATTCAGCCAATAAGGACAGGTGTCACGTTTCACCCCGACGAGGGAAGGAGAAAAACCTCCAAACCCTAGTGGGACAACACTGCAAAAAATGCTTTTCTTACTTAGATGATTTAGATGTCTTGTTTCCAGCCAAAATATCTAAACATTCTTAAATCAAGAAGGATTTTCTACACAAGTAAAAATTATTGTCTAGTTTTCAGAAAAAACAAGTTAAAATTAAGTGAATTTTTACTCGAAACAAGCTAAATAATCTGCCAGTGGGGCGAGCAAAATAATCTTGTTTTCTGTTTGAAATAAGATTATTTTGCTTACTCCACTGGCGGATTATTTTGCTTGTTTCAAGCAAAAACTCACTTAATTTTGACTTGTTTTTGCTGAAAACAAGACAATAATTTTTACTTGTGTAGAAAATCCTTCTTGATTTAAGAATTTTTTGATATTTTGGCTGGAAACAAGACAAAAAATCTAAGCAAGAAAAGCATTTTGCAGTGAAGTGTTTGGTCCTCGTCCTCTTTCCCCTTCTTTGATGATTCCGTTGAGGAACGATGCACTGCAAGGTGACACAGGAGGATCTCCAGTTTCACAGAGGAGAACTTACACACGTTTAGTGGCTTTTGGGATGGTGTGTGGAATTCCCATCGGGGTGAAAACAGGAACAGGAACACCTCCTTCATCTCTCACAAAGGGCAAAAACAAACCTGGTCCTGACATTTACAAGGCACGCTTCACTGACACTGCTTGCTACACACTATATACTATATACTGCTGCCTTTAAAAATAGTATGTGTGGGTTCAGCTTGTTAGCATGATCCAGTTAATGCTGTCACATGACCTCACTGTGTTACATGATTCATTCAGTTCTAGTTGTAATAACGAAATAAATTGGCTAATTTTGCTTTTGGCAGTCTGATGACAAAATCAGTTAATATTTATTCAGATTCATTCATCACGTGTAGTCAAGATCAACATGTAAAGCATTCAACTACAGTCCAAACCACATTTTTTTATGTGATTTAATTGAATTTATGTTTAGTTTTAGTGAACAATAACAACTAACTACTCTAAAGTGGTCACTATCTAACTTGCAAACACAACTTTCTTGACAGGGTGAAAAAAAAAAAAAAAAACTTTTGTACTATAACTCCTGGAAATATAAAGCCAATCAGATTGGAAGTGTAGAGTGTGAAGTGCATGTCTGAAATATTAATGCCTCTTTTTTTGAGGAAACGCACAGCATGGATCTCAATTTTCAAGTTGGCCCTGTTTGCTTTTACAGTATTTTTTATTATTATTTGAACTTAGCAATAAGCTGTGATTTACACTGAAACATACCCTAAAGTAAAAATCTATCCATTTTCTCAAGGTCAGATTTTCATCTTAATGACACAATACCACTCTGCAAGCAAGACCTGTGAATTCCACTCAGTGACTGAAAATCGTTCGACTCATCAAAAACCACGCTGCACTTGTTAATTATTAAAACCTAAAGGTGAGCATGCAATATTAAAACACCTCGAGGCGATCGAGCGGCCCAGGCCATATATATATACTGCCACTGCTTAAACACACTGCATCACCGATAATGGCTAATCTTGACGAGTGAATGTGCGATGCTGGCCTTTTGTTTGTGCAGAACTGTAATCACCTTCATTTCACTTTTATCAGCCAGAGTTTCAGCAGTTATTCTGTGCAGGTGAACAAGACTTTTGCCAAACTCGTTGTATTGTTAATAAATCAGGTTGTTAGTGATTCTCTGTTTTGGAAAGTGTCAAGCTTGTTAGAACGAAATTAAATTTTAATTTTCAGGGTTTCTTATTGGTATTCCTTAAAAAGAGAAAGTGTCTCCATATTCTCCTGCACAGTGAAATTGCCTGGTAAAGTGGATCAGTTGTCCTCATTTAAAAAGAGTATTTGTTCACTACTTCTTGTTGACAGAATAAAAATGTCCAAAAACGTTTGGGCTAGATGATTTTTTTTCTTTATATATACTAAGGGACATTAATCTGGGTCTTCAAGAGCCAAGCATGCATACAGTTGACAGAATTCAAGTTTTATGGAAGTCACGTTAGATTGGGGTGGATTCTAGCATTTGTCACCAGAGACATTTTGATTAAGAATTACAATTTATTATTATTTATTTATTTGTTTTAATAAATCATTCGCTTGGATTATGTGATCAGACAGAATCAACACAATGCATTTAGAAAACAGGTGAATTTTCATGTTTACTTAAAAAACAAAAACTAAACATTTTCTTGTACACAGCTTGTTTGCTTACAGTTTAAAATTAAACACATTTATCATGTGCACTTTTATAAAATGCAATTTAAGTTAATGAAATTGTTTTAAATGTCAAGTCAACATCTTGAGGCTCTTAAACAAAAACTCTAAACTTTTTTGAACCAGAGACACTCAGACATTCCTGATATTATATATACAGTTGTTTTATTCACCTCTTGCATTTGACTGACAATCAATAAATAAATAATAGTAAAAGTAAAAAGCCTCCATAGGGAATGTGTCTAGCAGAAATGTAAATCGAAAAAGGTTACATTCTAGACAGCATCACTAAATAGTCATTTCATTTATGATTAGGTGAATTATGTACTTTAATTTTATAAATAGAAACAAGAATATTTTTCGATTATGTTACATTCAATAAGTTGCTTAACTTTGGCATCTCCATACTGTCCATAAGATAACAGCTCTAAAACTAGAGGTCTGCAAACTCATTTTTTATAGCCATCTAAATAATTTTGATGAAATCTCTGTGCTGCATAAAACATCAGAAAAGGCAGTGAACAGGCAGCGAGTTCAACAGCAGCGACTTACTGAGAGACTTCAAGTGTAAAACCAACATGTCGGCGTGTCCGACCCTGAAAATCATCCAATCAAGCTTGTTCTCTTCATTAGTGATCATCTGAGAAATGTTCACTGTCTGCAAATTCTCAACGGGCTAATTTTCCTCATAGACGGGAGAAAGAAAAAAAAAGTCATAAAAGCCCTGTTATGCACTTTTGATGTTTATTTGATTTTTTCATAGGCCTATATATATATTTCTACTTGCCTTTTTCTACTTTACCTTTTTAAATGTATTTTATTACAGTTAGTTTCCAAGGCAACTATTTTGTTTATCATTTTCAATATTATTTCAGTGTATTTTTCAATTTAACACAATTTATGTCAAATTAAAGTTCTGTATTAGATTAAACTAGGTCATTTTCTCAAAGATGTGGGCTTTAGCAGATCTTAATTTAGCAGATTTGATGTGCTTTTGTTGTTTATTTGTTCTATGTAGCTTAGTCATTTACTTTTCATATTTATAGTTCATTTTATTTTTCAATTTAATACAACTAGATTCTTATACAAAATTAAAGTTCTGGATACAAGGTCATTTTTTTTTCTACGTGGGTTGATTTTGTCAAATATATGGACTTCAGCAATCTTTCAAATGTTCCTCTACAAATTTCCTACTTTTTAAACAACCTAAAATGATCATAATGTCATTACACTTCTCAACAAATAGGCTATTTATTCTATTTTTTCATATGAAGTCCACTAGAGGAATAAAAGGAACTCTCCAGAGAAAGTTTATAGGACATTGCATTCTCACAAACTCTTTGAATGGCAGACAAAACAGCCGGTTCCTGCCACATGTGGGTCATTTCTACCTTTCTGAGACCGGCTTGATGTGCTTCAGCTCCTCGACACGAGTCTCGGTCACTTCAGAGTTCTGAATGAACATCCGCTCGCCTTCCAACACTACAGGTAGCTGATTTATATTCTAGCATTTGCGTTCTATTTTAATTGACACTTGTGTGCTCGGGCCCATGCTAGACATAATTAAATGATAACGCCCCAAAATTCTCCCATTTCCCTCAGAGGTGAAAAGAAAGATTTGGGCTGAAAGCGTGAGATGTCTGGAGTCTATTGTAGCAGACAGGACAGTAGAGAAAATTACAAGCATTCAGCGCGTCTTCATGGCGCCGCTCGGATCGGTCAGTCATGGGTGGAATCTCAATGGCGGGAAGCATACGTCATAATGAGCTCCAAATTAGCTCCTATTTCTCGTCTCCGCGAGCCGCTGCCTACGGGTGTTTGGATGCGCCGCTGAATGGGCTCGTGTGTGAAGGTTTTGTGTGGGGTTTGTCGACAGCCTCTCGCCGCATGCGTTAGCAGAACGCTGATAGTCAGCAGAAAACCTTTTGACATGCCGCCGCGGATCATTCAAGCGCCCACTGAGTCGTGGTTTTATCTTCTTCTGGCAAGCACTCGATTCACTCCCCGATCCTTTAACGTTGCCCCCTCCTGTCTCGCCAGACATAAGGCTCTTCACACAGCTTTGGTGTAGGCAGCAGTTTTCCTGCGCCGGTCAGGTGGAAGCTGTGAGCTGTACGGCGTGAACTGTCATTCTCCATTGCTGCTGTATAGAGAAGTGCAAATGTAGGGGTTTGTTTGCCTTTTGTCTTTTCTGACAGCTTACAAGAGCAACAAAGGCTGGCTTCAAAACCCTGCGCTCTGAGGGCATGCACTAAAAATGTTCCAATAAAAAAAAAAGAGGAAGAAAAAAAGACAATTCTCGATCGGAGAAGAAAGAGCATTTAATGGAAGCTTGTTTCTGGCATGGGACAGACAGATAGATAGATAGATAGATAGATCGATAGATAGATAGATAGACTTCAATTCTGAGAAATTGCGAATTGCGAGATATAAAGTTAGAATTGCTATATGTAAACTCAGAATTGCAAGATATAAATACAATTGCAAGAAAAAAGTCTAAATTTAAATCTTACAATTCAGATTTTTTTTAAATTGTATTTTTTTCAGAACAAGGTACATTGAAAGCATTCATTGACAGAAGCACTTTCAAAGGCACAATTCTGATTTTTTTTTCCTTCTCAGAATTCTGAGAAATGCAAGAAAAAAGTCTGCATCGTGAGATAAAAAGGAGAAATTACCTTTTTATTTTTTATTCCGTGGCATGGGAAAAAACAGAATTGTGAGATTCTGTTTGTACACATTCTGCCTGAATTGTGTGTACACATCCATCCAATAATTCTAAAAATCCACCCAGTGTTTTTTTTTTTTTATCATCTCTATTTTAAAATCCCCTTGTAACACAGTTCGTAGATACGGGAAGAAGGAGGCAGGAACCGGCGAACATTCAAACAAGTTTAATAAAATAAATAAACACAAAAGTAAAGCGGCAGCCCCTCGCGGATGGCTGGCCTGGTCCTCTCTCGTCTTGCACTGTCATCGTTCCTCCTTTTATCCTTCCGGAGCTCCTCCGTGGGACTCCAGACCGGTGAGTGGCGCAGGTGTCGCTCATTATCATTAACTCCACCGGCCTCGCTCAGTTCCCACAGCTCTTGGCCCCGCCCCACTCGTCACACCCCTTTCTCAAATCAGGCTGTTCTGAGATTCCTGTCAGAATGACGTAGTTCTGTACAGGCCGCTCCTACGATAGTTGATTGACAAGGCCGTCTTACCTTAGACCCGCCCTGAGTGAGCTGAGAGCTGTCCACTACTGTGTTGACTCCGGTGCAGGGTAAGACGAGATGTCTCCGATTAAGCGATTGAGGTGTTTTTTTGTTGTTGCATGTAAAAATGAATATAGCAGTCGTCATTTACTCCCGACATCTGAGCTGCTGAAGACACAGAGGATTAACGTTACTTTCGTTTTGAAGGGAATGCTATGATCCCGGATCTGCCTAAATGCGTCTATGTTCGCACAAATCATTCGTGATCCAGCCTCACCTACAGAAGAAGTGAGTATAAGGGTGTTTTATGAATCTTTGCAAATCGCCTTTCCTAATAATGTGCTAGTTAGCCGGTTTCACAGCTAAAGTAAACAGTACTGCTCGTCACTCCACAGAAGAGAGAGGCGGGGTTAGCAGAGCTCATTAGCATTTAAAGCAACATGGACTAAAATGGCTTGATAAAATCAGAGCTGATTTTGACAGGGTAAAAAATGTGTTTTTTACACTACCATTGAGACATTTTAATCAAAGTATGTTATAGACTTTTAATTAAGACCCTAAAGAATCATATCGACTTGTGGAAAATGGGCATCCGATGACCCCTTTAAATCTATTCATTTACTTTAATTCCTTGGTGGAACAGGCTTTCGTAGCATTTCAAATAATCTGTTTGGTTAAGAAAAGTACAGAAATACCTTGGACTTTATTAAATTATGTTTGATAATTAATTCTGAAGTGTCAGAAAATGAGAAGCAACAGGATGGACTCAATGACTTTGAATGACAGACTTTGGAGCTAAAGAGTTTCAAGGCCACTCGAAATACATCAGAGGAAACACTTGTCCCTGATATTTAGTAAATGAGCACCTGCGCTAATCAATTAACAGTATTACACATGAAGATGGCATTCTGTGTATGCAGAGACAGATATACAGTACATTACTGAATATGATAAAATAGAAATAAAAAGGATAAAAAAAATGAAAAAAATTCGAAGCCATAAATTAGCTTGCGTACAACCACTTGTGATTGCACACTAACTTTCCTTGATCTTTTGAAATGAACTAAAAACTGAGTCCAAAAAGAGCAGGAAAAAAAAGGTCTCTGGAAAATGTCTATGAAATCTTGGATGAAACACTATCATGCCAGTGACACCTATTAGACGTTCAGAAAGTTGGCCATCTAGTCATGGTGAGGTAAAATGGAGGATAGATACTGTGCTAGTGGAAATAAACAATAATAAGCCTACTGTATCATATTTGATATGCAAAATTCTAAGCCCTCTAAATGACCAACATGATCAAAACTTTGCTGAAAAACATGTTGTACACAATCTACCACATGCCTTTTTTCGTCTGATTTTTCACACTTTTTTTTGCAAGTAAAAAGCCTTTTAGTATGATCGTAAAACTGTTCACCTTCGGGTTGTGGTTCACGTCTTTTTGCTATGAAATATTTACTGATTTTTTACAAAGTAAGAATAATGTTTATACTGTTAGTAATTGTACAAGATGAACACTGGACTGAAGCAACTTATGTTTACTTGATTATCCAAACATCATTTTTTTTTTTTTTTTGGAAAAATCATGTGAGTCTCAAATATGATCATCAGGCCTTTGTTTTTTAAACTAAAATTATTTCATATTTTAGGCTTTACAGAGTTAAATGAGGGAAATTCATCAAAACTTGTGCTGTCTCTGTGTGTAGCACCTACAGCTTTGCAGATATTTCTGAAAAAACATAATGTCTGCAGCAAGCAACTGAAGTTTACTTTCACAAGATATCTGGTCATTTTATTACAGTTTTGGCTGTTATAGATATTTAGGCATTGTTTTAACAAAGCCTAAAACCAGAGGCGGACAGTAGTGAAGTATTTTTACTTTTCAAGTGTCAGTACTTTATCAGAGTGTTTTTCTTTAGAACTTCACAACATTCCAAAGCATAATATTGTACTTTTTACTGCTCTACGTTTCATATTAAACATCATTTAATACTTAATTACATTAGAAATCTATTACTGTCTTACTTTTACTCAAGTAAAAATAATTCAAATATTAACTTGAGTACAAGAAATTACTACAAAGGTAAAAAAACAACAACAACAAGCTTAATTTATGAAATGTAGTGCAGTAAAAAGTATGCCGTTATGCTTTTGAATGCAGTGAAGTAAAGATTTCCAAAGAAAAACACTCTGATAAACTACAGATACTTTTTAAATTTACTTGAGTAAAGTAAAAATACTTCACTATTGTCCACCTCTGCCTAAAATAAAAGTAATTTTTTTTGCATCCACTCAGTTTCTAATGGATAAAAGCAAGAACCGTTTCATTTCATTCAGAAATTGCAGAATGCAGAAGTAGTTTGTCAATGGCAATTCCTATTGGCTTTAAAAGGCTAAGTTCCTACGTTGCTTGGAAACCATAAACATCATTACTGATAAATATAACTTTTAAGCTGCAATAAGCTGAAGTTCCACCGATTTAACTTCTGTCTGTCTGTTGTGCTTTCATTATTGAAGGTTTTTGATGGGCACAGACTGTCCTGTGACCTCCGTCTCTCCAGCTTTCTGTCTGTGTCCTTCTCTTAGTTTTAATATCTGCTCCCCCAATAGCAGCGGCAGTGGAGAAATTATTTCCTTTTCAAATCAATCATACGTACGAGTCTCTTATCAGACTGACCTGCTTCCATAAAAACGTTTCTCTGCTGCGCTCGTACTCGAAATCCAATTTCTATGTATTTTCTTGTTTACAGAAAATTATTTGTATTGGATTTGATGTGCCCTCTGAGCTAGTTATGATGTTCGTGTATGTATGCTTAAAGAAACTGTACATCTGCAAATGAAAGTAAAGTGTTATTTTAGCAAAGTTGTGTTATTTTTATTTGTATTTTTTCTGTGAAACACAAAGGGAGAAATTTTTAAGAAAATTCATGCTGATTATTTCCATATAATGAAATGATTATTTCCATAAACAAACCCAAATTTAATTGTGGTTAAATTAAAATACTGTGCACATAAACCGTTTAACGATTCACCCATCAATTATATCTGGTCATTCATTTAAACATCTTTACATGCCAGAGAAACTCTTCTTCTCTGACTCTGAATGAATCAGATGTCCATTTTTATATCAAACTATGTTTCAAAATGTAATTTATTCCTGTGATTCAAATCTGAATATCCAGCATCATATACTCCAGTCTTCAGTGTCACTTGATCCTTCAGAAATCATTCTAATATGCCGATTTTCTGCTGAAAAAACAAAACAAAAAACCTTTCTATTATCAATGTTTAGTTGTGCTCCTTCATATTGTGTGGAAACTGTGATTTCAGGATTCTTTGAAGGATAGAAAGAACAGGATTTATTTGAAATATTTTGTAACATTATAAAGACTTAGTTGACATTAAACCCAAAGAAACTCATATGGCATTGCCATTTTATAAAGAAGTTAACCTTTCAAGTTAAGGTCTCATCTTTTCATCTTATGTTTTTCACTTAGGGGTCGATTTTACAAGGTCAACAGTGTTGACATGATTTTGTGCAGTAAAGAATTGAACATGTTTGTGGAAATAGCACTAAATTATCTTTTTAAGATAAGTGCCGCATAACCTTGAGCACAAGGCTTGTGATGTTAAATTAAACTGTTAAACTGTCAATTCTGATACCTTTCTGTAGCTTGCATTGTGCATGTTATTAATTTTTAAATACGCTACATTGTTTAAATTCAAAAATCCCCTTACTGAACTAGAAAAGGCACCAGTTTCATAGACTCATCCATGTGTTTCTCTTTCACACACATAAACTTATGAAGATCGATCGCACTTGCAAAACAAGTGAATGAGGAAGATGCAAGGAAAAAATTGTTGATGCCAAAAAATTGATGGAGTGAACAAAAGGGAGATTGTTTGGCATTAGAGGACGAGGGAAAGAGAGAAAGAGAGAAAGTTGAAAGAAACTGACTTTGACATGCCTCATTTCCTGAGCCTGTTTGTGCAGCAGAGATGTCGGCACTAATAGGTCCCGCAGAAATGCAGCGGCCCATCATGCGAATTCTAAGGGCCGCGGCTGAAGAGGGCTCCAGAAGAAGTGCAAAAAAAAAAGTCAAAGTACCTGACAAACAGTCCATTTCTCCGTTCATGTAGGAGCTGACATAAAAAAGTGCAAGAGGAGAAGACAACAGATGCTGCTGCCTTTAGCTGGGTTCATTAGAGGGTCTGTAGAGAATCAGAAGTCGTCAGCCACGGACATTTTTCAGGCTGCAGCTGATGTCTGGAGTGCAAACAGAAGCTGTTGTTCAGTTACTGCTTGGCATACAGAGATGGAGTGAATTTCGGACACAAACACAAAGCTGAAAGTGACCTTTACCATCTGACCATATGCTTCATAGTCTGTGTGTGTGTGTGTGTGTGTGTGTGTGTGTGTGTTTGAGTTGATAACTGGTAGTCGACAACCACAGAGAGCCTCTTCTCTCCTCTAACTCCTTGATCTTTGAATCCTTGCTTCATATCTATGAGCTTTACATGCCTGCCCTTCTTCTTCCGAATCCTCCCACTGCCTTCCTGCCTCCTTCTCTGTTTATAACTTGTCATTTTCTGACTCCACCCACTTTCTTGTTTACACCTCCATGACTGACTCAATCTTCCTATCTTTAATCACCAACTGTGTCTGAAATCATATATAGCTACTTATGTTAAACAAGCAATTACTTCACAATAATTAAAAAAAGTATGTTCTATATAGTATGAATATAGTTCTATATAGTATGAATCTGTTCAATCAAGTCAAGTCACCTTTATTTATATAGCACTTTATACAATACAGATTGTTTCATAGCAGCTTTACAGGGATAAACAAGGAAAAAATGGGTAACACTTTAGAATAGGGAACACTTATTCACTATTAACTACGACTTTTCCCTCAATAAATTCCTAATTTTCTGCTTATTAATAGTTAGTAAGGTAGTTGTTAAGTTTAGGTATTGGGTAGGATTAGGGATGTAGAATAAGGTGTTACGTCCCTGGACGTAAAGTTGTTATTTGTGTTTGTTGTTGCATTCATTCTGTGTGATGTAAATCAGTGTTGTGTTGCATGCTGTGTTGTGCTCAGTTTACTCTCTCTCTCTCTCTCTCTCTCTCTCTCTCTCTCTCCATTTCTCTTTCTGGCAGCGCTTGATTGGGGCCAGATGCAAGAGATCACGTCGTGAGCGGGAGCGTTTAAAAGCCGGGAAGCGGAGCATTGTTGGAGAGCTTCTGTAGTGTGCGTGTCGTGAAGCTCCGCTCTGGTGTCGTGCCGTGTCGTCCTCTGACTCCTGCCTCAGACAACATTGGTTGAGAAACGTTGTTAAACAACGGTGTTGTTGACTTGCCATTGAAATTATGTGTGAACATTTCGTTATTCCTGAAGCAGTAGGTTGGGGGTTGCCTTTTAATTTGTGAACTTTGTTTTCTCCTGGCTTGTCTAGCTAGGGAGTTAGGGAAGACTTCTGTTTTTCTTTTTGGAATGCTTTTCTTTGTTAGGTTATGTAAGTCTGTAAACCCCTAGTTAGTACTTTAGTTTGTTATTTTGGCCTGGATCCCCTTCCGAAGAGATACGCTTCTTGCTTTCTGAACCAATAAACTGGTCAACTGGTAATAATCCCTGGAGTGGTCACTGTGAGCTGGACAGGAGAGGAGTGTCGACATTTTTCTAAATTTTTTTTTTTTTTTAAATCTTGTCACCGGCCTTGCCAACCCTAGACTGGTCAGGACGTGACAAAGGTCATGTAGAATAAGGCCTTAATATGTGCTTAATTAGTACTAATAAATGGCTAATATTCTAGTAATATGCATGCTAATAAGCAACTAGTTGAGAGACCCTAAAATAAAGTGTTTCCAAAAAATTATTCAAAGATGCAAACAGAGATAAATTCTTCTGTAAAGCAACTCTTAATAAATAATAATAAAATAATAATAATAATAATAATAATTATCATCATTTTCAAGCTGTGTTATTTTAGTATCAGGTATTATTAAAGTTTTAGTAATTTTGTGATGTTTTTCTTATTTGTAATATTTTTAGTTTTTTAATATAATATAAAATGTAATATAGTATATTGTTATTTTTTTTTCAGTTTTAGTTATTTCAAGTTAAATTCAAGTACATCAAGTTAAAAGAGAAATGTTTTTTTTGGCAACTAGCTGAAATAAGTTGAATGTTTTTATTTTATTTTTATTTCAATGTTTATTTCAAGTACTATGTAGTAGAGAATCATGCGATTTTTCGGGTGCAGCTGCATTCTATTTTCTGACTCCTCCCTTTAATCATTGGCCCCTCCCACTATCCCTATGACGACTCCTTTGTGACTGAGTTCAGTGAGAAGGCAACTTTACAGTTCCATTGCCTCCCCTGTTCTTGTGTGTGTGTGTGTGTGTGTGTGTGTGTGTGTGTGTGAGAAGTCATTTCAAACAAGTGATCTGACAATCCATTGCTACTTACAGTTCCTTGAGAGAGGCCTGAGTGTAACTAACACAACCCAACAAAATCCTTGACTGGTCACTTCTGATTTTGCCGATATTTCCAGCATTAATAAACTGAGTAATTGTGGCCTATTTCACTGTTCTCTGATTGGGGCAGCATATTTTAGATGGAAGAATTTTCGAGTTGCTTAAAATCCATTTGATTTTCAGCAGCTGAATGAATGAGCTCAAAAGTTTATAGTGGAACACAACCTGATTGCTGCCATCTTTTCTCATGGGAACTAATTCTGGGCACACATTTTTTTCAGCCGTTCTGAAATGCTGACAGATGACAGGATTGTGGACAGACCCTCACTAGCGACTCTCTGTCTTGAGCTGTGGAAAATATAAGGCACACTTTTTGAAGCCTGGCAAAACAACTATAATATAATGGGTGACACTTTACAATAAGGATCCGCTTGTTAAGGTTAAGGTTAGTTAGTGGCTGTTTATTAGTACTTATAAAGCACATATTAATTCCCTAATCTGTATGACCATATTATAGATCTCTTAATCCTATCCCATACCTAAATTTAACAACTACCTTACTAACTATTAATAAGCAGCAAATTATCAGTTTATTGAGGCAAAAATCGTTGTTAATAGTTAGTTACTAATGCAAATTGGTGGCCAAACTAAAGTTTGACAAACAGTTCTTATTAATCTTAGTTGATACAAACTGCACTATGAATTAAAGATTTAATCTTAACTTTAAGATTAATGAATGCTGCAAAAAATATATATTGTATATAAAATATTTTATTACGCTGTATGCATCGCAGTAGTCTGGAAATGAAATGTCTGATGAGTGGCACTAAAACGTTAATGCTATATCGTGTTTGAATATAACTTGCTAAATCTAACCAATAGTGAAAGCAAAAGCATACGTGAGATAAAAACCAACCTGTCCTTCAACCAATACGCCCGTATAGGTCGTTTGTCCAAATCCCTGAAATACGACCCATCAGAGCGTATACTACAATTGTGCCCCTATCGGCAACAGGACATTTTCATTTAAATATTTTGTACTCTTTTATCTGCATTATAATTCAGGTTTTGTGTAATTCAGTTGATAGAGCATTGCGTTATATGGCAATATGTAATCATGTGATCATGCGATCATGGGTTCGATCCCAGAGAACATACGTGCTCATAAAATGTGCACTAAAAAATCATGATTTTGCATGATTTCTGTAAGGGCTAGGTTTAGGGGTGGGGTTAGGTGTGGGCATTCGTACGAATTAGCCACCTAGTAAAATATGTACGAATTACTGTGAGATCGGTGTAAAAAGTTCACACATTGCATTTAAATAAACACGCATTTTGATTGGTAATGACAGTCATATGTAATTTCATGACGACAGACGCAACACAAAGCTGTCATTATTTAGAGGGGCTTAATTTTAAAACGTAAATATAGGTTGTAATAAGGCGCTTGCACAAACGACCTACAGGGTCTGTTGGAGAACAGGCTCATAAAAACACATTTACTGAAGCAATGATGCCATTTTAGTTTCCTTCTACAAGTGTTTAAGCTCTTTTATCACAACACGTTTTTCACAGGACTTGAACCCAGTGCTTCACATCGCAGGTGCAATGCTGTACCGGGTGTGCTACTGAGCAAGTTTACTGTATCAGAAAAACATATAGAGCTGGTTATGTGATGTAAATGTCAACATGTTTGTTTACAAATCATGCACTATAAAGTGTTTTGAGGTCATAAAAGTATTAGAATAGTATTAGAATATATATATATATATATATATATATATATATATATATATATATATTAACTACCACTAATGTTCATGCTGTGGTAGTTTTGCACATTTTTCCAATAAGCCTATAGGCTGAATTTTTTTTTGGCAATATATGATGCTTTCACAAATTTTTTTTTAGAATACACAGATATTTTTGAATGGCAATTACTGGACTTTTTGCTAACAAGGACGATTCTCTCCATTAATTTAAAATAATAAATAAAACAATGCCAGATCCGGATTGTTCTGGCAAAATTAAGCCTGGTTTTCCCATGTGTATTTTTTATTCTGTTTTGTGTTTTGACTTCTGTTTTTTTTGTTTTTTTGTTTTTTTGTTTATGAACTACAACACATTTAATGCCTCTCTCTCCTTTTTTGCAAGTAATTTTCATAATCTCAGGTTTTTTTCTGACATTTCTTTCAATGAGTAATTTGTCGGACACATTCACAGAGTCTCTCTGTGGGTCTTAAGTTTGAAAGCCTCACATTTAAGTCATGAATAAACATGTTACTCACACAGCCTGACCTGAAAAATTAAGGGAAGTTCTCCAGCTCTTCTGTAAATGAATTAATTTCATACATGTGAAATGGGTCATGCAAATAAAATATCTTAATGTGAAAATGTGTTTTTTAGACATCAATGCAAAAATAGCCTCAAACGGCACAGACGCAACATCATTACGGCTCACAGATGACAACAAAGGACCGTCTCTGAATATTCATAGCCCACCATCTCACTTCCAATTCATCACACTGTGATTTTTGTGAAAATAAAGTGTCGCTAAGTTTGCGTGTCATTTCAAGAGCTTTAGTTACATTTTTTACAAACACACACACACACACATATATATATATATATATACAGATGCATCTCAATAAATCAGAATGTCGTGGAAAAGTTCATTTATTACGGTAATTCAACTCAAATTGTGAAATTCGTGTATTAAGTAAATTCAATGCACACAGACTGAAGTAGTTTACATCTTTGGTTCTTTTAATTGTGATGATTTTGGCTCACATTTAACAAAACCCACCAATTCACAATCTCAACAAATTAGAATACTTCATAAGACCAATAAAAAAAAAGAAGATTTTTAGTGAATTGTTGGCCTTCTGGAAAGTACGTACATTTACTGTATATGTACTCAATACTTGGTAGGGGCTCCTTTTGCTTTAATTACTACCTCAATTCGGCGTGCCATGGAGGTGATCAGTTTGTGGCACTGCTGAGGTGGTATGAAAGCCCAGGTTTCTTTGACAGTGGCCTTCAGCTCATCTGCATTTTTTGGTCTTTTGTCTCTCATTTTCCTCTTGACAATACCCCATAGATTCTCTGGGGTTCAGATCTGGTGAGTTTGCTGCCCATTCAAGCACACCAACACCATGGTCATTTAACCAACTTTTGCTGCTTTTGGCAGTGTAGGCAGGTGCCAAATCCTGCTGGAAAATGAAATCAGCATATTTAAAAAGCTGGTCAGCAGAAGGAAGCATGAAGTGCTCCACAATTTCTTGGTAAACGGGTGCAATGACTTTGGTTTTCAAAAAACACAATGGACCAACACCAGCAGATGACATTGTACCCCAAATCATCCCAGACTGTGGAAACTTAACACTGGACATTTTGAAGGCTCAGGAAAGCTTTGCAGGTGTTTTGAGTTGATTAGCTGATTGGCATGTCACCATATTCTAATTTGTTGAGATGGTGAATTGGTGGGTTTTTGTTAAATGTGAGCTAAAATCATCACAATTAAAAGAACTAAAGACTTAAACTACTGCAGTCTGTGTGCACTGAATTTATTTAATACACGAGTTTCACAATTTGAGTTGAATTACTGAAATAAATGAACTTTTCCACGACATTCTAATTTATTGAGATGCACCTGTATATAGTATATTATATATACATTTAAAAAGCGAAATTTGCATATACTTTTAACCATATTTTGAGCTACAACAGAGACAACGAGATGTATTTCTGATTATTATTTTCTTATGCAATGATTTATTTTAAGAAAAATAAAATGTGATTAATTGTCATGAAAATAATGCCTATTGTTTCTAAAGGCATGCTCTGTTTTCTCGCACAATATTATTTCTTGTTTATTTCCTTTGGTACTGGGGTGAAATCTAACTCTGCATGTTGTTGACACAGGCTTCATGAGATCAGTTTTTTTTTTTTTTTTTAAGATCCTGTCTTTCAGAGATCATGCGAGGACAATCAATTGTCTCAAAATGAACTACTTTCCAGGTTGAGAATTTAACCTAACTTTAGGAAGCTCTGGTCCTTCACAATAACAAAAAAGAGAAGAAAACATCTATTAATGTGAGTCCAAACCAACAGATGAAGTTAAGTTTTTTTGTTATCACTTCACATATGGCTGACAGTTATCGCCATTGAGTTTTGTTTTTTCAGATGCGTCTCTTTCACCTTCGAGCCGAACATAAATTTCACCCACTTCTGTTCTATTATTCTCTATCCGTAACGCATTTTACCTGTTGTGTCATTATTGAATTTGCCTGGAGCAGAATGTGCTATCACATTCTGTCGTGAAACATCTGTTCACGTCCTCTTTTTCTTTTCAGCCTTATCAGGTCAACATGGATAAACAGCAGATGCAGTTTAGCTCACAGAGCAAATAAACATTTTGAACGGGTTCCCCTGAGAAAAGGCGTTATATGAGGAGAAAGCCACTTTGGATACAATATTAAAAACATATTAATCAGTTTCTCTTAAAGGTTGGTGTTTAATAAACTTACTTCTTGTGTTTTATTACACTACGCTTCCTAAAAACCTGTATTTGTAGCTAATTGTAGAATATGCATAAAAAACTACAGATATAATTAAAAAACCTTGTAAATCTCACTAACACGAGGCACTAATGTGCTAGACAGCAGGCGATTAGAGGCGGTAGGTGACAGATTCGTACTAAGAAGATTAATTCATTTGCTGTTTCCATACAAAATAATGCTTGTTAGAATAAAAATGAGCTTAATCTAAAATTGCGACTTGTAACTCACACTAATAAATAGAAAATACTTTCAAAACTCCATTAATACAAACAATTCAAAGGCATAAAGGGCAGTCCGGTGGGGCACACTCGAATATGAAACAACAGTTATCAAAGCCACACGGGATTAATTAAAAAACACAACAAAGCAAAGGCACGGTAGTACAATCGAGAGGACAAAATCACTTGCATGAAAATGTTTTCCACATAGGACTATTGAGTCAAATGCAAATGAGTACATTATAAAAGGAAAAGATAATGCGTTGGTGTGCGGTTTGACAACTCGCAGATTACAAAAGGACATGAAAAACAAATGTTTACAATAAAAGTAGCACTTTCCCCTAATTGTTCCTTCCCATGCACCGGCACAAACACACACGCAATAATGTATTTTTAATTTAACAAAGCATATTCATTGCTTTTATGGAAGAAACCAACAGGACTGCACAAGACAAGGGTGTCATATTTTCTCCTATCAGAATTTGCAATCTGCAGAGACTGTAAGTAAGCCATCCGTAGGTTGATTTTTGAAGAGTGTAAACACTGTGGGCGAATTTCACCGTAAAGTGAGCATCGATTATGCCCCGTTCACACCGAAGGGCAGAGCACTTGAAGTGAGCAGGTCATTATTCTCAATGTGCAAAAAACATATGGCACTACAACTTCATTTTGAATCTGAATGCTACCTGCATAACTCTCTGACAAACTTCATGCTTGTACCGTCCTATAGCTATTTAATCTGTTGCAAAAATAAAGATTACTGCTTGGTGAATTTTAAATTCATTTGAACTTGTGTGCTGTCATGTGCAGGCTGAGCCCAATTCAGAATTTAAGATGAGCTTTCTTTCAGTTCATCTATCCGTAAAGGCCTATAAACCCTCAAACTTCAAGGCCTTTTAAATGTTTTTCAAAGCTTTCAAAAAGTCTAGATAAACCTTTATTTTTGCATTTATTTTGTATGTTGAAACAACTAATAAGAAAGATAAATGTTTCTTGAGCAGCAGATCAGCATAGTAGAATGATTTCTGAAGAATAATGTGACCGAAGACAGGAGTAATGATGTTGAAAATTCAGCTTTGATCACAAGAATAATTACATTTTAAATTATATTCACATAGAAACCCCTTATTTTAAATTGTAATAATATTTCACAATATTACTGTTTTTACTGTATTTTTATTTTATTTATTTATTTATTTATTTTATCAAATAAATGCAGCCTTGTTGATCATAAGGGACTTCTTACAAAAACATTAAACATTATCTTACTGACCCTAAACAGTAGTGTATTTTTTTTCTTTCTTTTTTTTTTTTTTTTTTTTTTTAAATGCAATTAGTCTGTTTGCCGCCTAAATTCAAATTCAAGAACTTTAAAAGCCATTCTCAGGGTTCATTTCCCCCCAAAAAACACGAAAATATATATAAATATGTAGGAATATTTCTACTAAAACGATGAATATGAATTCAGCATATTTTTGCGCTAAAATGATGTCAGTTGGATAATCGTTTTTTGGGGTTTCAAAATTATTCAGGATGACACAAGTAATAATAAATGGCAACATTACTTCCTTTAACTGACCAATCACAAGTGTGTTTTGTTAATGCCTTGTGGAAAAGTGATTCATGAAGGGAATTTTTGTTCCTTCACTGCTATTTTTTCCCCCCCTGTCACACAAATATTGGTAGACAATCTAGTCACATTTGGTGTCTAATTTCCAAGTGGTACCACTAATGGTGTAGAAATGCACTTTTTCTCTTAAAAAAAGACTTTAAACTTTTAAAAAACCTAGCTATATAAATATTCCTAAAACTTGGTTGCTAGAGAGTTCTGCATTCGTCCTCTTTCTCTATTCTTCACTGTCTGCTTTAGTTATATTTGTACGTTCCATTCACATCTGAAGGAAGGCAAGGGTCGGTCCTCGCCGTGGCCTGTCATTAGGCTCACAGAGAGCCAGTATTCATGCTGCTTCCCCTGCAGTCAAAAAGCACTCAATGCCATCGCTCAGGAAATGCCTGACCTGCCTCTCAGATATTGCTTTGGAGAGAGGAGGTTATTGCAACCCCATTCTGTGGATTAAGTGGGTCCGGGTCTAAGTTACTAAAGCCTGCTCCTGGGGGTGTGACCCACGGGGCCACCCAATTTCTGCGGATAGCAGAGTTAAAACGCAGAGAAAGAGAGCAAAAAAGAAAGAACAAGTGGCGAAGCTTGAGTGGAAGAAAAAAAAATATTTCTTGCTTTTTATCCATGCAGAGTTACAATACAGAATTTGTGGCTGCAGGCTGGTTACTATGGCAATAAGAGAACTTGCTCAAAAACAAAGTTTTTTTTTTAAAATATACTTGATCAGGGATAATGTATTTTTATACCTTTGTAAGGATCCACCCGCTAGCACAAACAACGAAATCCAGTGGTCTGGTCGAAGGTTTAATGCGCATTCGGTCTTTTACTTGAGCTTCTGAATTTATCAGGATTTAGTTTCAATTTTAGTCTAGCTCTGTGTTCAATCTGACTCAGATTTCAAGTGATCATTAAATTTAGACTGTACTTCTAATTAAAAACTGATCACCAATATCGATTATATATTAGTTTAGATATTTGATTATTCTAGACATCCCATACTAACCCCTAATACCTAATTGTCTGCCGCCAACTACTTGCTTATGACAAAAAGTGTAGTTTACTTAGTCTTTTCCCGTACAACTTGTTAACACCAGTGATAGACAGAAATCTGAGGTTTCCGATGACGTGCCTACTGCTCCGTTCATTCATGAGCCTTCAGTTTGACTTATCCTGGCCATAGATTTGTGGTAACAAAAGCCTCCTCTCAGTCTAATAGTCATAATGATTTCAGCACAGTTCAGAATAAATAAAATATAACAATTTATTATTAGTCCGGTAAAAACGTGTCATGCCAATTGCATAATTAAACAATAAGAAGCCAATTTAGAAAGGATAATGCAATTGTGAATCACATTTTAACCGCGTGGCAACCCTGCTCCTGTATATAGAGACTGTAGCTATATGGGAAATAGTCAAGTGATCTACGCAAGAAATAAACAAATTTAACATAGTCACACATGCAACAGTTATCCTAATTTAACACAAGACACACGGTCTGAAATGCATGGCAAAGCACTCAGATGTTTTAGAGAATAAACTTAACTAGCCTATGTGCACATGTAGTAGCACAAACAACTATACAGTGTGCTCTATGGGCACAATGTGTTTAACACAATTACATTTTTGAATCATACCTGACAGCAGAGAGACACACAGCAGCGAGAGCTCCAGAGACCCTCACACACTGCATGGGGTTTTCTGACTACAGAGAGTCCAAAGTAGTGTTTTGTCACTTCCCTTATATACCCAAATAAGAAAAACAAAAAAATCTTCAGATCAGTTGTAAAACATAAGAGACATTTCGGTGTTTTGGTTCCTGTGCTCAAATGGTCACACCTGGTGTAGAGCAATGTTTATCAGATTTTGAAAGTTTTCAATATTTCTCATAATATAGGTGACTACTGTGAAATTTAGACCAATTTACCAATTGCACAGAGACCAAACATGAAAGGGAAAAACCAACATTGACAAGACATAACACTTGTGGCACAAGTGTTAAATGAACAAGGGGAGTGGTGCTGTCTGTTGTCTTTGGAGATCTCTTCTCCAGATTAGTTTTATGGTTTTATTGCATGGCATCTATTTTGCGAGAGTTCTTGAGTTGTGGCCTCATGAGGAATTCATTTCATAAAGAAAATAATTTCACTCCTTTCACCTTACAGCCATTATACAAACACAATTGCAGCTACCGAGCAACTTAATCCCGCTATGGCTTTCAAAACTGGATTCACGTTGGGTTGAGTAAAAAGTTTTGATTTAATTGATGATTAATGTTTAAGTCCAAGTACATTTGCGGCACACTCAGTACATCCAAAAATCATGCTGTCATCATGCTGTTCAAATCCCATATGGCTTTCTTTCTTCTGTGCACCACCAAATTGGTGCAAAATTGAAATAGAAGTTGCAGCCACTGGGAAAGCCAGCCCTTTTTATTATATATTACTTGTGGTTAATTAAGCTGTGGATGGTAATAGAGTTAATTAATCAGTCACATGACTTGAGGCATCATCACATCTCACCTCAAGTAAGCATATGCTTTTAATGAATTTTTATGCTCATCTTGGAGTTTCCATTCAGCATACTATTTTATGCAACATTACACAATTTGCATAAAATACATGGATGGAAACCCAGCTATTGAGAAAAGAGCAGCGTGAACATTCTGCCTAACATCTTACTTTGTGTTCCACATAAGAAAGACTTGGCGATAAAGTTTGCTCAAGCAACAAATGTGTGACCATTTAAGAGAATTACATAAAAGCTTTCTACACGTCTCTCAGTGGCAGCTAGCAGGATAAAGTCGGACAGGCACAAGACCCCTTTTCAGAGATAATGAACCAATGAGTGAAATGCTATCCTTCAACTAAATACAATTTACAGCAGATGGTTGAATTTAGAGTGAACCTCAGAGTGGAGCTTCAAAGGCTGCCAGTGAGTGTTCTTTATCCCCTCAGGCTTTGATTTTGAGTAGTTTTCTTTATACAGTGCATGATTACATGAGCCTTGATCACACTTTATAACGTCAAGCAGTGAAATGGCTTCTGTATTGCACTTTGCAGGGTGATTGAGGGAGTGACCTAACTCTGGGCCACAGAGTAGCACTTTTGAGGGTTTTATTGGCCCAGGCCTCTTCTCCATTTGCCATAATGGGGCATGAATTTGGCTTCCTTTTGTGAAGTTCATGTTCAATTCCACTCAGTGTGACTCAAGATCATTGATTCTCTCTGCCTGTTACCGGAAAGTGAGAAAAGCCTGTTACAGCTTGTTTGTCAGCTGGTTTTAACTGTACATTAACTTCAAAAGCAAAAATGACATGCACAAGCTACAAAAATGACATAAAAAAATGACACTGAGTCATTCACACTTTTGCATATTCTAACTGGGCTCATCGACATCTGACAGCAACTGGGTTTGGCATCACTGATGTCCAACCTCAAACACTAATGAGAGGAAGATTATCAGTGATTCCTCAAACAATCCTATGGTCTACTTTTAGGTAAATAACTTTTCATATATTTATCACAAAAAAGTACATCTAAAAACATAATATCTATTTCTAATATCTATTTGGCACAAACACAATCAGGATGAGAGTGAAAACATCAAAATGAAACAAATTTATACTAAATACAAATAAAAAAATAAAAACACACTAACTTAAATTGTCCTTAAAAGTTAAAGTAAAAAGCTTAAAAAACAAGCTCACTCGATTAAATAAAGAAATTCTGAAAAGCCATCTTCATCAAGCAATTGTGTAATTTCTATAATTATAATAATCCCTTTTTTTGTCTCTAGTCCTATACTTACATTTTTGTTCTTTCAGAATCTGTCCCTGTTCATTTTTAATATCAAAATGTTACTTTCAATCTCATGTATTCCACAAAAGAAATCAAGTCGTAGCGTAGCACAGCACAGCACATCAAACAGAGCCCCGGCCTCTTCTCCATTTGCCATAATGGCTCATGGATTTGCCATCTTTTTGTGAAGTTCATGTTCCATTCTACTAAAGCACTTTGATTCTTTCTGTCTGTTACCGGAAAGCTGGAAAAGCCTGTTACAGCTGAGCAGCTTTGATTGTTTGTCAACTGATTCTGGCACTACAAAAAAACTTCAGAAACAATAATGGCACAAGATGCGTCATGCTGCATTCACTCCGTTTGAGCCTTTCTCGGCTGCCTGTTGACAGAGAACGGGTGAAAATAATTAAACCGTGCTCACCGAATCTATCTAAAGTCCCATTTTACAGTGAGAGGAGCTTTACAGCAAGTTTTTATACGTAAACGCTGATCAAATACACCACTGTTCTTTTGCCCTGCCAGTTATTACATGACTGTAAGTCAGCTAAGAGCTGAGAGTTTTATCCAGGCTTCTGATGTCTTTCCTACGGCCCATCAATCACGCAGAACTAGATTAAAAATGGAAATGAACAGAGGAAGGCAGAAATATTCATCTCTTCTAAAAGGGGCTAGCGGTGATTACATTAAAAAAGGTGTTAGTCCTGCTTTACCTTACCGTTGAGGAAAAAGACAGGAAAACTTAATCCGCCTTTAGAACATTAACATTCAAATTACATGGACGCGAGCTTCCTGCTTAGCCCTGGGAACGCAGGAAGAAAAATTGGACTGTGGAGATTCATCAAGACTGTACATGACAAAATGAAGAAGTTTGCCCTGCACTTTCAGACCGTATGAATTCTCGCAAGATGCAGTACGACTTCATTTAAAACTGTTTTCTTTTATTTATATGCATGGAAAGGGAAGTTAATAAGAAGGTTTCACTGAATGATTACATCTGCAATTTGCCACCGTAAAACCCCTTTTTAATTTGTATTTATTTCTTTAGGATTCATGCCGCATGCTGTTTCGTCTGTCAGGCAGCCCCTGTAATTATTCTTTTCTTCTAGTTTTGGTATTGTTAAAGTGATATACATATTTGGTGAGTGGGTGGAAGTTGCCACAAATTGTCATGTACAGTCATAAAATGTAAAACAACATGAATGTAGTAATATATAGTGGCATTCTTAAAAATGCCCCAAATATGTCTTTAAAACAGCCTAAATGCACAGATGGTAGAACATTTAAAGTAAACAGGATAGATAAAACGAGATGAAGAAGTCATCATAGCGCTGTTCCAAAACTATGAGCTGCATATGCACCAAAGACACAAACTCATTATTATACCTATTTATATAGTCAAATTATAAGAAAACGTTTTCATCATGAGAAGGCATTCTCAGACGCAACATAAGTGTGCCTCTATCTACTTTTTGTTAAAAACTCACAGTTGAAACTAACACTTGCAGCAGTAAAACACCAACAACCTCTATTTTCACAAAGGTTATCGATCAATAAAGACTTTTTTTTTGCACGGTTTCTTGCACAAATGATATGTTATGATCTCAAAACGCTTTTGTCACAGTGTATGATCTGCAATACATTTTCACGTTTGCATCACATTATCAGCTCGTTATATACAGGTGCATCTCAATAAATTAGAATGTCATGGAAAAGTTCATTTATTTCAGTAAATTCAACTCAAATTGTGAGTAAATAAATCAATTCAATGCAAACAGACTGAAGTAGTTTAAGTCTTTGGTTCTTTTAATTGTGATGATTTTGGCTCACATTTAACAAAAACCCACCAATTCACTATCTCAACAAATTAGAATCCTTCATAAGTTCAAAAAAAAAAAAAAAAAAAAAAAAAAAAAAAAAACATTTTTAGTGAATTGTTGCCCTTCTGGAAAGTATGGGAGATTTTGCTGCTTTTGGCAGTGTAGGCAGGTGCCAAATCGTGCTAGAAAATGAAATAAGCATCTTTAAAAAGCTGGTCAGCAGAAGGAAGCATGAAGTGCTCCAAAATTTCTTGGTAAATGGGTGCAGTGACTTTGGTTTTGAAAAAACACAATGGACCAACACCAGCAGATGACACTGTACCCCAAATCATCACAGACTGTGGAAACTTAACACTGGACTTCAAGCAACTTGGTCTATGAGCTTCTCCACCCTTCCTCCAGACTCTAGGCCCTTGGTTTCCAAATGAAATGCAAAACTTGCTCTCATCTAAAAAGAGGACTTTGGACCACCGAGCAACAGTCCAGTTCTTCTTCTCCTTAGCCCAGAAAAGATGCCTCTGATGTTGGTAGGGGCTCCTTTTGCTTTAATTACTGCCTCAATTCGGCGTGGCATGGAGGTGATCAGTTTGTGGCACTGCTGAGGTGGTATCGAATCCCAGGTTTCTTTGACAGTGGCCTTCAGTTCATCTGCATTTTTTGGTCTCTTGTTTCTCATTTTCCTCTTGACAATACCCCATAGATTCTCTATGGGGTTCAAGTCTGGTGAGTTTGCTGGCCATTCAAGCACACCAACACCATGGTCATTTAACCAACTTTTGCTGCTTTTGGCAGTGTAGGCAGGTGCCAAATCCAGCTGGAATATGAAATCAGCATATTTAAAAAGCTGGTCAGCAGAAGGAAGCATGAAGTGCTCCAAAATTTCTTGGTAAACGGGTGCAATGACTTTGGTTTTCAAAAAACACAATGGACCAACACCAGCAGATGACATTGCACCCCAAATCATCACAGACTGTGGAAACTTAACACTGGACTTCAAGCAACTTGGGCTGTGAGCTTCTCCACCCTTCCTCCAGACTCTAGGACCTTGGTTTCCAAATGAAATGCAAAACTTGCTCTCATCTGAAAAGAGGACTTTGGACCACCGAGCAACAGTCCAGTTCTTCTTCTCCTTAGCCCAGGTAAGACGCCTGTGACGTTGTCTGTGGTTCAGGAGTGGCTTAACAAGAGGAATACGACAACTGTAGACAAATTCCTTGACACGTCTGTGTGTGGTGGCTTTTGATGCCTTGACCCCAGCTTCAGCCCATTCCTTGTGAAGTTCACCCAAATTCTTGAATCGATTTTGCTTGACAATCCTCATAAGGCTCCGGTTCTCTCGGTTGGTTGTGCATCTTTTTCTTCCACACTTTTTCCTTCCACTCAACTTTCTGTTAACGTGCTTGGATACAGCACTCTGTGAACAGCCATCTTCTTTGGCAATGAATGTTTGTGGCTTACCCTCCTTGTGAAGGGTGTCAATGATTGTCTTCTGGACAACTGTCAGATCAGCAGTCTTCCCCATGATTGTGTCGCCTAGTGAACCAAACTGAGAGACCATTTTGAATGCTCAGGAAACCTTTGCAGGTGTTTTGAGTTGATTAGCTGATTGGCATGTCACCATGTTCTAATTTGTTGAATTGGTGGGTTTTTGTTAAATGTGAGCTAAAATCATCACAATTAAAAGAACCAAAGACTTAAACTACTTCAGTCTGTGTGCATTGAATTTATTTAATACATGAGTTTCACAATTTGAGTTGAATTACTGAAATAAATGAACTTTTCCCCAACATTCTAATTTATTGAGATGCACCTGTATGGCTTTTCTGATGTGGTAAACTTGTTCGGTAGAATGGCATGCATGCTTCAGCAAATGCCTTTTTTTTCACATTTGCTTTTGTGAACTGTCTATCTGTATCTGTTTGAACTCTAAGGATTAGGGTAGGGTTTAGAGTAGTCGGTCCATTATTTTCAAATGAGAGCATTATCCTGTAGCGCCACTCACCTGACATTTCATTGCTGAATAACATGTTGCCACATACACCTGTTTCAAAGAAAATGTAACACCCCTTTAGCACTGCTCACTGGGCATTTCACTTTGAAAATGCACTGAAAGTGCAAAAAGCAACAATGTAATTTTGCAGAAATGTCAGTGAGCCTGGGTCGTAAAAATGCTTCAAAGATGGTGTCTAAACAGAAAAACACAAACAAAGAAACCAAACAAATATATATATATATATATATATATATATATATATATATATATATATATTTATCCATTCAGTACCAAAAAGGAATATTAAAAATATTATCTATAGGACTATTCTGCATTTTAGAATATTATACTAATGTCAAACCCTATTGAGGAGTGCTTTAGAAACAGCAAGGCCAGTTTAGAAACAGAGCCAGTGTATGCATTTTTATGCAACTGTGCAACTGCGTTTACTTACCAAAGACTGATTGTTTAATAAATTTGTCTCTGCTGTAAAATGAGTCATGTTTGTACATCTAAAAGGCCTCTGTAAGTGCCCGTGCATATGTACACTGGTATGTATTTGTGTGTGTGCAATAAAGTGTAATGGGACATTTGTATGTGTACCTGCGCTTCATCCACTGACAGTCCAATTTCATGGTGTGTCTTGCTTATTTTCACAAGATGTTGGCTGCTTATTGAACATTTCGAATTTGATTTGCGAGGAAAGGATGCTAAATACTGGCTACAGAGTTAAAGCGTCACCGTACATAAGGAGCACACAAACAACTCAGCCGCAGCGCACAGAAACCTCGTTCTGATATAAATCAGGCGACTCATCCAGGGGGAAAATGACTTCTGGGTTTTGGCTTGTTTGCCTGGGGCTTGAGACAATACGCAGATGTAGATAACACGCGAGCCCCAAATCAAATAGATATTACAATTTGTAAGAGTGTTTTGTTTTGTTCCATTCTTATTTGTCGCGTAGTGTTTTTCTCTCAATATTATACAGCTGTGGGCTGTTTCATTGCATTGCTGCTTCTGAGTGGAAATGGGATGAAACCGCTAAACCATCAATCAATTTTTTTCTTTTGCAAATATCAAAGTACATATCTGTAAGCAATTGTTTACAGTTGCTAGTTTATGCTGGGCTTCACAGATCAATGCAGTGCTACTTTTTGTGGTAGTTTTGTAAATAATTTACTTCATTCTTTGTGGATATCAACTTTTTATTCACAATCACTGCTTCTTTCTCTCTCCATTTCTCACCCTATAAAAGTATGAGGGTGTAAATGTGTGTTTTATAGTGATGTAGTAAAGCATGCTGCTAGCAAAGGTCAAATTATACAACAGGAAGAAAAAAGTACCAAAAACTACCTTGGTATTACTTGTAAGTGCAAAAAAATCCTAGTGCCATTTAAACAACCCTAGTTATACTATGGTAAATATCCAAAAGCACTGGCAACACTATTGTATATTGGACAATTTGGACAATTATTATTATTTTTTGGACATGATACAATAGCATTTTTAGATATTATATAAGTTAAATTCAAATTATAATGAATATTAACTTTAATTTAATTTCAAATTTAATTAAAAAATAAAAATAAGTAAATAACCACCTTTTAGTTAACAACAACATTGCTTTTGCCATGTTATGGTAATATCTTTTTTTTAACATTCACCAAAATATTATCATTATTTTTTAATAACTATGAAATTGCTAGCATCATGGTAATAACATGGTAATCTCTGAACAGTAAATACCATACTACATGAATGTGTTAGGCACATCATTCAGTAAATAATATTCATCACAGTCCCATGTTATTTCCATCTGATACCATGATTTTACCATGACACTGCTACAGAATGTTTTTGTAAGGCTATACACACATCCAGCGAACAACAACACACAAACACACACATCCCGTCACACCATCCAAATATGCTGTTTTTCCTGAATTTCATGACAGCCTGCCTCATGTCAGCAGTGGAACAAATTGGAGCAATCAGCCGTTGTCGGCTGCGATGCGATGCTAGGCTTCGCAAATTAGCCTCCATTAGCATAATGACCCTGGCGGGAAAAGACAACGGCCCCCTCACGCATCACTCCCAGCATTCTATGGGTTGATGTTTATACCGCCATGACACCAGCCCCTCATTAGCACATTTGTCTTAGTTAGGCCAAAATTGGCAATGCTATCGTTGCTAGCAAATGTTTCAAATGTATGCTCATTGGAGCATAACCAATGTGATGTCACTCATGATAACACAACGGAGGCGTAGAGGAAAGAAAAAAAGGAAATAGACATTAGCGCTCAGGTTTATGTCCCTCCAGGCGTTTGCGTTCGCATGTATATCGTTTGTTTCCACATTTCATTATGAATGTATTGATGTAGCTCTTATCTGCTGTATTGGTATTGCCGTTACGCCACACATAGGTTAATTACGGCCTTCGTGTGAAATATACCCGAGTGTGAATGGATGTTTACACGCGTCTATTGGTCTTGGTTGACTTTTAAAGACCTTCTGGCATGTTTATGGCTTTGATGTGCTTTGATAGGGCCATCTATTGCTCCTTTGTCAGAATCTTTCATGTGATGTATGTGTGTGTCGGAAGGCTTTGGGCTATCGTAGATTACGAGGCGCTTTCTTTAGATGCACATTGACTTGTCTTCGACCTTGTAACCTTGGGGAATCAATGTCCCTCAAGAGTGCACGTGAACTCCTGCTTTGCTTTAGTACTTTGACTCTCCGTGACAGATTATGACACACACGATGCAGATAATCAGTTTTCAGAGGGTTTTATTGATACTCGATTATGGTAGCATCACTCCCTTCAGGGTTCCATTTCTAAATGCCATACTTTTCCAGACTCAAATTTCCAAACCTCCTTCCAAATATATATATTTGAAATCTATCTATCTACCTATAATTATTATTAATTATAAAAATTTTTATATATTATATTTGCTATGAAAAATAAACTATTTTTCTATCTTTTAGAAATGTTATATTTTAGAAAGCTGAATAGGGGCAACAGTTTGGAAACACAAGTATTTTTTGTTTTGTTTTGTTTTGTTTTGTTTCTTCAATCAAAACATATACTTTTCCATATTTTTCCAAACCCTGTCGCTTGGTTTGATCGCATCTGCTGGTATTACCCTAATTTTTAAATCACTTTGGACAAAAGCTGGAAAATGAATAAATGGAATTTAATTTTACTGATAAACAATATCACACTGTAAAAGATGATGCACTGTTAACTTAGTAAAATTACGTTCATCTTACTTATTTGTTTCTTCTCTGTTGATATTACTCCGTTTTTATTACTTTCTGTTACTTAAAGCATTGCGATTAAGTTCTATAAACTTAAATTATTTGTGTTCAATGAAAAGGTCGAACATGTGGCTCCTTTGTGCATGTGTTATAGACAAAGGTGCACAATCGTTTTTTCAGCCTGGTTCTCATAAGAGAACATGGAGATTTGGTTTGGTCCTCACACCGCACATAGTGTGACCCATTAAATAAATAAACATACAAATAAATGAATTAGTGCTGTCAAACGATTAATTTGCAATTAATCACATTCAAAATAAAAGTTTTTGTTTACATAATATATGTGCGTATACTTTGTGTATTTATTTTGTATATATTAAATACAAAAACATGCATGTATATATTTAAGAAAAATATGTTTATATATTAAATTTATATATAATATAAATGATAAGAATATAAATATATAAATGTATATACATGTAAATAGTTTCAAAATATATACTGTATATGTGTGTATATTTATTTATGTGTACATAATAAATATACACAGTACACATACATTATGTAAACAAAAACTTTTATTTTGGATGCGATTAATCGTTTGACAGCACTAATATATATATATATATATATATATATATATATATATATATATATATATATATTGTATGTGCATATGTATGTAAGTAGCCTATATGTGTGTGTTGTATAATCATAGGTATGTGCTATTTTGAGTATAGAACTATTGCTTGATTGAAATGATTTAATTAACTGAAATGACACTTTAAAAATAAAACTGCCAGCAGGTGGTGGCAAGTCACTGATTTTATCACTGAATCATTCATTCAATTGATTAGTTTGAACTGCTGATTCATTCAGGAACGAAGCTAGTGACTGTCTTTATGAATGGGTAATTGAATCATTGACTCACTAGATTCATTTAAAAACACAGATGCACAGCGGCTCAGCTGTGACTGTTTGAAACTATTTTCCTTGACGAAATAGAGCAAAATCAGGCAATAGGCCTATTGTGAAAGTCATGCAATGTACATCACTTAATATTAACTTATTGTTTATTGAACTGTTGTATTAATTTAATATCACATTTGCAAACTTCCTTAATAAACTTCAAAAGCTGTCACTCACTTCAGTTCATTGTGATCTCACAAAGCTCCATTGTAATCAATGAAGCTCTCTACACCGCACAACGAATCTCTTATTTGCACCCTGTCCTACACTTTGTTATGCATAACTCAGCAATGAACAAAACTCCAGTATTTTGAGCAGTGAGTGGATTAACATTGCATTCAAGAAATCAACATATGTCTGCGATACATTTCTCAACGCTGCAAAACATGCAAGTAGAAATCTTTGAAGCTTCCCTCACCGCAAACACAAATGCTGATCGGGTTAGTTGCACTGGTGCTCCTAAATATTTTTTGATAGTCGCATGCAGTACTTTTCAGTCGCACTGTAGAGCCCCTGGCTATGTGTCGTGATATTTTATACTTTTTTTTTTTTTTTAATTTACGTTTCGCACAACCTCTAAGATGATGCTGCCTATCCATTTGTGAATAAATATGATTGAATCTGACTGGGGGGGGGGGGGGGGGGGGGGCAATACTGTGACCTGACCCAATCACAATTCTTTATATGCGTGCATATATTTTATATTCTCTCTGTATATATTGTATTATTAACTGTTCATTTTCTATGCATCTGCATCTCTTCAAAATAATATATATATATACATATACACAAAACATTATCTAGTCATTATCTTAATCACTTGGTGCCTCCCTATTGGCTGGTTCCCCAGGGCACTCGCACAATCCCTAAATATGAATTAGAATTTTTTCCCCCTATTCATCTCCAACATGCACTTCTAGTCAAGAGTTTTTGAACGGTAAGATTTTTAAGGTTTTTTTTTTTCTTTTTTTTTTTAAAGAAATCTCTTCTGCTCACCAAGCCTGTATTTATTTTATCCTAAGTACAACAAAAATAGTAACATTTAAATATATATCTATTTTAATATATGAATATATCAAAATATTTTGAAATATTTGGTGAGCAGAAGAAACTTCTTTAAAAACTTAAAAAAAAAAAAAAAAAAAAAAAACAGACCTTACTATTCAAAAACTTTTGACTGGTAGTGTTCTTTATGGACCCAACTAAACTAAATTGTTTGTAATTTGATAATTGTTATCCACTGTATGATAAGTAAAGTTTATTTGTTTTCTTGATTTTTCTACACAAACACTGTGTCTGTGAGTTGATTTGTATGAGTTTTAATTGAATGCAGCCTAAGAATGTTCATTTTTTTTCAAGCAGTATAAATGATGTTTAAATGAGACTGTGGTTATTTCTAGTTAACCATTTTGTGTTAATGGCTTTCATATAATTTCAGGCATATGCTAAGAACATGCTTAAGCAGAAGTGTCAGCGTGGGACTATTTAATGGATTATGCATTCTTCTTTCATGTGGTCGAATTGTGGTAAGTTATTTACTTTGACAGTCTTGCAATATGTAAAGAAAAGGTAGTGTAATTGTAATGTTTGAAGTGTCTGTTAAATTAGTCCGAAAAAGGCTACGTCTCATTCTGAAAGTGTTCACTAACAATAACAATGTAAGTAACACCTGATGCACTTGTTACATCGCATCTATGCTAATATTAGTCTGTTTCATTCTTATTCCGAGGTCACCGTAGTCACCCGGATACAGTCCGTATCCAGATCAGACGGTGGAGACAACTCTACAGCCCTGAATGTCAGCAGAGACCATGTCAACTAGATGAGCCCCAAAGACAGATCCGCAGTGAAGGCCTCATCAACTAAACGGCCATTGGCACAAAACCTCAGCAAAGACCACGATGACAAACACCACGTTGGTTCATCTGGCCAGATGAAGACTGGCCCCCCGACTGAGCCTGCTTTCTACCAAAGTTTTTTCTGTCACCTTTGGCTTGCTTATATGGGGACACTTAATTTTTGGGAATATTAACGACTTGATTGCAGAGACACTATTTGAAGGGAACTGAACTCCGCTGGATAATGATGACATCACTGAATCAACGATGAACTGACATATTGACTGTTTACTTTTGTACTCTTTTTAGAGCTGATTTACTGCATACCTGAATTTTGTTTGCATTATTTAACAATGTAAAGCTGCTTTGACACCATCTGTATTGTATGAAGTGTTATATATAAATAAGGGTGAGTTGACTTGCTTTTGACAATTCTTCATAGAAATGTTTGTGTGCAGTCTGTTTTGAACAATTTTGTGTTTTTGAGAATTGTATTAGTAGCCTTCGATGTGAAAAATCAGAAAAATAAGATTAGATCAAATCATTCTCAAGTGAATTGTAATTACACAAATACAATAAGTTGTGGTTACTTAATTTTCTCAAGGCAACAGGTGTCCTCAATTTTTTTTACTTAAGTAAAGTCAACTGATCGCTTTTTACAGTGCAGATTCAGTGTTAAAATGCTAATGTAATCTTCAGATGAAGTGTGAAAGAAATGTATAGTTCACCCAGAAAAATAAAAATTCTGTCAAAAACAGTTGAAAAGTTCTTAAAAAATTCTTTTTTTCAAATGCATACAGAGCTTGACATTAGGGTATGCACATGATGACAGAAGTGCCATTTTTGTTGAACTATCCCTTTAACTGTGTCACTTAATAAAACTGTGAAAAAACAAAAAAAAAAAACAAAAAAAAATTGATTGCTATAGTCTTCCAATGATATGAAGAATGCACTGTTCTCATTGACTTCTTATGCATGGCACTAAGCTAAGTTGATTAAAGTTTCATGCCATCTGAAAAGTATTGGGCTTCTGAAGATATAGCTGTCTGTGCGCGATCACAGAGCCCTGCTTTTCTTTTGCTGTGAGTGCTTCATTAATCTGTTGACATTGATGGAATCGTAAGAGCGAGGTCTAATTTACACTCCCGCTGGGGAATTTTACACTGGACGAGAGAGTGGGAGAGAGAGTGATGAGCGTTTTCCACTGATCTCTTTTCTTCTGTCTATTGTTTTCCCCGTCTCACTCTGCGGGGCAGAATCTCTGAGACCATGGGGGAAGTGAGCAAAGCCATTTTTATAGATATGTCATAATATCGGGTCATTACATGCAAGATCTAAAGTGTAGCACAGCTAAACTTAGTAAATGTATAGCACATTTAATTGTTATTTAATAAAATGATCATTTTGTAATACTTGATGAATTGTTAAGAGAACAGCTTTAATGTACCATTAAAATACACCATTAAGACAAGCTCTCAAAATATCATTAACTCAAAGGCAATTAGAAAATTAGAAATGTGTTCAATAAAAGTCATAACACATCAAACATAAGAGTAATATATATATATATATATATATATATATATATATACACATACAGTGTATGTATATATATATAGATAGATAGATAGATAGATAGACAGACAGACAGACAGACAGACAGACAGACAGACAGATAGATAGATAGATAGATAGATAGATGATAGATAGATAGATAGATAGATAGATAGATAGATAGATAGATAGATAGATAGATAGATAGATAGATAGATAGATTATAAATAATTGTAACCATTATTATAGCACTATCTGTTCTATAATTTTAATACTTATTCATAATTTAGATTATAGTGGATTGTAATTTATTATTAGAAAACATCAAGTAGATCTAGTTTTGTTTTTATTTTTTAATGCATTCTATTTTTTAAGATGTATTCTTGAATAAGCAAGTATAAAAACTGTTAATTATCCTCAAGAACATGCAAAGCTATGTTCATGTGTTAAGTATACCTTTATCAAGCAATATACAGAGAGAGGCTACAAGTCAAGTGTTTCTAGCACTTGTAAAACAATACTTGAGAATGACTTGCATTTGATTGGAACGCTTTCCTGGAAATTAGCAGAGAAGTCATAGAGCATTATGCTTCAACTGAGCATTGGCACTGAAAGGACACTTCTCGCGGCGAGACTCTCAGCAAGCTGAACGGCCATTCAAATCATCAAACACCTTTTTGAGACATTTATGTGCTTACAGTATTGGCAGGGCCTGTCAAATCTCATTAAACAGCAGTTTATAACTAAAGCTCTTTGTTCCCCGGTGCCTGTCTCGTCTCTGTGAAATCCTCTGGATGGTTTTTTTAGCCAGCGGACCATGGAGCTGACAACTCTTGTAGAGCAGCCAGATAAGAAGATAAAAAGCTTGTTTTTCAGTGGTTATAAATTGCTCTGGCTAGGATCAGTGGCGCAGGGCTTAGAGATATATGACTTGATAGAAGCTTACTTTTATATCCATCACAGAAGCTGGAGTGTTATGTCAGAAGTGTTGAATTATAATGCAATGATAGACGCTGAATTCATCGGGAGCTGTATGGAGCTTTAAGGGCCCGTATCGCAATGCGAACATGGCACGCTGAAGGAGCGCGTGAAGGTTTGTCACCCATCTGAAGCTACTGTAGTGACACGCTTGCTTGAAAAAGCAGTATCGTTTATGCATCCTAATGTTTTCTTTTATCTTTCCCTTTCCTTTGACTTCGGTATGAACCGACCTTGAAAGAGGAAACATAAAGAGTGATGGAACTTTAACCAGTGCTGTGCATGTCTTAAAATATGGCAGGATACACTTACAGTGAGAGCTGGCAGGTGTGCCTAGAAAAGAGAATAGAAGAAAATAGAATAGAATAGAATAGAATAGAATAGAATAGAATAGAATAGAATAGAATAGAATAGAATAGAATAGAACAGAACAGAACAGAACAGAACAGAAACACTAGGTGTTTTTGGAGCACATCCCAACCTCTTATTTTCCACATAATAAAATTAAATGAGGACTATGTTTGCCAATTTTGCAAAAATAATGTGAACTTCAGTTATAAAAGTAATTGACAGAATTGCACAAAATGCATGTGCTTTATAATTTATTTGCTTATTTGTAATATAATTATAAATAAATATAAAACCTAGAAATAATATATATATATATATATATATATATATATATATATATATATATATATAGTGTGTACACGTGTGTAAAAATATATTTATAATACGTTTATAGTAATTACAATAAAATTTCAAATAAAACATATTTATATATACAATATTGATATGCATGTTATATGTGACATATATATATATATAGATAGATAGATAGATAGATAGATAGATAGATAGATAGATAGATAGATAGATAGATAGATAGATAGATAGATAGATAGATAGATAGATACTGTATATATCATATTTAATTATTGTATATTTATTATATACTAATTTGCCCAGCTATTTAAGCTAGTGAACAGTTGTCATCATATTGTTACAACATCTATGGCCTACAATTGTGTCTGAAAGGTGTCTTAAAGATATCTTTAATCCAGGTAATCCAGAGGGTGTGTGTGAACCAAGATCAGTGTAGCAAAGCTGACTTTGTGACTTCTGACCTTTCCATTACTCCAACCGCAGTTTGTGTCGGCACACAGCAGGGCTTCTCAGGCCTTAATGCTGTCACTGGTGCTTCCTTTCATCTCAGCTCTTCTGCAGACAGATGCTCTGAAGACGGACTCTGAGGCTCAGAGGCTGAACGGACAATCTCTGAAGTGTCTCTACCCACTGCTCCATGAGAGATCTGGACAGGAAGTGCACTGGAGAGAAGACCATCTCATGAGGCCGGGTTACCAAACAGGCTCACAGAAGTCCTGAGGTAACTTTTAATTCAAGTAATAAAACTTTAAGACCACAAAGTAATTCCTGACACATAAAATCAACTTTCTTCCAATATTGTTCTAGTTGAATATCCTGTAGAGATTATTAACAGGATAATTGTTTATTTGATTATATGACTATAACAATGATCGTTCATAAGGATCCAAGCGGCTAATGGTCATTTTACTCAAACAGTACTCATAATCTTAACAATTTGGTTGAATGCCACAAAATAACTGACAAAATTAATAATTAGGAAATAAATATACTGCAAGATAACAACATTAAGTTACTCTTTAGTGAATAAGATTTATGTGCACTGAAATATTAAGGTATGTGGACAATCGTAGCAATTAAACTGAACATTAGCATTTCAGTTCCTCGTTAACTAAATTTCTCAATTGTACAACTCAGATATAAACTGCTAATTAAAATATGCATCTACAGTATGAGTTTTATCGCAGTGCAGAAGCATTATGTTTATTCAAGCAGGATATAAGGTAATGACTATTTCTTTGTGCTTGCATGCACTCTCAGTACAACCTGTTTTGTGACCTTCTATGATTTTGTATCTAAATAGTATGCATTGTTTATATTCATTTGCATTTACACTTATGTTTTCAGCAGATGTTTTAAGTGGCTTCCATTTAAGCGCAGTTATTTATGTAAGAGCAATTACCTGAAGTATGGAGACAAGTCAAGTGCTAAGACGACATCTTGAGAGTCCAGAAGAACACTAGAATGCAAATACAAGAACACTACAACACCTGCAAGTGCACTCATCAGTGCCAGTGTCATGCTAGATACTAATGAAGCATACAGAAAACTGAGAGTCAGTGTGTCTAGTGTTAGTGTTAGGTAACTAAAGAAGGCTTATTACCAGTGCAGGTAATAAGTTTGACCTCCAAGCTGTAAAAACACACAAAAACTGTGTTTGCAGTAATGCACTTACAGTATAGGGCATTGCACTAGAATAAATGTTAAAGCACTCACAGTTTCAAATGAATAGCCACAAATAGCAATATTTATCACGGCTGATCACATGGTTCATCTGGCAATTTAAAGCCTTTTAATTAATTGGAGAACACTGCAGATATGTTATGTAAAAACTATTCACTAAATTCCACTTATTTCTTTCAATGTGCTTATGCTCACCTGTTGCAAAAGAGTAAATTCCATCAGCAATGCTGTATTTGCACACATTTTCCTGACGACTTTAGACATTTTGACAGAATGGATTTCTTCGCTTGATCTTTTGCTGTGGTGCACAGGTGACACTGAAAGGAGAAAGCTTAATTGTTATGATAAAACTGTTCTTATGTGTCTGTGTGAGAATCATTTTCTCATATTTCCTCTATACAATCACTAGTGTCAGTGTGGATGGTTGTAACGCAGTAAAGGAGCTTTGTTCCTGCCTTAATTCACAGTATCAAATCTAGCGTGCTTCATCAAGATTACACAATGACAGGATTAAATGTCACTGGTGGCCCTGGGATTCCAGCAAGCTCAATTAAACACACCAAAAGCACAGGCTCACAGTCTCAAGGTTTTCAGAATTATATTTAATATTGGAAACATTGTACCACATAATCAAATGAGAAATACATTTTATATATAATAAATATATCTAATTTATTATAAATACATATGTAATTAATTATATATAATTTCAATTTGATTAAAATTATATCACAAAAATTGATCATTTTTGTAACATTACGATTTTTTGCATTGTGACATTGTTTTCATGATAATTATGCATATTTTCCTCCCCAAAGTCCCATTACCTTAATATATATATATATATATATATATATATATATATATATATATATATATATATATATATAGGGAGAGAGAGAGAGAGAGAGAGAGAGATAGAGACAACACTTACATTATTTAGTCACAATAAAAATAGTTTTATTTAACAAATAATTTTTTCAATATTAAAAAGAAACATTAAAATTCCATTAAAAATACCAATACATTACACTGAAATGAGGATTTTCTTTATTTAATGCAAACTGCACTGCAAAAACATCTACATAAAATAAATAAATAAATAAATAATAAAAAATCTAAAAAATCTATCTACATTAAACTAAATTAAATATATATTAATCTGTATATATTAAACAAAAATGTACATTTTTTATGTGGTTCATTTAAAACAAATAACAAAAAGGATGAGGAAAAATAAAGTTTATTCAGGATACCCTGAAAATAAGTCTTAATATCTTAGACAATTTGCTTCTTGAGTAAATTTATGTTAGAATTTATTTTAGACAAAAATACTGATTGAGAAAACAGATTTTTGGCAGTATTGGATGAAATTTCTCAAGCTTATTTGTCATGAAAATATCAGAGGGCAGACTATTCATTCAGCTTCTTTAAACAAACTGTAATTTGTTCTTTCTTTCTTTGCAAAATATGACATAAATATGACATGTTCTTGACCTGTTCACATAATGCAATTATGTTGATGAACAATTTAATTTACCCTTCTCTCAGTGATAGTCCGGCTCACGCTGGGACATTTCTACACCCGTGTGTTTACCCTAGAACGAAGGTGTAAGATGTGAAGATATCTGTGTGAGTGTGTTTATACATGTGAGCCAGTCCTTACTGATTACTAAAGCACACTATTTGCTAAAAAAGATTACTTGCCTCATTAAGGTCTGTGACATGCAGCACAAATGATCCAATTATGCTTATTGTACATATGTAAATATTGCCCCGGTTCAGACGCCCATCTTTGGTGTGTGTCGTAAACCAAAGCAACCTCGTGAAATTCGGAAACACTGTATCTGCGTCTTTCTGTTCATTCTGTACTCCACCAATCACCTGCCTTCTTCAGACAGGCCTGTGGAACACCTGACACATTTGACAGGCGTGTTTTGACTAACTGCATATGGCAGTCTTGATAAATAACACGCTAAGGAGGAAGCTTATCAACCAAATAAACTCAGCTCTACAGATAAGGAAGAATATGCAAATCCAGTCTGACAGTTTCCAGCACAGTCTGCAAAGTGCCGAATAAACACACCAGATATATAAAGCTCCTTCCTTCTGTTTGTCTCACATGATAATTCTGTTTGTTATGTTACTATGTGAGGACCAAGTGTCCTTATTTTTAATAAACCACAGTTTTGTTTTGCTTTTTCGTTTTCTGATAGCTACTCGGTGAAATCTCAAACCATTATTTAACATCATAAACTAGATTTTTACAATTTCTGAAGAAAATGAGTAGTGTTTCCACACTTTTTTTTTTTTTTTTTGGTGTGCAGATTTCTTTTTGTTGTTGTTGTTTTCATATATAAAATGGAGCAGAACCATTTCATATTTTTCACAAGCAAAACTTGCCATAGTGATGCTATGTGATTGCTAGGGTCTTTAAAAAATGATTTTCCAAGTTGTAAATAAAAAATATTATTGGAGTATGTTTTACAAGAAAATATTTATATTATATTTTGTATTATATTCATACATTCTACTTCAAAATTTTGCATTTAATTCAATGTATTACTTGCCATTTATTTTTAATTATTTTTTGAAATTTACAAGCAATTTCATTTTTACATTTTACATTTTTTTCTTATTTATTTTATTTTATTTTATCATTTTCATTATTATTATTATTTTTATCAGTAGTGTTTTTTATTGCATTCTGGGTGGTTGCTTACTGGTTCCAATAAAAAATAACCCAACCCTCTAAACCATCTCCAGATATGGCAAGAAATTTTAGTCTGTTTTTAGCTTTGCGGCAAAAATTGTAGGTCTGGTCATTTGCAAAAACAAACTGCACACTTCTCCTCAACAAGCCGATCATGTCCATAGCACAAATGGGGCACTACTTTCGCTAGGACTCATTTTGCTAGGACCCATTTCTCAATAATTGGGCCACTTTTTCAAAACTCTGCAGCAGTTCTCCTAACCAAATTTCATCTTTGCACAGCAGTTAATTTCACATTCAAAATTCACTCTAAAACTACCAAAACTACATGTCTCAAATCAAGTCATTCTTCCATAACACCAACAAACCTTGTCAACCAACAAACACACTTTGTCACTTATAAAACAATGACCTAAAAACACTATGTTACACGTCCCTTATTTATATTACAGTACAAAATTACTCCTAAGGTGTTCCATTTTGTATACACAACTGTGGAGTTGTTCAGCTACATCTAATTTTTGGATAGTTCTTCATTTTTTAGATCTGGAATATATCTCAGTATTATTACTGTAGAAATGTAACAAATTGCTGTCTTATTCAGTTTTGTATTATGTTAGGTTGTGAAATTAAGTTTAACAGTTTTGAAAGGAGGATGTAAACATGCAAATTGGCCTGTAGGTACACAGAGTGTTGGTGGTGGTTGTGTCTAAGTGAGAAAACAATTCATGTAATGTGAAAGATGTAGTCATTGAATGCATTTGTGCCACAACAATGATAAATGGTCCACAGTTTAGCACAAAGTTGTGCTCACTGTGAAGTTTTGAAAAAGAAAAATGAGTGTAAAAGAAAAATAAAAATAAATTGTTATTACCAACTACTGTACATAAAAGAGGACCCCTCAGGGATAATTTTGTACTATAATGCAAATATGGGCCTTGCAATATATACTATCATTTCTAAACAGTAGAGAGTGTCATTCTTACTTTGTAAAGAATTTTTACAAAAGAAAACACTATGTAATGCTACCTGCAGTTAGTTCTTTTTAAGTCATTATTTTATGAGTGACAAAATGTGTTTGTTGAGTGACAACCTTTGCTAGCGTTATGGAAGAATGGCTTGATTTGAGATATGCTTTAGTTATTGTAGTGCATTTTAAATGTGAATTTAACAGCTGTGCCATGCTGAAAGTTGGTTATTCTACACTCTTAAAAATAAAGGTTCCAAAGGGGTGTTTTTGCAGTGATGCCACAGAAGAACCATTTTTGGTTCCCAAAAGAACCTTTCAGTGAACAGTTCCTAAAAGAACCATTTTGAAGAGCATTTTAAAAATCTAAAGAACCTTTTCTGCATTTGAAAGGTTCCATGAATGTTCAAGGTTCTTCATAAAACCACTGATGCCAATAAAGAACCTTTATTTTTAAGAGTGTATAGGCTCAATGAGCCCAAATAAAAAGCATCAGGTGTGATTCACTCACATTCATGAGCACAACACAAAAAGTGGCCTTGGACAGTTAGATTGGGGCAGCCATAATATCATGTAACACACATTTACATTTGTGTCAAACACAGAGGTGTGCGGTTTGCCTTTTGCTCGGCAGTGTGTTTTTGTTCTTCTCGTTACCCCGAGGGGGACAGTTGGCAGGCGCGTAGAGGACAGGACGAAGTGTTGGGCTGGTAGCCAATGCCACGAACGCCGGCGAGTATGACTGACAATTAAAAAAACACGACTAGACAGGGCAGGCAGCTGTGACTTTAGTGTCGGGAGTGTGTGAGGATTTATAGTGAAGCAAGAGCTTGCTGAAGTCAAAGAAGGAAAACAAAACAAACAACAATGAAGTTGATGAATGAATACGCCTTTTTCCATTCTATTACTCAAACATTCAATAAAAAGTCTCAAAATCAAATTCATCCTTATTTATAATACACATTCAACCAATACACTGTTTGCAACACATTATTAAGACGATAGAGATAGAAAATTAGTGTATATTCAATCTGTTTTCTGAATTTCCTAAACCATGAAAGTCTGAAAAAATCAAATCCTTGCAGAACTAATATGTTGCATGCAATGAAATATGCAAAAGCACATATCAGGAATATTCACTGAAGGAGTGATTATATGGTATTCAATGATTATAGGGAATATTCATAGCATAAGCCATTAGAGCCTTAGGGGGCCTTTGGTTCTATGAGCTGCTGTGCTCTTGAGGTATGTTTCTTTATTTTTATCAAGAGAGGTTGTAGGCTCAAACCTTACTTGTATTTAGGGGTGTGCAGCGGAGCCATTATTTGTATCTGTATCTGTATCTGTATCTGTATCTGTGACAATCTCAAAATTATTTGTATCTGTATCTGTATTCGGATAGATCCAGAAGTGGGCGTGGCTTAAACCAGAAGTTCGTAAAATTACATGAAAATACCATTTTAAATGCAAATCTGTTCGATTTGTAGTTTTCATTTAACAAGTATGCCTTGTATGACTAAATAAATTATTATTTTTATTAAAATTATATCTTTGTAAATATCTTCTATTTAAAACTTTATCAAAAAAGAAAAATAACTTTATTCTTCTTATTTTCCAGTGAAACTTTGTGTACAAATTTGACAAGAGACAAGCATCCATAATCTTAAATAAGAGCGCTAGTAGAAAAAAAGAAAGAAATAGAAATGGAAAGAAAGAGTAGCCTATCATAGCAGAAGGACAGTAAAGCTCGCTTGAACTTAACTTAGATCATGTGTTGCGGGAGTCATTTACGAGTTTTTTTTACCAGAGCGCAACAAATCATTTGGATCCTCCAAAAGCCTTGATCAAACATCGCTTTTCTTCGTCTTGTATAATTAAATGTAATGCCATTCATGAGAAGGGCCAATGTAATGCATTTTTGTTAGATTTCGAAAAGGTTTGAAGTTAGGGCCGTTTTTAGGATATTTTTGTCGAGTTAGTTGATATAACTCCAGACAAAGCTCTGATTTCTGAGAGACACGCATCGCTGCTGTTAATTTGCGCTCGTTTCATAGGCTATAGTTTACACTCATTCACTTTACATAGCCAGGCCCATAGCCAGCTATGATGTTCAGTCCTCTGTAAATGTTTCATGTTAAAAAATAAAATTTGAAAACATATGAAAAATCATTTAAAATCATGTCCCTGAATAAATGTGGCTGACTCGCAGCAGCTGCGAAACGCAGGAGTGAAGGAGTGCAGCCTCCACTGCGCTCCGCCAGATCTAGTTATTACAAGCGTTGCTGCACTTGTTTTAATACTTAATGTAACAGCGTTAATAAAGTAATTGGGGCATTAATAAAGTGGGAATATGAAGGCTGAGGTTAGAGATTCTGTATCCTATTTGCAAAATACAAGATTCAAACTTATTTTGGTGCATTTTTCAGGAGATTGGTTGTGTTTGTTTTTTATAGCAATATCTGGCAACACTGCAGGCAGCAATCAAAAAAGGAGCCCGTGGATAGTTTATTACTGAGGAGGCCACATTCGTTAGACAAACGCTATGATCACCATGATATTATCTGTACGAAACTGTGTCAATGCAGTGCTGTTCCAGCAAACACGTGATTGTGTCTGCCGAATATTTTTTCTGTTATTCGGATAAATCCATTATTCGTTTTGAAGCCATTATCCGTGCCTTGCCGAATAAGGTTTTCGGCTTCGGGCACATCCCTACTTGTATTTATCACAAACACATGTGGCTACATTTTATTAAGCGGGGAAAAACGGTCCGTGGATGAATGATAGAAGTGGAGCACCTGTGGGAGTAAATCACAGGTGTACTCTGGAGGACTGCGATGAACGATGGAGACTAAAGCCCCCTTAAATAGGACCTAGAATCATCTAGTATATACTACTGTAAACAACACTAAAGTGGCTTAAACAGACTTGGAGCAGAAGACAATATATTGTACTAGTCTGTAAGTGAATGAAATGTAACATCAAACCATAAAGATTTCCATTTAATTGACTGGATGCTTAGGCTATATCCATTTACTGCTTCTTTGTGAAAATAAAAAGTCTGTAAACAAACCTCATTGTGGTGTATTAGCTCTTAGAAATTACACGCAGGATTCAACCCTTTGCCTTCACTAGGGCACCATAAGTCAGTCACACTTGGTAACTTAAGGTCATTTAACACTGTATTCAATGAGCATAATTACTAGCACTGCATCACAATTCTGACAAAAATCATACAATTTTGACTTTCCATGTGATAATTATGACTTTTTCCCCCAGTTTCACAGACAAGGCTTGAGCCTAGTCCCAGACTAAAGCGTAAATCTAAGTTGTTTAAACTGAAAGAAACTTGCACTGATTGATCTTAAAATATATCAATGCCATTGTTTTGTCTAAAGGTGGACACCAGTAATGTTTTTTTCAAAGGCATGCTTATAAAAATGACTTCAATGTCCTAATTGAACTATGGCCTAATCCTGGCTTAGTCTAAACCCTGTCTGTGAAACCAGGCCTTTATCTCATAATTTTTGTCATAATTTGAAAATATGGTTAAAGATGAGTCAGGTTTGTGATCATTCAATATTATCGTGTTTTGAAATGGTTACACATAACTTTGGGGGTCTTAATTTTGTATAATTTGTATTATAGGGTGATGTTTTATTGTATTTATAGGGGGATATTTTGCAGTAACTTGGATTGTAGTTTCTATTTGGGGGATTATATATTTTTTTTCTTTTCTTTTTTTTTTTTCAGGGGTGGGGGGGTTATTGTGCATGCTATTGTATTGATATTTTTGTTATGTAATGTGTTTTGGCACTCTCCTGCCCAGGGACAGCAGATGAAATTTAGCTCTGTAGTTAATTCTGGGACAGTCTTTGACCATTGTCCCTGTTAAATAAATTAATTAATATTTTGACTTTCATAATTATGACTTATCTCATCATTTTGACTTTTTGTTCATTTCTAGTGTCATGATGTTAATTGCATTTTATGTCATAATTTTGACTTTTTGTGTCAAAATCATAACTTTTTTAATTTAACAACTATGGCAGGGTATGTCATAATATAATTTGCCAACACTTTTCTTTTTTTTCTTTTTTTTTTTTTCTTGTGTGGCGGAAATGGACTTCTACAGGATCACACCTGTGTGGAGAACATTCAAACTTTTAATTGCCAATTTTTCATTGTATTTCCTCTTTCATGAATGTCTCTAGCTATATATCCATAATTTCTGTCCTTCTTTCTGTCTCTTCACACATAAGCATTCTCACTTTCAGATCATATTGATATTATGCAATGGTAGAAATGCGTCTCAGTTGATTCTGCTACAACACTTACACTGCGGTATATCATTGGTGTGATTTTAAAAACCAGACACCAAGCAAAACACTATGGCCTACGGCTTAAACTAGGTTCCACATGAGCGCCTCCAGTATAGACAGTTTCTCTGATTATCCTAGAAGCGAAAATAACTATACTGTGATATATACCGCTACTGTGAAATAAAATGACTAATATCATGATATAAGATTTTGGTCATACCCACCCCTACTACATTCTGCAGGCCAGACTTTTCATTTTTAGGGTGTATATATGCGCCTGTGTAAGTATCTGCCCATATATTAGCACAAATCTTCTCATATTGTCTCTCTCCTTCTTTCTCTTTCTCGCTCGTCTCTCGTTCATCGTTCTGCTCTACTTCCTTCAGCTCGGTTTGTAATGGAGATTGGCTCCAGGTTTACGCCTTGCCGCTGTGGAGAGCATAATAACACTATACCTGATGTTTTTCCTCTTCTCCTCTAAAGATTGCAATTGATTTAAGTGTGATGGGTAATATTGTTCGACGTTGTGAAGGGAACACAATGACAGCGGTGATAAAGCATTCTGGACATTTGCTTGACACCCGGGTTATCGCGACATAAACGCAATGAGGTGCAATGGAGAATGGTCAGGTTTTGAAAGTGATAAAGAGAGATGAGCCACTGGGAGATATAAAATGAGAGCGATAAGGAGACAAATACCGAGCTGTCCAACCTTTGTATCACTCGCTGTCCTTGCCGCACACCTGTAGCCATGTGTTCTCTGGGCCTAAGCTGCAAACAGATGGCGGCGTGTTGTCCTTCACCTTCATTCTGCGTGGAAAAAAAGAGAAAACAACAGTTGACATTTTCCAGACACAGCGCAGCTCCTCGCTGATTTGTCACCTGTCTGTATAATAAACTTATATTTGGCGAATGTGACCTGTCATGCACACAACAAACTCAACGCCAATGATTAACTCTGATTCTTTTTTATCTTCTATGGGTTTATGGTTGTTTACATAAGACTCGTGGAAAGGCAGACGCCATAAAAGTTACACCTGCTCTGCTCCTCCATATGTTTATCTGAAAGAGCCTAAATCCAGGTTTAATTATGTTTGCATCAGTCAAAACATTTGAGAAGGTAAGATATGGTACATTAACTACTTAGGTTACAAGGCCGGTCATCGGCATAACACGGGTTTCAAGGAAAGAAACTACTGTAATAGAGCTACTGTAATACACAAGAAATTCAAAATTAAAATACAAACATAGTTGGCATATACATTAGTGGTATATTTTCACATCATAAAATTGCAATTTGATAACACAAACATCCTCTTGCATTTTATTTAGATCTGTTCAATGTTAAGATTATTTTTTTTATTTATTTTTTTTTAGCATTACATCCAATCTGTGGCCAATATATTAATCACAGTTGAAGACGAAATCCGCTCAAAACGCTGGAGTTTATTAAGCATGCACTCTGATTGCGTTCTGCACTTTCACAAATTTTGTCCTCATAAACAACAAAGTGTAGATACAGTGTAAAAAGAGATTCATTAGGCGGTGCAGCCGGCTTCATTGATTATAATGGGAGTTTTTGCAAGATTGTAGATGTTGGTGAACACGCAATGAACTGAAGTCATTGATTGCTTCGCTGATGTTGATTAATTAAATGTAAGTATTTTACATAAAAATACAACATTTACAAGCTAATTATGAATCCATTTAAAGCTACATTTAATAAAGTAATTATAAAACTGCCATGACAAAAGGTAAAAAATACCTCTGGAAATCAATTCCAAGGGGTAAATATTGCTTGTTAATGAAAAAGTGAATTTCTGACCCTGATATACAGCAAAAGACAACAAACAAAAGAAGACATGGCCACATGGAAAGTGAAAGTGCTGCATGGTGTGACACAATGACAGCCAATCAAAACATATTTGATATTTGATTTAATATACAGATAGGCGGAGTGGGATTTTGGGCCAATGAGAGTTCACTATTGCTGGATCACCCAGTGTAACCTGGCTAGGGCACCATAGAGTACCAAATATTTATATCAAGGGCAAATGCAAATAATAATTCGGACATTGGAGTCACTTGATTATACTTTTCGTAAATCTGTGGAGCTCTTCGAGCAATATAAAATAAGTCAGTGCCTGTAACTGATCTCTCTCTCTCGCACGCACACACACACACACACACACACACACACACACACACACACACACACACACACACACACACACACACACACACACACACACACACACACACACACAGTAGTTTCTATATCGCAGTAGGGACTTTCCATTGACAGCCATTATTGGGCAGTAACCAAATTCCACCCTCACCCCTTTTTTTTGTCTTTACGATTATTAAGCCATAGGGAGAGCCTTGCATTGTTTGTGATTTCAGGTTTCCTTGGCACACACGTGCTGCCGCCACTTTAAAAAACACCATGTCAAAACTATGAGCAGCTGCTTTGTATATTAATATCTTTCATTCTGCAGCTCACCCCCACAGAGGACTCTCACATTTCTACATCAACACTGTGGTTTTACTCACTCTCATCGTCGTTTACTTTACCTCTCGTTAGCAGAAACCCGATCCGGCGGTACAGCACTTTACGCCATCTAGAGAGGAAACGGGAGTTTATATACCTCCAGCAGAAGACATTTTAGAGCACCAACCCTAAATCACTACAATAACACTGTAGCCATTTAACTGTCAAAATAGCCATCAGAGAGCTCGTACCACCTCAGCGGGGATAATTGCACGCGCGTGTGTGAGTGAGGATCATTATGTACATTTAGAGTGTGTTGAGGGAGTCTGTCCTGCGTGTCTTTCATCTTTTTCTTCCCCCACCCCTCAGTTAAGTTCCCATTTTCTCAAATTTACATCTAAGCAGCACTTATTCTCTTGTTAGTGTTTTTTCCCGGTTTCCGACAAGCTAAACAAACAGAATAAAACATGCGGCTATATCATTGCTTTTCTTCTCTGTCCTAAAAATTATTTGCAATTCTCCGGCACAAGTTTCACCATACTCAGGAAAAACGCTTTAAGTGGATAGTCTAAACTTTTAACACACTCCAGTGTGGAAAAGCTTAATGTAACATTACGGGTGCAATGGCTGACCCGTGACCCTCTTAGATTTAAGCTGCGCTTTAAAAGGTTTACTCCGCTGGACTGGTGCTCACATAGGGCCGCCGACGTCTCGTCACATCGGTGCCTGGAATTGGCTCTTTCTCTCTTATATCATCACATCCCGAAGAACTGCAAAATTGAATCAAAAGATTTACAAAGGAAGTTTAAGTGAGTCTGTCAGAGAGGGCGAGAGACAGCAAATAAGATCAGGTCATGTCAGAAGCTCTTTTCTCAAAAGGCTAAGAAGTGCCCCATTCATTATTCAGCCCCGTCCTTCATGTTTAATGGTGACCTAAGAAGAACAAGAGAAAGAATGAAATCGAAAGTTGGCTGCTGTGTGTTGGTTACCACTGACTTCCATTGTATGGACAAAAAAAAACACTCAAAATATCTCCTTTCGTGTTCCACAGAAGAAAAGTCATACACGTTTGGAACAACATGAGGTAATGACAATTTTGGGTGAACTATATCTTTAAACTCCTACACAAGCAATTATCTGTCACAGTGATATCAAAGGCAGCATATAAGTTATATTTTCTTTATAGCATTTAAGTAAAAATCAGGAAGTCGTGAAACATCTGCTATATGAAAGACTTATTTTGTGAGAATACAAAACTAATTTTGAATGGCTGTTTTGAACAGAGTGCAACATTCGGGTTCTGGGAGTAGAAACTCTATTAATTTTCTCCATGTGGATACAGATTGTTAACAATAAATTAAAAACCATTAAAGACAGACCTAGTAGTTCTGAGGTTGTTAAGTGATGGTGCATGCTTTTGTTAAAGCCATCTGTTTGCATTGTTTATTTAAATAATCATGTTTGACAGCTGAATTAACTGTGAAAACTACATAATAAAATTCACATTACAAAATCAGGGAGTTGTAGCGAGCAAATGGCGGCAAATAAAGCTGATATTCACTATCAATATGCATATTTTGTAGTGAACAAAATCATTTTTTTTTCTATAGCAAATACAATTTAATACTGAATAGTTTTATATTTCTCCACAGTTTTCAATTCAAATATGTCTTTCACAGTGCTTCAAGGGAATTGTAGATATTTCCTTCACTAAAGACATTAAGTTCACAGTTTTTTATGTTGTGATTAATCTTGTAGCAGGTTGGCTTGGTTCATGGCTTATAACACATTAACAAATGGGAAAAATGAATGGAAAAATATTTCATGAACTAATACTGCTGAAAAAGTGGCTGGGCACTATTGCATTGTTACAAGTAGGCCTATCTATTTAAAATAAAAGTTCATACGTTTTTTTTTTTCTTTTCTTCTGTTCATTAAATAATGTATTGAATTGAAAACAAATGTGCTGCTTAATATTAAATGTTTCATAAGCAGCAAATCTGTCAGTCCTGTGGTCTTGTGTTTTTTCTCCCATGTGTTTTGCTCATATTTGGTTTTCCTGTTTCCGGTCCTTGTTATGTTAGATTTTATTCAGATGTGTTTGATTAATTACCTAGTTTAGTTCCGAGTTACTTAAGCTCGGTGTTTCCCTATGTTCAGCACCTGGTGTTAGATGTCTTCTAGAGTTCTTCCTATGTTCCCAAGTTTGATTCCATTTGGACTGTTTCCATTGAAGAATGTTTGATTGTGGCACGTTCACTCCTGTGTATCGTGACAAAATCAGTATATTAGAATGATTTCTGAAGGATCATGTGACACTGAAGACTGGAGTAATGATGCTGAAAATTCAGCTTTGATCACAGGAATAAAATACATTTTACAAAATACTATATTAATACAGAAAGCAGTTGCTTTAAATTGTATACTACGCTATATTTTTAGAATAACATGCAGTGATTTTTCACAATAAGAAAGTGAACAGAATCGAGTTTGATTTTGGGTTAAGTCTTAAAACAGCTCCTTCTCATGTACCCTCATTTTTTCTCTTCAGAATTTCTCTCCTAATCTCTGTCTCAGGTAATAGCTTCCTCATTCCCCTCCTTTCCTTCTTCCCCTGTCAGTTTCTTCATCATCTCAGTCTTGGTATCAATCTCGCGCCCTTGCTCGGCATCCACACTCCCCTCGTCATCTCAGAGAACACAACAGACATCTTTTTTTGGGCTGTGGCAAAACAAATGAGCCGAGAATGTTTGACCTTTAGCAGTGCACATCCTGAACATGATATGTGAGTGTCAGAGAGAGAGAGAGAGGCAAGAAATAGAGAGACTGTGAGTGAAACGAGGGAGGTGTTGGAGGAAGAAATTGAGAAAGAGATACAAGGGAGAGAAAGAGAGAAAGTCAAGTGGAGGAAATAAGTAGAGATGGAGAAACAGAGTGAGTAAGAGAGAGAGAGAGAGATAGAGAGAGAGGATATCTCAAGTCCTTGTTTGTCCGGTGTGCCAAGGATATCTATATTGATCCAGCAGGGTGTCAATCACAGCACTCAATAGACTATTTATGTACGGAGACCTTTACCTTTGAAATAACAGCGGAGCTAAGACGATGAGGGTGAACAGATAACCCTGCTGCATAAAATAACATCTTTAAAAGTTAGCGCGTGACCTCGGCAGGCTTTCTTACTGCCCCCCCAGAGCACATGATGTTGCCCAGGCCTTCAAACGCTTGCCCCACATCACAAACCCACAAGCAGGCCCTGCAACATCAAACACAGCACTATAAAGCTTCTGTGTTAGGGGGAAAAAAACAACAAAAAAACTTTACCTTTGTTAAAAGTTTACTTTAGTCTAAAGTTAAAAGTTGTTAAAAGTCCAGTCTGGCCTTGATTTATAAATACATTACCGATTAAAAAAATAAAATAAAATAAAATAAAAATACACTAGGGACTTTTTATTTTATTTTATTTTTTTAGTTCAAATATATGCACTTAAATACACACTACCTACACACAAAATTTATATATATATATATATATTATTATTATTATTTTTTTTTTTTTAAGAAGTGCTCTTATGAAATACAGCAAATAAATAAATTAACTGTTTTCTATTTTAAAATGTAATTAATTTCTTCTATGGCAAAGCTGAATTTTCAGGAGCCTTTACACCAGTCTAATTCAATTTTATGGTTAACTTCTTTATAGAAGCCCATTTCTGCCATGGGATCAAACAAACAAATAAATAAATAAATAATAAAAAAAAGGTAATTGCGACTTTTTATCTCAGATTTCTGATTTTTTTCTTGCAATTGTGAGTTTGTCTCACAATTGTCACTTCTTTTCACGTAAAATTCTGAGGAAAAACAGCTTACAATTCTGACATTTCCGCACAATTGCAAGTTTATATCTCACATTTCTGACTTTAGTTTTCAGAACTGTAACATGTAATTTCGAGTTTATATTTTGTAATTCTGACTTTTTAACTTTTTATCACTCGATTCAAAAATTTGTATTTAGTGGCATAAGCAAGCTTCCATACTTCTATATAGTTCACCCAAAAACTTGCCCTCATGTTGTTTCAAACCCGTATATCTTTTTTTTTTTCAACATGTTTTTTTTTTTGACATGTTGAATGTCAGGAACTGATATTCTCCCCAATCAAATTCTGTGCATTTTATTTCTATAAAATGAAGTGACCATTACTTTATAAAAGGTTTGAAACAAATGATGGTGAGTGAACAATGACAAAATTTCTATTTGGGGTGAACTCTTCCTTTAAACTATTTGAATTCAAACACTCAAGATACAAGATACACACACAGACGCACACACACACACACACACACACACACACACACACACACACACACACTGGTTTGCTATCCTTTTGGGGACTCTCTATAGGCGTAATGCTTTTTTCTACTGTACAGACCGTATATTCTATTGTCCTACACCAACCCTACACCTAAACCTGCCCCTTACAGGAAACTTTCTGCATTTTTAGATTTTCAAAAAACTTAATTCTGTGAGATTTATTAGATTGTTTACCTGTGGGGACCTCAGTTTAGGTCCCCACCATGACACGAGTCCCCATGAGTCTGTGTGTATTCAGGTTTAAGTCCCCACCTGAATACAAAAACAGGTACATGCACACACACACACACACACACACACACACACACACACACACACATGCTTGTTTTTGTGAAAAGTGGGGACATCCCATAGGCGTAATGGTTTTTATACTGTACAAACTGTATGTGCTATTGACCTACACCAACCCTACACCTAAACCTACCCCTTACAGGAAGCTTTGTGCTATTTCAGATTTTCAATACATTCCATTCTGTGTGATTTATAAGCGTTTTGAAAAGTGGGCACATGGGGTAATGTCCTGAAAAGTCACCTTCTCCTTGTAATACCTATGTCATACCATTGTCATTATACAAATTTATGTCCTCATTTGTCACAAAGATACACACACACACACACACACACACACACACACACACACACACACAAACAAAGATATGGCTAAAAGGACTATGGATAATAATATTTTTTTCATTATATGTTTTTCTTAGTACAAAACAGAGTAAAATGAAGTCCTTGGCGAATGTAACCATGACAACATCTCAGCACCACCTTGACTGCACAAACGATTGTGCTAAAAGTTATTGCACTTGGGGCCTTTACCACATTTAGGACCAAAAGCTATTACACTCAGGGCCTTTATCACATTTAGCTTGTTCGGTGTTCAAGACATGGTTACTGCCTTGTCTAACACCACGACTTCATGGCTCTCAACCCCTCCACACTGTCTGGCCTTAAATCTACAGCTCTCGCTGAAAGTAAATAGGTCATTCAGATGTTCTGTTGACAAATGCCTTGTTGATAACTCCCATCCAGCTGTGATGCCACCCAGGCCTCTCTTATCTAATGGGACCATCTGTCTTGTGTCGATGATGTCACTTCCTGGAGTCTGGCTGAGGCAGGGGAGAGCTGATAGATAGTTGGCTTGATAGAGAGAGACAGAACGAGATAGCGAGAGACCGGGAGAGAGATGAGCAGATTATACGTTTTGCACATAAACCTCAAAGCCCACCATCTAGAGTCCTGTTTCTGACTTAACACTTGCATGGTTTGAACTGTAAATGTGAAAAATACAGCTGCATGCTTGACTGTAGTCAAAAAGAGCTGTTATTTTATGCTCACTGAGGCTGCATTTATTTGATGAAAAACTACAGTAAAAATAGTAATATTATAATAATATTTCCCAATTTAAAATAACTGGTTTATATTTGAATATATTGTAAATAGTAATTTATTTCTGTGATGCAAAGCTGAATTTTCAGAATCATTGCTCCAGTCTTCAGGGTCACATGATCCTTCAGAAATCAATCTAATATGCTGATTTTAAAACAGCTGTGATGCTTAATAATTTTGTTGAAACGGTAATGCATTGTTGATTCAGAATCTTTAATTAATAGAAAGTTCAGAAAAGCATTTATTTTCATTTATAAATGTAATTATAAATACATTATAAATGTCTTTACTGTTACTGTTGATGTCCTGTTTTGGCCTAAGCATTTTCATCTTTTAAACCATAAACACAAAAAATAAATAAATATAAACAATCAAACGATCAAATGAATAACATCTGTAAATTCAACTGGAAAAAAAAGAGGCTTATACACTATATTTTAAGGTGTCCTTACAGTGTAATTCTACGGAGTACGGAATAATATTAATTAACTGCATGTACTTACTATATGGTTAGGGTTACTTGCATACAATTATGCATAATTTATTGTTATTATAATAGTAAGTACATGTGACAAGTAACAAACATACCTTAAAATAAAGTGTCACCAAAGTTTGACAGAGAAATTCTTTTATGCTGACCAAGGCTGCATTTAGTTGATCAAAATTATAGCAAGACAGTAATATCATTATAATATTTCACAATTTAAAATAACTGTTTTAAATTTTTTATATATTTAAAAAAAAATTTTTTTTACTGTGATGCAAAGCTGAATTTTCAGTAGTCATTACTCCAGTCTTCAGTATCACAAAAAATAAATAAATATAATAATAATAATAATTATGAAAACAGTTGTGATGCTTAATATTTTTGTGGAAACCGTAAGATATTTTTGTTTCAAGATTATTTAATGAATAGAAGCACCATATAGTGCCCTGTTGTAATGGTGCTGTCTTTAATAATACATCCACAGAGAACAATCACAAGGAATCCAGGTACCACAACACAAAACATAGCAAACAGTGAAACAATAACCGGCAAAGGACTGAACAGAACAGGGAGTATAAATAAGGAGACTAATGAAAGAGTGACAGCTGCAAATAATAATAATAAGTAATCATGGTAACAAATCAGGACTGAACAGAAACTAGGACAACGGAATTAAACAAGACAGGAGAACAGGAACAGAAAGAAACACGACCAAAAGTCCATAACTGTGATACCTGTTTCAGCTATAACATTTGCATGGTTTAAACTGCAAATGCCCAAAAATACAGCTATGTGCTCGATTGGATGTAAATTGTAAAAAGCATTCAGAAAAAAAGTTTGTTGTGGCCCAACAGAGCAATTCCAAGCCATCAGATAACCAGTGAGACACAAAGTCTCTTTTCAAAGACCTTTGTGGGAAACTAAAGACAACATGGCAGAATGAAAGAATTCTCACCGCAGTCATTTTTTTTCTGATATATTCTTACTCCACAGGCACCAGTGGCACGGTGATAAGTGTACCATTCGCTCTTATTTTTCCAAAGGCGAAATGCTTGACTTGTCAGACTACAAATGGTTTGAATTCTATTTATCAAGCTCAGCCGTTGACCAAATGACACACCTACAATTTAAGGGTGTTTGAAAGGAATGGAAATGTCTTTTCTCCATCATAGGCATGAATTACAGACACTCGGAGAGCAATAACCGAGGGTCAAAGCGGCACATCTGTACAGCACTTGTCTGAGAGGGTTTCTGTGAATTGGTAAGTAAAATGATCCAGTTTTTTACTAGTACAACTGTGCGTCCGGGTGCATATACTGTATAGAGGGTGTAAATGCAAACTGAAAAGCTTTACCTTTTGAGATGAATCAGAATGTCACTTTAGAATTAAATAATTAGACTTGTTGTGACAGAGTGTGTAACATATACACAAGGAAGCTGTGTCATATGTGATGCTTGTTGTCAACATTTTAGCAATAAGCATTCATTTTAATGTTGCTGAAAAGAGCAGCATAACTTGTCACCAGCAGATGTTGTGTTTTGAAAATGGTTTCCCAACATTGTTCACTCAAAAAAAAAAAAAAAAAGAAAGAAAGAAAGAAAGGAATTCTGTTATCATTTATTCAAACCTGACCGACTTTCTTCCAAAGAAAATAAAGCAGATATATTTGGAAGAATTTTGGTAACCAACATTCTTGTTGAGTGAACTATCCCTTTAACTACACTGTAAATAGTTAATAATAAATAAATAAAGAAAGTCAGTGAAATTTAGGGTTAACAAATGGTAGCTGTGGTTGCCTGAATTTACAATAAGAAACTATGGAAGCAACATTTTAGGTTTTACAGACAACTTAAATTTACATAAAAAAAAAAAAAAAAAAAATATATATATATATATATATATATATATATATATATATATATATATATATATATATATATATATATATATATATATTATAACCTGATATAATGTTAATATACCAGCTTATTGAAGTACAAATATCTGTTTTGTAACTGCAATACACTGACAACCACCAAAAACAGGTAGTAAGAAAGTCACATGATGAATCAAAGCTCATCACAAGCAGCTTTTCTACAAGCTGATGAGGTAAATACTAATATATAAAAGGCGCACAGTGTAATTCACACAAATACTAAACAGCATCATGGTAACATGCATGAAACTAAAATAATGCAATAAACATTTATCAACAAAAACAGATGCATAAACAATAAGAAACTAAGAAACATAATTATTTAAAAAAAACAAAAAAAACAAATATGAAGCGTCACATAGGGAATTCTGGGAATGTCAGTTTATGTTTTTTGTTTGTTTGTTTGTTTGTTTTTTCTTCCCACCGTAAATTATTCAGTAAATTGTTCTTTTTCAAATTTAACAGTATTTTACTGTAGGGGAGTGCAGGGCATAACCTAACACTTTTGGACTTTCTCAGTTTAAATGTAAATCCACGTGGGGTTCAGAGTATAATTTTTTATCCACACTAATTTCTAGAACAAATAAGTTGTTTTGTTTTATAATTACAGTGTATACATTTTTTTTTTCTTTATTTACCCCAAAAGAATGTAAGTGAAATGTGACAACATGCCCCGTAGGTGGGGTACATTGTAACATCTGAGGGGCACAATGTAACATGACCATATGACAGTTTAAAATGTTATCTGATCTAATGAAAAAAATATACAAGACAAACAAAAATATTTTGTAAATAAAATAGAATTGTTAACTTTTTCAAATAATGAATGAACATATTGAAACCACGCTTGGGACGGCCCTAGAATAGCATAGTTAGTAATAGCAGGACACATTGTAACATAGTGTCACAACGTTCCCCAACTGCACAACTGGAATTTAAAACCAGTTAGTGTCTTCTGCTAGTTAGCAAAGCATTAAAAAAAAAAAAACAAACAAAAAAAACTAATATAAACTGATAAAAAAAAAAAAAAAACAGATTGGAGGTTCAAATAATAGCAGGTTTGTCTTATTTTAAATGAATACTAAAAACACAATTATGGACGAAATCTATTACAGTTATTCACTGTATATAGTAAGGAAACTTAATGCTAAGTAATCAACAGGTTTTTACCGTAGCATTTTTACAGTCTTTTAACATTGAAATCACTATTTTTTTTTTTTTTTACAGTGCAGCTTAAATCTTCACCTGAATTGCTAAATGGGCTATGTTTGCTATACTTTCCCAATAGCTAGACAAACACCAAATCAGCACTAACCAGCAACAGAAATTAACCAGCACTAATCAGTACCAAACCCACATTAAACAAGCACCAGACCAGCACCAACCATAGCCAAAAAAAATTCTATATATATTATCAGTACCATTCACTACACAATTTTCACCCAGATTTTTGGCCCGATTTACAGTCTGGAAGTTGATGTAAAGCCAGTCTGCAAATTCATTTAATATAAAACTGCATAGTGTATGATGATAACAGACTCTTGATTTTTTAGATTCCCTCCAGTCATCGGATATCAAATGTTCAATATTTTGAGCTGATTTTAAAACACGTACTGTTTTCATTTGTCACGCGTCTCCTAGTTTGTTGTGTTCGGGAACAACTTATACAATACAGAGTCAAAGCTTTACAGTGATAAACAGGAAAATAATCATTCAGTGATGCAAACAGAATTCAATTCTGCTATAAAGACAACAGGCATTATTAAGCTGAAATCAGTTCATTGTTGATTCAGTTCTGTTCAATAACGGTAAAGTTCATAAATTGGAATGAGTTTAATTCATCTAATCTATAAAGCAGCTTTGGAGAAAACAGTAGTGTCATCATCCAGTTCAGTTATCATCCAATAGTGTCAGTGCAGTCAAGTCAATAAGAGTGCTAAATATTAAGTAACGTGACCCTCATTCGTTTAGTGCATTATAAAATTTGTGAATTGCATTCCTGCCTGTAGGCTTACCATACTTTTAGAAACTGCAGCTCAGCGCAATATCAGCATCAACCATGACTGGTGGGGGTGTGCCCGAAGACTAAGCACAGCGCGATCACCAATCAAACAGCCGCGTAGCGCATCTCTCAAAAACCAATCCAGCTCTCTGTCAAGATTAAGCTAATAATCAGCTTAGATACAGATGCATTTTCTACTAGGCCTACATGTTTGCTTCTTTATCTTTTGCTGGTTTGTGTGGCACACGCACATTTGTTTAGTGAAGTTCAAAAAAAGACTGCTTAAAGAGTTCTGCGTAATGAAAAATAATTAATTCAGTCATGTTCAGATGATCACTAAATGTTTGTCATGAAATCTCTCTACTTGTATGATCAATTTATTTTGATTAATTCATTTTATATTTTAGAACACTGAATAGGGCAAATAGTCGAAACACAAATATTTTTTTTCCATAGGCTATAGCTACTCTTCTGTTTTTTTTCCCCTCATACTTTTCCAGGCTTGCAAATTACTTAAGTGAAATACCTACTTTTTTAAACTGCGCAGGAACCAGTGAGCCAAAGGAAATCATGTTGTTTTACATAAACCTCTAAATTACAACACAGTAACAAGTTTGTGAAGTAAATGAGTGTAAACTATATGAATAAAATAAGCGCAAATAAAATAGCACTTGCCTTTTTCCATTTATTTCCTGGAAATTACAATCAATTTCCATATTTCTAAACTGCATAGGAACCCTTACTGTTTTAATTTGAAGATATTTAAATATTTATTTATTGGATCAAGAAAGGTCCCCAAAATGGGACTCGAACTCGCGTTCCCTGAAACATAGCCGCACTTGCAAGCACTGCCTATACAAGAGTATTGGCTCCGACTGTAAGAAGATATTTAAATAAACATTATAATCATAAAAAAAATAAAAAAAAAAAAAATAAAAAAAAAATAAAATATATATATATATATATATATATATATATATATATAAATATATATATTTTAGTTAAACATGGCATATTTGTTCAGTGATAACTACGAAAAAAAAAGAAAGGCTGTAAAACCATAAACATTTTTTGTAATGCTTTATTAATTCAATGCGTAAAACCATAGACATAATGGTCTTATCAAGTATGCAACTGTACGAAGTTCCGGTTCAAGCTCCGCCTACTTCCAGTTTTATCTAAATACATATACAGACGCGAATAATTTTGTGATTGTTACAGATACAAATACAGATAAAAATACTGGCTTCACTGCACACCCCTAATCACTGGTCTAGCATTTACCGGCATAAACCAGCTTGGACCAGCATGCTGGTGTCAGCTGGTCTATTTAATTGCTGGTGTGAGTCAATTGAGTTTGATTAGTGTAAGTTCTCGATGTGAGTATATTGAACTAAAGGCCTTTGGGTATTAAACACAGAGACAGTAGTCCATCAGGCTCACAGGCAGAGAGGGGATGCTGAGAGACTGGCGAGTCCAGCGCCTGCCGTTAATTCATTCCCCGTGAATGTGTCTATATATACATGTGCACACACACACACACGCGCACACACACTCGTGCACATCTCGTGTGACTCACTCTGGGCTAATCAGAGTTTTATCTCTCTCTCCCACTGCCAGCTGCTCCAATCTGCTCTGCAGCCTGCCGATTATAAAATTGTAAAAATGTGAAACATACACTCACATTAACAAATGTCACGAGGAGCTCGAAAAGGAGAAAAAAAATAAATAAATAAAGCACGTTTCCCCGAAGTCGGGGGGAAAAAAAGCCATTGTCTGCTGACATTTCCTTCTCAGGAAGCAAATTGAAATGGAAGAATTTTAATTTTGTGTGATTTCAATAAGCGTGCATCAGAATTGTAATTAATACACACTGCTGTGCTCTCCATGGGCTGCGGCGCTGACACTGGCTTAGCAAGCAGGGGATGAAACTCCATTTGGAAGTGTAAAGATTATTGTTATGAGAGCCCAACGCTCTTTTATTTCCATCTCCTCTCCTTCCTTCTCTCCATTTCCTCTCCATTTCTGTCTCCTCCTCATTTCCTGTTATTCATAGACACTTTAGATCTCTGCAGACGACTCGTGACCCACATACACAGGACTTCACTTTGAATCAGAGAAACAAAAGAGCATAAATAATACGTTCAGTTATTAGTAGGGAAATGTCCAAGTATGCTGTATGTGAGAAAGACAAAGCAATACCACTGCAAAGCTGAAAGTATTGCTGACATTCAGTGGCCCCAAAAACCATCTGGACACTGAAGCCACATTCGAGAAATTATGAAGGCCATTGCTTTTGTTACAAAATACTAAACTGGTATTTAAATAAATGAGCATATCCACATTTCCAGCAAAAAAAGAAAGAAAAAAATCTTTAAAAGAAGCTTATTAAGGTTTGCAATTCTAAAAACTTAGATATGTTATTCAAAAATGAAGACAAAAAAATATTGTGAAAATTGTCAAATGTTAATTGAGCATGTCATAGTTAATGTGACACGTGTGAACTTGAGGAAAAATGTCTTTATACAGAAAATAAAAATCACCTTGACACCAGTTGGTTAAACGTGATTGTAAAAAGTGGTTTAGAAAAGTTAGTTCTGAGAAAAGACAGCACTTGCTTGCAAATACCACTTGGTTTGATAGTTTGTTTTCTAGTGCAATGACATTCAGACATTTTAAGTGTGGCTCAAGTTTGGGGCTGCTGCACAACACACACACACACACACACACACACACACACACAAAATAAAGAAAAAAGTTATGGAGGTTTTTAAACTTCACCGCTCACACTAAGTCCCGTGGGCATGATTTTGTCAAACTCTCACTTTCTGGAAAACACATAAGGACATGCCAGACGTCAACTCGTGACATCACATTTTTGCTGATATGTTCCAGTAATATATAGTTACTAACCTCCCTTAGATTAAATTGTGCTCGCTGCAGAATAGCAGCAAAAGAAATAGTTCACAAAATAAATAAATAAATTCTACACTCTCAGGAAACAAATAAAACTTACTAAAGCTGTCTCTTGGACAATACCCTATTAAAACATACTAATATGTACATATGCACTAATGTGTATAATTTTTTGGTAATAATATCTACCTTTAAGGTAAATGCACCCTTTAGCCGTAAGTAAAGGTCCAAAGGTGTACCTTCTAAAAGTCTGCCACTGCACTGACAGCTTTGTTCTGTTTTGTTGAGTGTGTATATGCTGTTATTTTTCCATTGAAACACAAATGGAGACAAAATCTTCAAAATGACAAAAGTTCATAGTGACCACAGCTGTCAAAAAACAAACAAACAAACAAAAAAACAACAACACAAAAGTATTGTAAAATACGTCCATAAAATCCATGCACTACATTCTAAATTTTCTAAAGTCATTCACATAAGATTGTGTGAAGAGCAGATCTACATTTAAGTCATTAATCACAAAATATCTCATTCCAGTTTGCAACAGATTCAAACATTACATTGATATATCATGCCTGATGATTTTAAAGGTGCCATAGAATGGAAAACTGTATTTACTTTGGCATAGTTGAATAATAAGTGTTCTGTAAATGGAAATGGCATACCGTGAGCCTCAAACACCACTGTTTCCTCCTTCTTATGTAAATCTCGTGAACGCAAAAGACCACTGAAAAATAGGCGAATCAGAACATAACACCGACTGTGATGCAACAGTCGGGATCACAAATGGTTACTCCCCCAACATTTGCATATACCCTCCCATGCTCTAGACCAGCCGCCAGCCGAACCATCAGAAGTTCTGCAGGTATTGTGAAGAAACAAGCGAGGACAACAGCGAAAATGGCAGATCATGGAAATAAATGTTATGTTCCAGGCTGTGCAGGGGATGTGAAGTGCAGGGATGGGTTGGTGTCTGTATTCAGAAAGGCACGGAAAGCAAATAACGCGTTCTAATAAAATAACGCGAGCCACTAAAGGGACATGGTTAGCTGCTTGCTAGCGGTAGCCTGTTACATTACAGTACATAAGATTTCACTTACCACATAAACAGAGTAAGGAGAGATGACTGAGGATGATGGCGAATGATTTGCAGATCCTGAGCACCACTGACAAGCATCTGATCTTGTAAAATATGTGGTAAGTACTGCCGCTCCATAGTATAAACAGAGATTGCGAATCTCGAAAGCGAAAGTGAACATATAAAGCGGTCATGCATTTGAAAGCAGTTTCAGTGCCCCACATATTAATAGCGGCTCCCTGATGCCCGCATTTTATAAACAGTATAAGCAAAATGGTGAGTGAGATCCAGAGTCATACCAAATACACTTTCAGTTGCAGGAAATATGTTATTTATTTATTTTTCTTCACTTCATTTATAAGTAATAGCGCGTTTGAATTTTTTTTTAAACTTAGTTATTAATATATATATATGACAAGGAAAATGCTTGTGATTTGAGAGTTGCAGTGGAGAAGATCTTCAATATAATATATAATATATATATATATATAATATACAATGATTTTTACATAAACATATGATACTGTACATGGAAGAAAGTAAGGCATACAGATTTTGAATGACATGACGGTGAGTAAATGATGAGAGAATTTTCATTTATGGGTGAACTATCCCTTTAACAGTTTCATCATTAAAACTTCACAGCTCTCATTAAGTCCCATTAAGAAATGACACACACCAGCCCCATTGTTGCAACACAAATGCCTTCCTGTAATGCTGGTTTCAAGAATGTAAATCACATATTTATGATTGGAGGAATCAAATGTAATCATTCTTTTTTAAAATTACCAAAAAAAAAACGTTATCAGCTGAGCACTGATCTGAATATTGGAGAAGATGCATCTTTCTCAACGTCTACTGGGGTTAAGGCTCTCGCCAGATCTGACTTCCTTTAGATTCCATCACGCTCGGTTCAGTGAAATTTGGATGCTATCATTGTGTTTTGGATGCTGCTTTGTTGTCCAAGTAACCTTGTATCTGAGTTGTAATGAGACTGTGATGTAAACTCATCTCTTGGCAGTGCCACATGGGCCATTGGTGAACATTTATCACTCTCTGGCCTGCTCTGTCCAATCCTGCACCAGACCAGATTGTGCCTAAAGATAGCAGGAGTGTCCGGAACCCCAGAGATCGGCTCTCTCGCCCTATCTCTCCTTTTCACACACTCCCACAGACACACACACAGTGAGAGGTAGATAGGCCAGGCTGGCAGCTAGTATGTGGTGGAAGAGAACAGTCCAGAGAGCTAGACCGAACCATCATCTGGCCAGAGCCAACCAGCCACAGCTACAGTCATCAGCGCACATGTGTGCATGTGCGAATGTTTATTTATGCATGTGCGAGACACATTTTCTCAAATGCCTCCATATCCACGCTCTCTCGAAACAGCAGACGTGGCACCAAAATTAGCCACCAACTCTAACAGATGAGAACAGGATGAAACTCAAAGAAGATTTGCTTGCGAAATCACCCAGTTGCTTTTAAGTGACGCTTAGATGTTTTACAGTTTATTGCAGTTAGGAGAGCTTCACTTCTATTTTGGTTATCTTTTTACAGTTCTGACTGTGCATGTCTGAAGCTTTTCTGTAAATGTACTTGGTTTGCAGACATGAATCTAAGAAATCCAGCCTTGCTGCTTTGGGTTTGATTAGCTCTTTTTGCAGTGTTCACAGAAAGCCATTTAAATTCACCAGGTCTTGCAAATGGAATCATGAGATGTTTGAAGTGAAAAACCCTTAAATGTTGAAAACTGAAAGCACACTGCATTCAATTTATGCTGAATGTAAATTTCATTAGCAGACTTTTGCACTTGTTTCTTCACTGGATTGAAACAAAATTTAGAGTATGTTAAAAACCAAGTGTAAAATATCCATTGAGCATTCATTCTATGAAAATAATTCTTAATATCTGTAAACATCTATTTTTATTGCTAAGTGGTGTTGCTGGACTTGTTTTCAAAAAGTATATTTTTCAAAGAGCAGCGGTGTTACAGGACGTTTTACAAATGCATCAATCACAATCACAGCAAAACTAGCTTCAAACGGTAAAGGGTCCAACATTCACACGTAATTGTCCGTGAGAAAAGTATTTTCATTTAAGATGGAGGTACTGTGAAAGTTCAGGTCTATCTGGTACCTAGAGAGTCAACAAGGTGTTTTTATATTAGTTCTTGTGATATAAAAGCAATGTGGCCTTTTTTCGTTTGGTCTCTGAAGAACATGAGCTAAATGCATTGAATCGTAAAGCTTACGGGAAGAAGAAAACTCAATCTCTTTAAGGAAGTGACTCACCTGTTCACAAAGGAACTGCTCAAATATGTCAATATCTTTCAATATGTGGCTTTCTCAGTTGACCTTAGGGCTTATCTGTAATCATAGAGGATTTCATGAAAGAATTACACTTTAACAATGGATTGAATTCAGGACATGAGTTTATCTGTGGCTAAACTGGCTCGATAGAGGCAGGATGCTTTATCAATACATTTTATGTTTTGTCTTTCATAATTCATGGTCTCGCTGCTATAATAGAATTCCATCAATATGCAATTGAAAGGTTGTCAGGGCTGTGATAATCCTTTACGTAACCTATCAACAGTCCAGCATCATAGACATGAGCTTGTGTGCATTATTCATACAAGACAAAAAAGCAATGCAGAAAATAAAAAGGAAAATGTCGATTTGAAAATCAAAGCTCAGCTCTTATGGGACTCATAATTTATTGCAGTGGAATAGCAAAATTTAATAGCTAATCTAATACCCATGGAAATCACCCCTCATACTCTCTGGCATGGCTGTGTTACGTTACTGAATCCGAAAGGTCAACACACCCTGCATCCACTGACCTCTGTGACCTTCAGAAATGGATACACTTCTGTTTTAATTGAATTAGTTTAATACAATAGCAATAAAATGAACAAGCCAGAGTTAGCCATTGAAGGATTGGAGTTTGTTTACATGAGAATGTCAATTTGAAGTTAATTTTCAATTGTTCATAGTATCATACATATTTCTAAAACTTTTAAGACCATGCAAATCCATTGCTAATACTTTTTTTTTTTTTAATTAAATGTTTCAATAAGAGAAAGGAAAAACGTGCAGCAAACATGCGGAGTACTTAAATATATAATTGTTATATTGTGATAAAATAAACTAATAAACATTTTTTATACGAATGCTAATCTAGGCATACTCTAGTCTACAGTATGATGTACATATGTTTACTAACTGCTGTTATGCTTGAGTCACAGTTCTTGAGTTTGAGGAATGATAGATTGGCCCAGGTTGTCAGCCAGCCAAAAATACCTCCTTTACTCCTGTATCTCCCTTTTTTCCTTTTAATCTTTCCATCCCTTGATATGTCAGTGGAAGAAAAAGCAGATAATAATTTCCAAGAACCTGACTGGCTCTTCAGTCCCTCCCTCTTTGACCTAACAAAGCTTTTGCACTCTCACTCTCTCTATCTCTATCTCGCGCGCGCGCACACACACACACGCACGCACGCACGCACGCACGCACACACACACACACACACACACACCTGGAACCTCGACAAGAGTGTCGTCCCACTTCAGCTCAGTGTATGAGATGAGAGATAAGCGCATGTGTCTCGTGTTCGCCTCTAGATGGTGCTGTTCACCGCAACTCAACTAAACATCCTCCGCTTTCCTGATGGTGTCCATCTCTCTTCCTCTCTTCAGACATTCCGTCTAATAAACCTTGAATAAAATGCATCAGAAGGTTTTAGATCGGTGCATATAATTTTTACTAAACATATTTCAACCTTGTTACCCCTCCTAACAGGGAAAAGAAAGAAAGAAAGAAAGAAACAAACAAACAAACAAACAAAAAACATTGCTACATAGCCTATTTACACAGCTGAATATCACAATTGAATATCTTTTAATCGAAACGTATCTTCATATACTTTATCAACATAATTTTGCTGTCAAAATCACATAGGCACTCAGTGACAGAGCATTATTGGAAGCATTTTGGTGATTATATTTTACAGTTTCAAACTGTTTATGCCAACGTATGTTTACTGTACTATTAATATACCAATCTATTTGAGCCTATACAATATTTTCAATGCTATAAAATGTAGCAACTGATGACACAAGTGGTACAATGAACCGCCATATGATGGTTCAAAGTTCATCAAAACTAACTTTGTTGATACAAAATAATAATACTAATAATAATAATAATAATAATCCGTATTAACGATTGTACACGTTTAGGTGAAGCTAATATTCCTATCTACTTAATACCTGACACAAGCATAGCTTTAACTTCTCATTTGCATCAGTCCAGCAGACTTTATCTGTTTTGAAACGCTTATTGGATGCCGCACTCTTTAATACTCCAAATAACTGTCGGTCACAAGTGACAAAACATTTTCGGTTTGTGTTTGGATTATTTGACACCATAATGCTGTAAACAAACACATGAAATGATCTTATGCGTTAATGAGGTGAAACGGAACCGTACATCGAGCCTCCTCATCCCGCAGCCCGCAGAGTCTTTCTGAGGCATTTCGCTCCGTCTCAGCAGCGCGCGTGAGTGACGTTAATTCTAACCAATCACATTATTCCCCCTCCCCTCACTGCGACGTTAATGAAGAGACGGACCAATCAGCAGCCGAGGGGGCGTTCCCCTGTGGGCATACTCAGAGTTAGTGCGAGAAATTCAGTCTGGGGAAGAGGAGAGAGCGAGGATAAGCATCCCAACACATCCCACCGTTTGGACTTTTTCTCATTCAGGTGTGCGCGGCGAATCACGCACAAGACACCGGGACAGAAGCCGTGGATTTTCTTTCTGACTGAGGACTGAGAGGGAAATGATCCGATCGCATTTGAACTTGACTCTTTTTCTCTGATGGGATAGTTTATGTTGATATTTGAGCAGAACAGGTGCGATTCATAAGGGCTCCTCCGGTAATGCGGAATGACCGTACGGGACCGTTAACGCGCGCGTGGATCACCTGATTCATCACCGACCACCGCATTCCGCTCGTCCCCGACCGCACGCTGATCTGCGGGGGAAAGTTCATAAAGATTTTCTGATTGATTGATTGCTGTTAAATCAACATTTCCCCCCAAAACCAGCTGTGCTTTGAATTGGATTTTTTTCCCCCCACGACTAAAATACTAAAGTATTAACTGACCTAGTCCTCAAAGCAGAGATCAATAAGGATATCCTCATATTATACTGGAGTCAGATCATTTTTTCTGACTGGTCGAACGGATTTGTCACTATGTGCGCGAATTGGTAACCTCCGTATGAGCAAGCTCACAGTGAACCGAGGTAAGAAAACGCACGCATGCATGCATACACCCAAACGGGTTTGCATGCAGAATTTATGTCCTGTCTTGTTTAAAACACTGTCACTTCTCGTGCACATGTTATTCAATCACAATAAAATAAAAATGACATTAAATCCCAAATGCATGATGTGTAACTTTGAAGGAGATGACATTAGAGACATTTTATGTGAAATGTCTTGAAAGATGATGCTGAGTGCTTGACTGGCTGCATTATTTTATCTGGAGCCTCTCTGTGTATGCACAGGGAAATGATTACAGTGAAAAGCAGGCTGTAGTGGTGGATAGAATGCATTTGAGAATTCTAACTAGAATGCGTTGCCACCTTTATTAAGCATTACTATAAACCAGACTATAAACACTTATTGCTTGATTTTTAATTACATTGATTTGAATGGACCATTTGTTGGTTCTTTGTCTTGAGTGTTGAGTATTATGGAATTCATTGTAACATATTATAATGTTGTGTGTTGTAGGGTCGCGTTTGGCTGCTCTTTATCTACAAATGTAAGGCTTTGTGAAACCCTGGCTCTGACAACACCATATGGAGACAACTGTTTGAATTAAAGCAGCGGGAACACGCGTGAACTGCTGTCATGGATTTAAGGGATTTTTACTTGTTGGCAACATTAGTTGCTTGTTTCTGGTTAGATCCCACCATAGCCCAAGAGCTCATTTACCCTATTCGAGAAGAGCTACAGGAGAATGTTCTTATTGGAAACATACCAAAGGACTTGAACATCTCCCATATGAACTCTGCCACCGGGGCTACCAGTAATCTGGTTTACCGACTTGTGTCGAAAGCAGGTGACACCCCGCTACTTAGAGTGATGAGCAATACAGGAGAAATCTTTACCACCTCCAACCGTATCGACCGGGAGAAACTCTGTCCCGGCCCCTCTTTTGAAGACAGCGAGTGCTCTTTTGAAATTGAGGTGGTCATTTTGCCCAATGACTACTTCAGATTAATCAAAATTAAAATCATTGTCAAAGACACCAACGACAATGCCCCCATGTTTCCCTCGCCTGTGATCAACATTTCAATTCCGGAAAACACACTCATCAACAGCCGCTTTGCCATTCCCTCTGCCACCGATCCAGATACCGGACCCAACAGCGTACACAAATACGAGCTGTTGAATGGGCAGAGCGCCTTCGGATTGGATATTGTGGAGACACCAGAGGGTGAGAAATGGCCTCAGCTTATCGTTCAGCAGAATTTAGATAGAGAACAGAAAGATACTTATGTGATGAAAGTCAAAGTGGAGGATGGGGGGAACCCACAAAAATCCAGCACTGCCATTCTACAGGTAACTGTCACTGATGTTAATGATAACCGGCCTGTCTTCAAAGAAAGCCAAATTGAGGTCCACATCCCGGAAAATTCTCCCGTCGGCACATCTGTAGTTCAGCTGCAAGCCACTGATGCAGACGTGGGAGCCAATGCAGAAATAAAATACATGTTTGGGGCGCAGGTGTCTCCAGCGACACGGAGACTTTTTGCTCTGAACTCCACCACTGGGCTCATAACAGTTCAAAGGCCGCTTGATAGAGAAGAGACCGCCATTCATAAACTCACAGTACTAGCGAGCGATGGAAGCTCGAGTCCAGCAAGAGCCACCATCACTATCAATGTGACAGATGTGAATGACAACGCTCCAAACATCGACCTGAGATACATCATCAGCCCAACTAATGGTACTGTAATGCTTTCTGAAAAAGATCCAATAAATACCAAGATTGCTCTCATTACTGTATCTGACAAAGACACAGATGTCAACGGCAAGGTGATTTGCTTCATTGAAAAAGATGTTCCATTTCACCTCAAAGCAGTTTATGATAACCAGTATTTGTTAGAAACATCTGCACTGCTTGATTATGAAGGAACCAAGGAGTACATCTTCAAAATTGTTGCTTCTGACTCTGGAAAACCTAGTCTGAACCAGACCGCCCTGGTTAGAGTACGGCTGGAGGATGAGAATGACAATCCACCCATTTTCACCCAGCCTGTCATTGAGCTGGCTGTCATGGAGAACAACCAACGTGACATGTTCCTGACAACCATCAGCGCCACAGATGAGGACAGCGGACGGAATGCAGAGATTGTCTACCAGCTTGGACCCAACGCATCATTCTTTGATCTTGACCGCAAAACAGGAGTGCTAACCGCATCCAGGGTGTTTGATAGGGAGGAACAAGAGCGGTTCCTCTTTACGGTCACCGCTAGGGACAATGGCACCAGGGCTCTTCAGAGTCAAGCTGCAGTCATAGTGACCATACTGGATGAGAACGACAATAGCCCTAAATTTACACACAACCACTTTCAGTTCTTTGTGTCAGAGAACCTGCCTAAATATAGTACAGTTGGAGTAATCACAGTCACAGATGCAGATGCTGGTGAGAACGCCGTGGTGAGACTCTCAATCCTTAACGATAACGAGAACTTCATTCTTGACCCAGATTCTGGAGTCATAAAGTCCAACGTTTCCTTTGACCGAGAGCAGCAAAGCTCCTACACCTTTGACGTCAGAGCTGTGGACAACGGAAGCCCTCCATGTTCGTCAGCTGCCAAGGTGACCATCAATGTCATTGATGTCAACGACAACCCTCCCATCGTCATCTACCCGCCATCAAACACCTCTTTCAAGCTAGTGCCGCTGTCTGCAATTCCAGGATCGGTTGTGGCCGAGGTGTTTGCGGTAGATGGCGATACGGGTATGAATGCAGAACTCAAGTACACTATTGTGAGTGGTAATGGAAGAAGTCTTTTCAGAATTGACCCTGTAACGGGAAACATCACGTTAGAGGAGAAACCCACAGTTGCAGACATTGGCCTCCATAGGCTAGTGGTCAACATCAGTGACCTCGGCTATCCAAAGTCCCTGCACACTCTTGTCCTTGTTTTCCTGTACGTAAACGACACGGTTGGAAACTCCTCATACATACATGACCTCATCCGTCGGACAATGGAAACACCACTAGATAGGAACATCGGTGAGAGCAGTGAGACTTATCAGAATGTTGACAACCTCAAAACCATCATTGCCATCGTGACAGGCGCTATGGTAGTGATCGTGGTCATCTTCATAACAGTTTTGGTGCGCTGCCGACATGCCTCACAGTTCAAGGCAGCCCAGAGAAAGAAGCAGGGTGCCGAGTGGATGTCTCCCAACCAAGAGAACAAGCAAAACAAGAAGAAGAAGCGCAAAAAGAGGAAGTCGCCAAAGAGCTCCCTCTTGAACTTTGTCACCATCGAGGAGAACAAACCCGACGACTCTGCCCACGAACCCATAAATGGAACCATCAGTCTCCCGGCTGAGCTCGAGGAGCCCGGGATTGGACGCTTTGACTGGAATGCCACTCCTACTACCACCTTCAAACCCAGCAGCCCAGACTTGGCCCGGCACTACAAGTCCGCTTCACCCCAGTCGGCCTTCCACCTCAAAGCTGACACTCCGGTGTCTGTGAAAAAGCATCATGTGATACAGGAGCTGCCACTGGACAATACCTTTGTTGGGGGCTGTGACACGCTTTCCAAACGTTCCTCCACCAGCTCCGATCACTTCAGTGCCTCAGAATGCAGTTCACAAGGAGGCTTCAAGTCAAAGGGGGCACCTTTGCACACCAGACAGGTAAAAGAACACTTTTACTGGTCTATAAGTACTGCTTATAACTGTCCTGCTCAGTACTGAAGTGCCTGTGGTAGCTAACTTGCTCTGAGTGATACATCTGTGATGCACTATGTAGAATGTAGAATTCAAAAAGCCCCCGTAGATGTTCTCCTATAATGACCAAAAAAGTCGTAATTATTGTATGTGTTTTATATCAAACTAGCAGACCCAGGCAAATTACTATTGTCATCATCTTACCACATGCATTTCTGTGTTTTTTTTTCTCTTTTTCTTTTTCTTTTTCTTTTTCTTTTTTAATTTATAAACCTCTACTTGAAACAAGTGCTGGATAAGCAGTTGGTTTAAAGGGTGAGATTCAAAAAGAATCCAACTTCTCTTCTGAATCCTACGAGGCTAGATTCAGTTTAATTTCACTGCTCTGTCATGGTTCAAAGATGCAATGTTCTGAGAGTTTGTGAAAGAAACATTTTTTTCTCGCCTGTCTACTTCGATCACCATTTTCTCATTTCGACATCCAAACTCTTTTGTGGAAGAAATGAATTTGACTCTAGGCATTATCAAACAAACCATCACTTGTATGAGTAACCACTCAAATTCAATCTTGTTCTTATTTTTCTGCATTTGTTAATTAGCATTCTCTATGATACCAGTTTCTTAATTAATCTTGGACTGCAGTTAATCTACTAATAGAGAAAATGTGCGCACACAACATTAAACATTATCTCCTGGTTCATTAAATCCAATGGTATCCAAATACTAAACCAATAAACTGTCTCAGATGTTTAGTATAGGACAGCATTTCCTTTCGGTAGCTGTGCATATTTCTCAAAGACAATTCTACTGTATAAAGTGCTCAAAATCACAAAAGCGAGTTGCCAAGCACAGCATCTCGTAGTATGAAACCCAGATGATGGGAGAGAGAGTTGAGGGAGGGAGGGAGGGAGGAAGGGAGGGAGGGGAATATTACCTTTAGGTGGCACTGTTGTTCTGTATGGCATATTCTGGCTATGGGCCAACATGCAGTGTGTGTGTGTGTGTGTGTGTGTGTGTGTGTGTGTGTCTGTAATGCATGGGGAAGAAAAAGTGGGGGCAGTTACTCGTTCTCTGTCGCTCGCTCTCATTCACTCTCTCTCTCTCACTTTTCGTCTCTCTGTCTCCTTGCTTTTCCCTTGCCCTTTTGTCTGTGTGTGTGTGTGTGTGTGTGTGTGTGTGTGTGTGTGTGTGTGTGGGAGCATCTCTCTCAGTAAACAGCTCATGTCTAATGATGGACTGAATACACAACAGATTGGTAAGGGCGGTTAAGAGATGTATAAGATAAGGTCTTACCGTTGGAGAATAAACGCATACACACTTGTTTATTTAGCTATCTAAATAAGGACTTCTGTTTTAATTCTTTTGGCAATCATGATACTAATTATTACTACAGACTATCATCTGGGGACAATTTTATTTGTAATTTTTTTTTTTAGTTGTTTATTCATGGATGCTTTTTTTCCCAATTGAAGACATAACTTTATTATTGTTTATTTAAATTATGTGTTTATTTAAAATTGAAATTTACATATTTTTACCTTATTTATTGTTATGAAGTTATCAATGTTATTTTTTTAGTTCACTTTTGTTTTTTCCAACTTCTGGGGACAATTTTACACCCAGAGTATAGCAAAGTAGACCAGCACACTCACAAACATAAATGTTTAGATACTGTATTTAAATATATGTATGTATTTAAACTATATTTGGATACTGTCTCTAACTGAAGTCCAACTATATGCTTGTATTTGTTTTATATGTTAGGGTCAATTATAATTACTGCAGACTAATCCTGTCCCAAACTGTAGCCCTACAAGAAAAAAATTGCATTTCTAAAATAACAATAATCATTGTTTTCTTTGCATGAATTGCTTTTCCAATTAAGGACATCCCTGGATGTCCCCAATGGGAAGTTTTGTAAGATTTAGCTCACTTCAGGGGATAATTTTGTCCACAAAGTGTAGCTACAGTAAGTAAACACACACAACTCTGCATATTTCCAGATTGAGTGTGTGGAAGATCGTTTATCATTTCCTGAAGCGTGAAAGCTGTACAAACAAAAGCTTGTTATATTGCTTTCCGGGCGGAAGAGAGTCTGGAAGATTGGGGTGTCTGGGTTGGCTTGCTCTTGTGTGGGCCGTCCAGATCGTGGACATGCAGTCCACACAGGATATGACCCTTCGATAGGTTACACTGCAACTCATCCCATTCCCCTTCCAAATGAGAACATCAAATGAGTGTGATGAATAATTTCAAAAGGTTTTTCAATGAGATTTTGGATATGCAAAGCAATTCATTGCATTCTCTTTCCTTCTCCCTGTCTTTTTCAAGGTTTGCCTTGTAGGGAGAAAGAAAGGAGTACACCAATGTAGAACGACAGATTACATAATGAACTGCAATCCAGGCCAAGAGAGCGGCCTCTGCAGCTTCTGTCCTATTGGGAACCATGCTGTCGTGCTGTACATGCTTTAACGAATGACTCAGTGACCCAAAACAATAGCTGCCACTGTAAGCGCAGAGACAGATGCCTGTCAACGCTGTAGATGGATTGTACCACACTGTGAAATGTGCTGTTCGCTCAGTCCAGAGGGGTCTGTGTTTGAACAGGGGTTGCCCTTTGTGTCTCTGTCTCGATTTAAAGGCCATTGACTGTGCGTTTCCTCTCTAAAGCTCATAGATACTGGGGCAGCCTCCATGCAGAGCTAGTTAGCACAGCTAGAGGCACATCAGTGGAAAGCTTATTATGGCACCCAAAACCTCTGCTGACAGCCATAGGGCAATTAACACTTGGCCTTTCTGTTCACCGACTGAACTGAAGCAGTGCAAACAACAATGAGCACATGCAAACTTGCCTGATAGTCAAGGGCGCAGCAAACATTACCATTTTCGGTCTGCTTGGTCGCAGTAAAACTATAGCTTTAAAGGGATAGTTCACCCTAAAATGAAATGCTGTCATCATTTACTCACTCTCATGTCATTCCTTTATGCATTTCTTCTTGTGTGGAACACAAAAGGAGAAAAGTCAACAGGACTCAGTGTCTTTTTTTTGCATCCTAACATTTTATGCACCACAGAAGAAAGAAAGTCATACAGGTTTGGAATGACATGGGGGTGAGTAAATGGTGAAAAAATTTCATTTTGGGGAGAACTGGCCCTTTAAGACTAAGCAGAAGCATTGGTTGCATGAGCGATTCATTGGGTGTTAATGCATTTATCCAAAGCAAACTTACATTGCATTCTACGCTTACAATGCGTCAGTTCATGCATTCCCTTGAAATTAAACTCATGACCCTGCTAGTGCCATGCTCTACTCTTTAAACCATAGAAACTTATTAAGTCACATAATTACTAGTCATGAGCCAAAATGATTTATAAGTGCAATGATATGTCCTCTCGACTTTCCAATCATTACGACACCGCTTCTGATAATAAAATGTATTGTAAGAAAAATTCCACAGTGCATCCAGGAATCAATGTGTATCTTTCTTTTCCCATTTCTCTGTCACTTTACTATGCTTTTCAGAGTGAAATTCAATATAAAACAGATACAAATCACTCACCTTCCAGAACTCGTTAATGAACAGCCTTTATTGCAAAATAATCAGAGTAGGCCATTTATTTCTCATTTGTAGTTTTTTTATTGCATGGGGCAAACACACACGCAAACATCACGGTTCAATAGCTTCTCAGGATGGAGGCGCATTAAAAAGTCTATTACGAAGTGCATGAAACATTTAGGTTATTGATTAAGCGTGCATGCATAGTGTGCAAGACTCCGCTCTGCGGGAAAACTCCTCAACAAGCCTGATTAATAAACTCAGTTGGAGAAATTAAACTGGGAAGTGACTGCTCATAGCAAACCGAACTCATGCAAGCATTTATAAGAGCATTTGCGCTTCATGCTGAAGAGTTTCTGCTCATACTCATACCTGCTCAGATTTCACATCAAGCAGTTCACTTACATCATGTCTATCAGATTCAGATTTCTTATCAGATCTCTGTTCATAAATATAGATTCTTAGAAAGCCTCATTCATATGTATCAGAGCCCTGAGAGGAGGCTAACAGCTCTACCGGTGAGTGCTAGCAATAATGACTTGCAATTATTCCAAAGTGATGCAGTTATTCCGTTTGGATTAGGAAGCAATCAGACCCGAGAGATTCCGTTGGACTGTTTTTAGAGACCAGATGATTGTCTCTCATGCACTCTTTTCTCTGTTACCGAGCTTTCCTCTAATCTGGCAAAGCAAAGCGCAGTCAGGTCTTTCCCACTGTCACATAATAGAAGGAATCTGTACGCATCGCCTTTCCTGAGAGTCTCGACGAGCTAAGACAAAACCAAAATGGAACAAAAGTGTCTGGTTGCTGACTTGAATTGCAACATTGAATCTTAAGAGATTACGCATGCATCAGGCTGCTGCTCCGCCATATGTGAGCTAGACAAAGGTTACTAGCGAGGGCACGGAGCGAATAATATGTGGAATGAAGAGATGTGTTTGTGTGTGTGTTCAAGCCTCTCTCGAGTGGCTTTATGCTTCAATGAATGGACATCCTAATGCAAACAGTAGAGACTCGAGACGTTACGGGGGAAGGCAGTAATAGACTCCGCATTGTGATGGTGAAGGGCCGGGAGGGAGTAGTTCTTTCTCCACAGGTTCATTTGCCACATTAATAAGGGATTAGCATGGACGGGGCTCCCAGGATCAGGGCCTGAAGTTTGAGAAGATTAATGGACTGTGACATTATTGCACCTGAGGGGGATGTCTGTTGCGATATCTGGCGCGTTGAGCTGATGGAGGGGCTCCGTTGGGCCAGAGAAAGAGATTTAGTCGGGGTACAACACTTGCGGCTGCTCACTGCCTCTCATTGTCTTGCATAAAGAGCCTCTGCAATTCATTATTACGCGTTGTTGGGCTCCTCTTTGACTGGTTTACAGAAGCCTAGATTAAATATTATGTAAATTGCATTGGACTGGTGCAGTGTTCTGTTATTAAATAAACGTTCTGTCATCATTTACACACCATTGTGTCTCTCCAAACCTGTATGCCTTTCTGTAGAACGCAATAGAAGATACTTTGAAAAATATTTCAGGTTTTTTAGTCCACACAATGAAAGTCAGTGGGATCCAAAGTTCTTTTGGACCCAAGTGACTTTCATTTCATGAACAATAGAAGGAAGAAAATCATACAGGTTAAGGTGAGTAAATAATGACAGAATGTTTATTTTGGGGTGAACGATCCCTTTTAAAACCAATTGTGGATGAAAAAGATGTACGAGATGCATTTTCTCATTTTTCCGCCTTCAATGCACCAATTTTACACAATACACTGGCACCACGGAGTAATCTGACATTCAGCTGAACCCCAAGGTTGGTTTTGTCCTAAATGTACACATTGGAAACCAAAGATTCTTGTCTTTGGGAAGATTCCTAATTCTCCGAATCCATTCAAGCCTCTCTCAATTCAAGGTTCACTCCCGCCTTTTCACCTCAAATGGCGTGGTTTACAATTCTGAAATTTACACGGCTGTCCGTTTCTCTTACGCAATCCAGTCTACCTCTAGTGCAGTTTGTCAAATCCCCGGTGGGAGCAAGCAGGCTTATCTTTCAAACAGACCATTGATTGTGCACGTTCTGGACCCAACGCCGAGGTGAAAACTTCCCCGTTTTGTCCCTATGAGGCTCAGCTTCTGAGGTTCAAGTTGAACTCACTCGGTCTAAAGTACTTTGCAGTTATAGTCCTTGTTGGGGCCAAACTGTCAAACTGCTTTGATAGGGTACTGATGGAAGACAGGCGAGACGGTGCAAGAATGGAAAGTTGCCTCAGGATGCCCGTCGCAAAGCCTGTAAAACTCCTAAATATAGAGAACAAACTGTACATTTGAGGTAGGGTTAAAGGCACCCCACTTGGGTGCTAGCAGAACTTTTTAGCTTGCTCAAGACTTTTATACTGTACATTCTCACAGTTGGTTCAGAAGGTGCATGGGCAGAGTACAGAAATGCTTCTGCCATGCTAGGGTTTTTATTTATTTATTAACCAAACTAGCACAGACCATTGGCAAATTACCAGGATTTTTAAGATTTTCAGATTCGTTGTTGACTTCTTTTCATCATTTTCATGGTCATCACACAATTACTCGCATGACTGTAGAGTAAATATGATTTAAATAAACTTCAGTGACTTGAAAACAATTATTTGAACATTCATTCCACAATTAAAAAGGCATGAATTTCATTTGACAAAATATCAAATTCGCACCTGCAATGATACAAATAATGCTAGACCTTTTTCTTACTCATTTCTTACCCATGTTTGCAAAGACCTTTAACCTTGTATGAATTTCACGCAGTGCGACCACAGTTTTTCACAACCAGAAAGTGTGTACATACTCCACAAAATCTAAAATAAATGCCACTTGGTTTGACATTTTAGACTTTTTAAGCAAGGTTTGAGTGTCCGAATATGCTTCACGACCATGAACTTATACCAAGTAAGTTTCGGTCTGGATGTTTTAAAAATGTTTCTGTTTTATTTTTGAAGTCGAAAGGAGAGAAAGAGATAAAGTATTCAAAAGATGAATGTTCAAATGTGTTTAGCTGTGTTGTTTCCTCTGCCAGCTCTCTGGCAGCTCATTTGCTGAAGTCACACGCAAAAGTCAGCACCATTCATCATAATTTCATTTCATAAAGCAAACTGATTGATAAGAGATGGCTCCCGGATCCGCTCTGTGATCTCTGACAGGCTAGATGAGAACACTCTGCCTTTCACTCCTTCTGATTTTTAGTTCCATATTTGTATCTTTCATTCTCATACACATATTAACATTGACTGATTATCGGCATTGCATGATTCCTGATTATATATAACACAGAATATAAACAAATTATTAAACCCTATCATGATATCTCCAGAAGTCTCTCTTACGGTACCTACATGCTGCAATTTTGAATGCATTTGGGTAACGACTCACACAATATGAAATGGCTAAAGTAGATACGGTGGAAGAAAATGTTTCTTGACTAGTTTGTGATGTTCTGGACACTTTTTCATTTTTGTACAATTTGTTCAAATGCTCACCTGAGGTACAGTAGGGGTTCATCTAATGTGCACCAATTCATCTCAACATTTTTGGGACAGAAGACACATGCCCCACATGAACACCACTGTGCACTCTTAACAATAAAGGTTCCGGTTTGAACCACGAAGGGTTTTAGATCCCGATGCCATAGAAGAAGTTTCTTACGAGTTCCTCAAAGAAAACCATCCATGTAGTGCTGCTTTAAAGAACCCAGAAACCACCACTTTGATCTGCAAAACCTGTAAGGTAACATCAAGAATGTTTCTAATCTCCAAAGAGCAATACAACCAACTCAAGAACCCTATACTGGGGGAAGAACCTTTATTTTTAAGAGAGTACTGTGACCATCCCCAAGTGCTGTTTCTCTGACACAGTGGCATCATTATGACACAATGAGCCCTGTAGGGCCTTTCCAAAGTTTGAAGGAGTCATCCTGTCAGATCACAGCACCTCCCCTTTCTTCAGATTAATAGCTTTGATTACCATAATCTGTAGTGAACTTCTCCTGTTCCACCCCTCCACTGCACCCGCCGTAATTTATAATGTACATAAAAGATGTTTTATGTAAATTGACCTCCTGGTAATCTTGCTTAATGTGCTGTGTTATTCTATAATGGACTGTTATGAGTTTGTTTCTGCATATTTTTTCTTTCGCTTGTTATAATGTACTTCCCCACTGCAATCTGTATGCAGCTCAAGTAATCCTTGATGACTATTAATATTATGATTTTGTTTTTGTTTTCTGCTGAGCATTGTTTGAACAGTGATATTTCATCTTTTTAATTTCATAATAAATGTTGAAAAGTGATTTTTTTGCTTTCTGGTTTGTAGTCCACTGCTTTTGACACTGTGAAACTTTGCACTTTGAGCTTTAATCAGGTTTTACTGCAGATAAAAGCACATGCCATTATTCAGTCAATGTAATGCTTTCATCATGCAGATCTAAGGTTTATCATGCATTTAGATACTAAGCACACACACTGTTAAAACAAGAAAACACAGAGTATGCATATGTATCAGTGTGAAGCTTCATGCAAGTTTTGCTGCACTTGGTTGAAAGTTGAAAAATTAATGCAAACCAGTGACAAACACAACTGAATAGATCTGATAAAGGGATTTTGCACTAGTAATACATGAGCATTTTGCATAGTTTTTCAATTGCAAATCAGTAAGTGCATTTAAACTTAACAAGCTCTGTTGAACTGCAAATTTAAGGATATACAGATCTGAAGTGATGTATCACTTTGAAAGCCGGTATAGCATAGAAAAACCAGTATTACAAATATGTTGCCTCTAGCTTTATAACAGCAGGATTGTGAACTGTTTAAAATGTGTCTGTGAGATATGAAAGGACAGAAGATACCCTGAAGCTTTTTACTAGGTTTGAAATTTCAAGGATTTAAGATACTGAAAAAATGAGTTTGAAAAGTTAATGACAATAAGGGATAAAAAAATGCATTAACAGAACTAAATGGAAGGAGATGCTTTTGTTTGTAGACATATACATTCCTGCAATTGACAGAAACGTTTACAGTGCTCACATTCAAGCTACACATTTGTTCATGCATTCCCTGGGAATTGAACCCATGACCTTAGCCGTTAGCGCCATGCTTTACTGTTTTATACACTGCAGGCCTTTATATCAGAATGAATGAACACAATTTTCTATATTGACACATTTCTTACTGAAATGGCTTCATGAACCATGATTTGCTACTTGCCGTTTTATTGCTAGTTGCTTGCAGGTGGTATTATGGGGAACATTCTAGTACTTGACATATTTTTATTGGACAAACATCGCCATGTCTCTCAACAATTCAACAGTATTTTGGTCCATTTTTCTGCAATAGTAATATTGTACATTTTGTCATTTTTATTTTGTTATATTTTAAGAGCGAGAGAAAAAAAAAACTCTAAAACTATACAAGATGCAATAAAATAAGACCCAAACTACATTAAATATGGGTTCATTTGCTACGCCTTATGGATAAATTGTTTTCACCTACCATAATAAATCTTGTGTGGTGAAACATTGCTTAAAGTAAGAAACACTAAGAAACAAAAATATTTTTTTTTATAGTCAGACTGCTATTGTCTATATAGCTATTGCAATCCTTTTGCATTTTGTTGGGTTTATCCAGCTCATAATAACATTAATACATTTTAATGCTTGATTTTAAGGACTTTTTTTGTGCTTGATGTCCAAAATGGATCCATTGAAGTTCAGCTTCATTGTTATTAATCTTCACATTGAATTTAAAAGACATGGACTAAAAGTAGGTTTGGATACCAAGAATGGATTCTTAAAAAAATAATAATAATAATTGGAGAAGAATGATGTTTAGTTCCATTGCTCTGATTTGCAAATGAATGATTTTAACGAGTTTTGTGATTCAGAAACGTACAGTGGAAACATTGAAGTCTGATTCTCGAGCGAATGATTTGAATGAGTCAGTTCTTTTAGTGACTCAAAAACATACAGCACAAACACCTGAATCAGATCAATTATGTCCTGGTTCTTTATAGTGAATCAGCAACATGCAGTGCAAACAGTAAAGTTTGATTCCTAAATCAATGAATCTAATGAATTGATCTGAGAAATATGCAGCACAATTAGGGTGTCCCGATTCCTGAATGAAATACTCTGAGTCAGTTCTTTTTAGTGAATCAAACACATATAGAGGTTTAAATCAGTAGTTTCTGACTGGTTGTTCAAGTGACAATGTGTAGTTCACATGATGAGTTCTACTTACATTTGAAAGTCTGGTAAAATAAAAGCAATCAGCCTAGAATGTACAGGTATAAAATAGGAACAGTAAACTGTTTATCATTTGTGAACTTAAACTTAAAATATGAAAAAAAATAATAATAATAATGATGCTCAATTCCGTTAATGGTTTTCAGAAGTGCATTCTGAATATATGACAGAGATTCCTGCATTACTTGATAGAATAAGAATAAAAACAGCAGTAAGCGATGTATATAGTTTGTGAATTGCATTAAAAAACGTACAAATAGTCTCGAAGGCATATTTAGCGTGTCAAGAAGGTGCTTACCAATGAGATTAGTTGTAATACAACATCAACAGTTGACTGCACACACCTATAAAGACATTTCTACCTTTCTGCCTAAGCTTTCCTTCTATGGCCCCTTTAATTTGATAGGTTTACACTCCACAACAGGAGTAAATCTCTTTAATAATATAAGAACCAAAACAGATTAGAGTTGAATATGGTCTGATGCTTCATAGCAGTTGTTTGGTTGAGAACTGGCGTCTAAGTGCTGCATAAACACATGCTGAGTGAACGGGTGTATTTCAAAGTGCCGAGCAAACACATCCACGGCTTAAACTCTTTTTTTAATCCTTTCATTTTTTGGAGCGTGGCCTCCGTTGGCGGGCTGATGACTTGATGAGCTTGCACTGGGGTTGAATACTGAGAGATAAATAAATACACAAACAAATCTTTGAAGGCTAGGGTTAGGGTAATCCCATCAGTGCTGTCTTTTATGGTGGACAGCAGAATCCGGTATGTCCGGTAAGCGCTCCAAACCTCCTGTTCTGACATTATATGTAGGCTATATAAATATAATGTGGAGAGGTATAAATATTTAGAGCAGGATTGGTTCAAGACTAGTTCATTGGTCTGCGTGGGGCTCCGGGGCTCAATCGTCCCAGCTGTTGCTTTGACAAGCAGCTGAGGGAGGAAAACGAATTACTATGATAGTGTCAGCGTTAGGTAAACCAGCTGGGATATAAACTCACATTAGTGACGTCCCCGAGGCATTCAAATGCTGTCATGACTTCCACATGCGTGCTGCAGAAAAAGCTAATTGCAAAAAATGATGCTATTTTTCAATTTTTATTAAAATTGTGGACACTTTATCCGTTGCATAGCATCATGCTGTCTTTTTTCCAACATCATTTGGCATTAGCTTAGGTTTTTAAAATGCCATGTCAAGCTGCAAAATATTTTTAAACACTGTAAAAGAAAAATGGTGTTAGATTTTCTAATTTACTTTGAAACAATTTTCGGACACACTTTATATTAAGTATCTTTAACTACTATGTACCTACATTTAAATTAATCATTTAATACAATTCACTTATTGTGTACATACATGATGACACTATCAACACTACCCCTACACCTTAACCTAACCAGTCTACCAAACCTTGCCATAACCTTAACCATATCTCACCTTGATAGCAGCAAAAGTGATCTGGGTTGCATTTTATAGTACTTACAGTGTATTTACCTAAAATACTGGATAATATAAGGTAACTACATGGGTTAGGGTTAGGTTTAGGGGTAGGTTCAGGGTTAGCACCTAGTTATTGCCCAGGTATTGTAATTACTATAACAGATCCATAGTGCATTCATGCAGAAAATGACTGTAAGTGCTACCATGACGTGCAATACAACATGTACACAGTAAGTAAATCGTACCAAGCAATTCATTATTTTTAATTTAAGTACATTGTAGTTAAAAACACCTTAATATAAAGTGGGACCCAATTTTCTATTAGAAATTGCTAATAGATATCACAATAAGATGTTCAAAAAATGGCAAGTAATACGTTGGATTAAGCATGAAGTTTTAAAGCAGAAAAAGTGGAAAAGTATTGTTAAACACACTCCAATAATCTTCAAAATTTTTATTATTATTTTATTTTTATTTTTTTAACACTGCAGCCTATAAAAACATTTTCTAGTGCAAATGCAAGTTGCCATCCCAACTGAAACCAATTGGACCACAAGGAACTACTCGAAATGCCAATTTGGCACATTTGCACATAGTAGTTACCAGACAGACTGGCTGTGTCTCAAATCGCCCCTTATTTAGAGCTCTATTTGAGGGGACTGCCATTTGAAGTGCTGTCCGAAGCCGTGGTGGACATGAAATGTCCACATATTCAATACCATAATGCACCTCAATAATGACTGTACAACCGATGTTAGCAGTGGTATAATTATGTACGCTAGTGAATACCCATGTACTGTGAGCGTCACGTCAAAATGAATCCTAAACAGTACTTTCGGCACCTTTTTTTGTCAGAATTCACTCACTCGTTTTCATTCACTCATTCAGAGGATGATATTTGTAAAGTAGGGAATAGTGAAGGAGGGTATAGAGGGTGATTTTAGATACAGCCACTGCATTCCTATAGCTCAAACAGTAGAGCTTGGTACTAACAATTTGAAGGTCATGGGTTCAATTCCAAGGGAATGAAAAAAAAAATAAAATAAAATAAAACATACACTTTATATGTAATGTATGTTGCTTTGGATAAATGTACAGTAAATGGTCTTAAATCAGTGTGAACTACTTTGATATTGTAAATATCAATGCCCATTTGCTAATACACAGTACAAAGGCCCCAAAAAATACTTGGACACTTTTTTTTTTTTTTTTTTTGTGGGAAACAAGTGAATTGCATTAGAAAATAATGTGTGTCTGAAACCTAAGGCAGTTACTTTGCTGCCTAGTTAGTCGATAACTGTATGAAGGTACCTCTTCAGAAACAGTGATATCATGTGTAATGTGTATATATACAGTATACACATATATAAGACATTTCCCATGGACACAGGTCCAGAGTTACTACAGTTGTAATTCTACTAATGTTTGACAACCAGAAATCATGTTTTGCTTGAAGGGCATGCTAATTTCTGTTTCTTAAAATGATTATGCCACTTGGTTTGACGTTTATCTAATGCAATTATCCATTCATTTTAAATTGTGGCTGAAGGGACTAAATGCTGTTTTGGGGCCACCGTCTTGTGTTCAAGCAAACCATTAGAAGCAAGAAAGAGTGAGAAAGACAGAAACATTGCTGTGCTAAAGGGGAAAAAATGTGCTCAGCACCCAGAGACTCCATTTTCAAGACATAAAATCACCTCTTCACACTGACTTTGCAGTCTGTGATTTTTACGATGGCAGGCGTGGTATTAGTCGCTCCAATCTGTATATCCATCTCTTGCTTTGTCTTGGCCCAGGCAAATCGATGTTCGTAAGGCGCAGTAAAAATGACAATAAAACTCAATCTCAACTTTCAGTCTCAATCTCTTTTTATTGCACCGCATTGACAAGTCTCACGACTGGGCCGGGAGAGGTAATGCACTGAAGTGGCCTACTAACTCTGCCAGCGCGGAGAAAATAACCCGGCTGATTGCCGGGACTCTTGATTGCGTGGAGCTGGACGGTAGGCAAAAGCTGCGGACCGTGATGCTGATTTACTTCCTGAAGGGACGCGGATGACGGAACAGGTGCTGGAGTGTAAATATACATGTAGATCGCCTTTTGATTGTAATGACACAGTGGGTGCCAAAAGCTCCAGGCCAGCCGTTTTTCTTTTTTCCCCATTTGCTGATTGTCTGAGCCACTGTTTACTGACTGCCTGGCATCTGGAAGTTCATTTCCTGCACTTAAGAAGAGCCACCATGCTATGTTCATTTTGGCCTGCCTCAACTGTAAAATCAAACACTAATTCTAGTTTTTTAATGAGTGCATGCGATGTTTCTTCATCTATGAGTACATTTGGCCCTGTGTGCTTTTAAAACACACTTCTCACAGTCTCACTATAGTTTATTTAATTTCCCCACCAACAATATCCAACTGCACACGTCACAGGTCAATTCTGCAATGTTTTTTTTTTTTTTTGCTATTGCCAGCTTATTTGTCTTGATATAATACAATTTAATACTAATTAAAAAAAAAAAAAAACATATACAACATAATTTGACAGAATAGCTTGACACTTTCTGTACTTGTTCTTTATTTTCTTCACATCTCCTATTTCAAGCTCTTCACTGACACAGTTGTCTCCTTACTATACAATCACACTAAAATCTGAAAAAAACTTTGTTTTTATACAAACATTTTCGGTCGTAGCAATGTCAGTTGTTGGAAATGACATTTTAAGCATTTTTGGATAAAATGACAGACTAGTTTGTCTTGCTAATTTCATTACTAGCATTTCATGTATCCTAAATACTCACGATGAAACAATATTTTCACAATTTGGCAACACATTTAGCAAATATTTTCATCCGGTATGTAATTAGTTTAAAGGGATAGTGCGCCCCAAAATGACAATTCTGTTATTATTTATTAAGTCAACTGTTTGGCTACCAACAATCTTCTGAAAGAAAGTCATACAGGTTTGGAATGACTTGAGTATGAATAAATGATGACAGAATTATCATTTCAGGGTGAACTATCATTTTAATGCATTCACTGGGAACTGAACCAAGAACCTTGATGTTGTTTACACCATGCTCTGTTTGAGCTACATGGGCACCTGAGTTTTTTTTTTTTTTTTTTTTTTGTTTACTGTACATCGCTTCTCATACAATATGCAATCCCATACATGCTATTCACTGACACTATTGCCTCCTAGATAAACAAGTGCACTTTTTATATAACTTTTTTAGAGAGATTTGTTGGTTGAACTGACACCAAAACTGAGGGACAGTGATAATTTAAGGTTTAAAATGTATACACTTAACTTTAATACAATAAATATTTAACTTATATATGCTGTTTCATTCTTTGTACTCACATGTTACTATAAATAGATTTTTAAATAGATAGTTTTAATAAAAACCAGCCCCTGGAACATGAAATGCCCCCCATCGATCAAGAAACACTCATAAACCATTGTTGGCAAAATGTGACAGGAAAGCTATTCAAAACTGAGCTCGAAAGGAAATCACATGAATTCAGCTTCAAAAGAGGTTATTGAAGGGTTGAAAGCTACGTGCGCCTGTGTGACGCCGAATGTTTTGTTGTCGAATCCGTTCGATGTATTGATTGCGAATGAGTATTGAATCAATGCCTTATCCAGACGATGGAACCTTGGCGCTCTTGTCGGGATTCTCAGTGTTTACTTGAACAATGTGAGAACACATGAGAGCTACGATCAATCTGTCAGCGAATAAGCTGTCACAGAGGTGCTGCACAGAGGGATATTTAACGCAAACATAAAACAAGCCATGTCTGTTGTTTTTATCGTCAAGGGAATGTGAAATGCTAGGGCTTTTAAAAGCAGACGCAAACACGTGCCTGACTGCTGCAGTAGTGTGTGTACTTCACTGCTCACACCACCACGTGAACTTTGCTTTGCGTTGCAGGAAAATAATAAAATGCGTGGAAATGTCATTCAGGCAAGTGACGAGTCACGTCTTATCGCAGCTCCATTATATGCAAAGGTGTAAAACATTCGGCTTCCTTATTTAGATGATGCGATTCCATCCAGGCGAAGAGCTGAATTAGCAAAGGAGGGTAAAATTGTTTTCCCACTATCTCTCCACAAACATAGACAGCGGCCTCCGTCTCCCCCCGCTGTCAAGCCGATAATGCTCCTGATAAAGTACATGGACACCTGGATTTATTTCCTCCGCTATCACTCGCTTTATTTATTTATTTCCGTGTCCTTTCGTTTACAACCCTTACGTGCGTCTCGATTTCACCTCACCATCTGCACGCGGCCGCGCTCAGTGATTCCTGAGCCAAAAATACCAGTAATGCCGTAGTTTCTCATTTCTTTCTCTTTTTTTCCTTGGCTTTTTAACACACTAATGTGCTGGACAGATGGCAGCACACTATGGTTAATACTGTTCCCATTAAGTCATGCGATCGTAGTAAAGATACGGGCTGCACTACTGGTCACACTTTTCCTGTATTCATGCGCACTAATTTGGTTGCTTGGCAGTAGTAGCGGTGACAGATTCTGCAGCTTGCCTTGTAATAAAGATTCCATACCTCGTATTGGGGTGGGCGGTATGACCAACTTAATATACCACGGTAGCATATATCACAATATAGCCTAGTTGTTTTTCGTAGAAATGCAGCAACTAGGGTTGATACAGGGCGAATATTAAACGCTATTAAACAACCAAGTGATAATATCTATTTTTCTGTATTCAAGTGAATCAAGTTTACTGATATTTTATATTTGATGAAAATACATAATTGATAATCATTTTATTTTCTTTGCATATATTAAAAGGGCTTAATAAAACATTACAATGCTACTTTTCATCTATTCAGGTCGTGAATTGATATAAAATATCATTATATTATTATATGTATACACACACACACACACACACACACACATTGTATATTATATATAAATATAGCCTATTATAAATTTCTATCAAAATTTCTGTATTTTTAAAGCGTATATATGTATATATAAAATTTAAACCAAAAATACAATATACAAACAGTAAAATCATTACTAATTTTGTATATATGTTTGTGTGTGTGTGTGTGTTAATAGTAATATTAATATATTAAAGCTATATTTATAGTTAATATAGTAAATATTTTAACAACATTAACATATCTTAACATTAATATTTCTGTATTTTGAAAATTTATATACATATAAAATCAAAAATATAAATTCAAAATCAAAAATGGAGTATAAAAATGTGTTCATAGAATGTGCACTATGAAAGAATAAGAAATGTTTACTAAGTAACCGACACTTGACCCATTCCCCCTCAACACACACACACACACACACACACACACACACACACACACACACACACACACACACACATACACACACACACTGCCTAGAGCCCTAGAACATGTGGATCTCCCATGACCCCATTTCGCCATCATTTCTGACTCTGCTGATGGGTTGAGTCAGTGTCTTCGATGTCTCCAAGACATCTGCCCCAAATATCAGTGACTGGATACATAATAACCCTCATCCAGAGCCCCTTATCAGAGCTGTCTGTACCCCCGGGGCGTCACAATCCGGGGTTCCTCACTGAAGCATTAAAAGGTTACGGCAGGGGTGACGTCTGACGCACGCGGCTCCAACAAACAACTGCTTCTTCTCTCGCCCCAAACCCCCTCCTCGACCCCAAACAGTGCCTGCGTTGTTCTCATATCCGAGGTGATGAACCTTCCAGGCCCTCCGGACTTAAAAATATCCCGAGCTCTTCAGAGGAAGCTCGAATACAGGAGATGTGGAGGGGATGTGGATGCAACGCGATGCGTAAGGCCGCAGCAACCCCTGACGAATATCAAAGAGCCGGGCACGCTTTCATCCTGTATTCGGCTCACATTCACGCTACTGAAAGTGACCCTGTGTCACAGTTTTCTACACTGACAAACAACAGCCTTATACTGGACTGCCCCCACACTGAGTGCATTCATTTTTAAATGAGTCTCTTGCAGCAGAACAAAAAACGCTTTCCGTTCTTCCAGAATTATGGATGAAAATGGAAACGCTTTCATTCAGAAAGATTTCAAACAGATTGGCACTGAAAAAACTTGCCAAACTGGATTTTTGGATTGATTGTAACTGTGAACATAATGACCTGATGGTCAATATTAATTACAAGCTACATTTGGTTATACATAGATTTGAATGAAAAATCACCATGGATCTGCTTAAAATAATCATCTTAAAGGTCAGTCGCCATCCCAGTGTGGGATTGTTTATGTCGGCACGGCTCATTGGGGAAGGCTGTAATGTCTGAGATTGATTGGATTATGTCTGCATGATTTGTATGCCTCTCTCGGTACAAGACATGACCTGTATTAAGACCACCCTGCAGCTACCGCAGAGTTTGTGGACTTGATGGTCTGTAAACAGCCTGTCTCTGGGTTTTTATTAAAGTCTTCCGCATAGAAAGCATCACCGCCACCTCCTCCGCTGTATTTCCATTTCAAGACTCCCCTCACTCATTGCTGACTGAATCAAAATGAAGCTGGGAAAATTACTCTGAGCTCTGGATGTCTGACCATGTCACATCAAGTTCTGTCGGAGGAGCTCTTACCGTTTCAATAGGGCTCGGTGCTTGTGAACTGCATTAGGGCTCTTGGAACTGATAAATGCTTGAAAATCTTGCTTGCAATGTCAGAAATGTCAATATTTGTGTTTTCCTTCATGATGGTTAGCCCTGGACAACTTTCAAAGGGTTAGTTTACTTTCAAATGAAAATTCTGCAGACATTTATTCACTGTCGAGCAAAACAACAAAATTATAATCGCAAAACAACCAAAGTGCACTTTTTCATAACATTGAACTCTAAAAAATCTACTTCAAAAGAAAGAAAATCATAGAGGTTTACAGTAGAACAACATATGGGCAAATGAGGACAATGCAGAGAGAAAATTCATTTTTAGGTGAACTGTTCCTTTAAGATTTCTTCTTAGCATCTTTTAGCAATGTTTCTAGACAGCAGAGTTTCTAATATTGACCCTGTACATGTTGTTAGGGAATAAAATGTAATCTTTTAAGACTAATACACAGAGAACGACTCTAAGATGAAGAAAAATAAAACAAAATCAGATGTGATATAGCAGGTGAGGTAGATAAATTCACCATCATTTCTTATTTGTGAGATAATGCAGTGCAAGTCTGTATTTAATTTTCCAATTCTTGAGTCGTAGCACCTGCCGTCTTTCATTTTCACAGAGGAGTCGCCTTGAAGAGCCACTAATATCAAACACAAACAATCAATCTCAGGCAATCCTGAGCAGCCCTAATGGAGAAGAGCAGAATATTAATTATTGCGATGGAAGTAGAAAAAACAAAAGCGGCTGCCACGGTGATGTAGCTCAGCTAATTTATGTGTGTTTGGGTGCCAGGGGAGCTCCTGCAAATCTAGTAATGGCGCTTTCACACTCACAACCACGTATACACGCGTAATCGCACATGTTAATCAAGTAACCTGACACACGCATTTCCAACTAATGTATATGCATTAGTGCCTATAACTCATTAAGAATACTTAAACTTACATTTTTTTTTTTCAAGTGTGTGTGTGTGTGTGTGTGTGTGTGTGTGTGTGTGCGAGCGAGACAGAACTCACAGTAAGAAAAATAAAAAATAAAAAAATCTGACAGATGGACTGACAGAGATAGATAGATAAATAGATAGATAGACAGACTGACAGACAGAGATAGATAGATAGATAGATAGATAGATAGACAGACAGACTGACAGACAGACAGACAGACAGAGATAGATAGATAGATAGATAGATAGATAGATAGATAGATAGATAGATAGATAGATAGATGGATGGATGGATGGATGGATGGACAGACAGACGGATGGACTGACAGACAGACAGACAGAGATGATAGATAGATAGACAGACAGACAGACAGACAGACGCATGGACAGAGATAGATAGATAGATAGATAGATAGATAGATAGATAGATAGATAGATAGATAGATAGATAGATAGATAGATAGATAGATAGATAGATAGATAGATAGATAGATAGATAGATAGATAGATGGACAGACAGACGGATGGATGGACAGACAGAGATGGATGGATGGATGGACTGACAGACAGAGATAGACAGACAGACAGAGATAGATAGATAGATAGATAGATAGATAGATAGATAGATAGATAGATAGATAGATAGATAGATAGATAGATAGATAGATAGATAGATAGATAGATAGATAGATAGATAGATAGATAGATAGATAGATAATGGATGGATGGACAGACAGATGGATGGACTGACAGACAGACAGACAGAGATGATAGATAGATAGACAGACAGACAGACAGACAGACGCATGGACAGAGATAGATAGATAGATAGATAGATAGATAGATAGATAGATAGATAGATAGATAGATAGATAGATAGATAGATAGATAGATAGATAGATAGATAGATAGATAGATAGATAGATAGATAGATCGACAGAGATGGATGGATGGATGGACTGACAGAGAGAGATAGATAGATAGATAGATAGATAGATAGATAGATAGATAGATAGATAGATAGATAGATAGATAGATAGATAGATAGATAGATAGATCGACAGAGATGGATGGATGGACTGACAGACAGAGAGAGATAGATAGATAGATAGATAGATAGATAGATAGATAGATAGATAGATAGATAGATAGATAGATAGATAGATAGATAGATAGATAGATAGATAGATAGATAGATGGATGTTTGTGTGCTCAGGTTTGTCATCTCGCTGTGAAGGAAAACACTTCTGCCTAACCTTTTCCTCAGCGTGGACCGAGGCTGTAAAGTACACAGCCAGCAGCTGTCGTATTGATTGGTACTCAGATAAATGCTGTCATTACTGGGACTTGTGGCTGCCCGTTTATGTTTGTTTGATGTAAAGTGAAGTTTATTCTTCTTCCCTCATAGTTCTTCTCATTTTCTGGCTCAGTTTGAGTGAAATGGCACCTCAGAAAGTAGCTCTGCTGTCTTATCAGCCCTCCTCAGTAAAGCAGGACTCCCACCGTCTCACACACACGCTCAACTCTCTCTCATCCTCTTCCACCTCTCTCCTTCAGCTCAGCCTCTTCAGTTTACCTCTCCACCCAGGGGGACGCTTTATTGCTCAGAGGTTGCTCTTTCATACCTCAGGAGACTCATAGCTGCTAGAAGCAAATTTATTTTTGGAATACCACAATGTAGATGATGGCTGATGCCACATTTGTCTGTGCTGTTCAGAGAGCATAAAAAAAACAGTGGACTTTTAGTTTTTAGCCAATCAGAAACACTCTGCCTGGGAGTCAATTTGCATGTTTGACATCAGATTAACTGACATGTCTTTGGAGGGCGGCAGGGTTGAAGTTAGCAAAATGATGGATCTAGAAACATAAAATAATGCTTAAAGGTACTGTATGTTTTTTTTTTTTTTTTTTTTTTGGACTGTACTAAAGCATAAAATACCATAATATTTATTTAATTTTTAATATTTAACAAACATATCACATATTTGTTTCTCTTAAAACAGTGCTACAGTCAGTTATTCTACTCTGAAATGTGCATTCCGTGTTGGAATGTCTGTTTTGGTATTTTAACACCCTGGGTTGCCAGTTGGTGGAAAGAACAACTTTTTGGAGCCACAAAAGCCAGCAAATTAACTGGGTCAGATATTGCAAATTCTACTTGAGCAAAAAAAGCCTCGGCATCAATCTAAAAAGCCCTATGACCAGAGGCATATTAAAATATAGATAAATCAACTCATCTACTTACAGCGTAAAGCCTTCCATTGTACATTGCGCTTGTTCCTGTTGCAGCAAGCTAGCAACCCCAAACGTATAATAAAATATACTGTTATCATAAGTGAAAATGTGAATTTGTGCAGTTAGTGACGTGCATTCGTATTATGTGTTTGCTAGTAGTTAAATAATATATATGTGTGCAGACAAGTAGTGTTTCTTTACAAAGTGACATTGCCTACTACTGGCCTGGCATGCATACTACAGTCATTTTCACAGATCTGCGTGGATCTGCGTTTTGACAACATTGTTGTACACAAAACCTCTCAAAAATGCAAATGTACATCTTTTATGTTTTTAGTACATCATTGGCATATAAATGTACCCTCAGATGTGTAGCGCACAAAGAGTTACAGTAAGTGAATTTGGGTGATTCTGGTTTAAGCACTCCACCCGTGGGGTGTGTTGCCATGGTTACCAGGGGCAAAGATGTTTCCTGCAGAGAAATAAAAATGGACACTAATTAGACAGTTTATTCAAGTAAACCATCTGTTTCTGTGGTCAGTTTTATCTTTCAGGTCAGTTTTCAATTCATAAAGTTAACTAAAGTAAGGCAGCTAGCTAAAAAATTACACATGCAGTTTACACAGACAGTTGAAGGGAACTCTATCACCTCTTTGAGTACTGAGGTTGGTTACCGCCACAGTAACACACAAAAAAAGTAGTATATAGAGTAGTATGTTCGAATTCACAGTATTCATAAAACAATAGGCAAAAAGTACCCAGCAATTACCAACTGTTTCCAGTGAGATTCTGAAATGCACATACGATGGACATTTTACTATCCCACAAGGCCACGAGAGAGGATTTGTGAATGTGAACTGAGATGTAGTACATCTGGACTGTATGAATGGGTTCATACTATACAGAACATACTTTTTTTTTAACAGTTGGAAAGCAAGCATTTATTCAGAAGTGCCTACTCAGAGAGAATGCGATTTCGGATGCAGCCACGTTATGTACAACAGGACTGCACACTTGCAACATGTCTCTAACTTATGTTAATGTTAAATTCAGATTAAGATCTCTGACTTTTGTGAGCACATAGTTGAGATATTTTCTCAAACTCAAAATATGACATTTTACTTTTATGCAATTTGTTAGATGCCTTTTTCCAGATTCAAATTTGATCAGTTCATGCATTTCCTTGAGAGTCAAACCTATGCCCTGTTCTCTACTGCATGTTTGAGCTATAGCAATGCCCAGGAAAGTGAATTTTAGATACTTTTAGATGTATCTAGATGTATTAGATGAGTTTGAAGCCACACATGAGATGACTACTATATATTTTTTTTTTTGTGGAGAAGCAACAGAAAAAAGTCTCCATTTTAATCTCCGGAGGAACGTTTGAGATGTTAAAGCGATTGTGATTTTTCTATCATACCATACTCGCTCCTCACCTCCATTTCTCTGTGTGTTCTACTCTCATGTTCTGCAGGTCACATCCTTTTTTATTGCACACCGTATGTGATTTGACTCTCTAGGGCTCAGCTCGCTAAATGGCTGCCTGGTCGACGGACGATTTTAACTCTAAACCTCAGGAGGGAAGGAAACACAGAGTGGGCAGATGGTCAGTGAGGGGAGGGGGCAGTAGAAGGGGCAGAAAGAGGTGAGGGAAAACTGGAGAAAGGAAGTCAGTTCATGAGAGATGGAATATATATATAAAGAAAGGAGAACCAAGCCACAAAGTCTCTTCTCCGAGTTTCCAGTATTCTCTCTGAACTCTCTAGAGACGAAGTCTCCGTAGAGTGAAATTGCTGTTCCCGCTAATGCACTAACTGCTGCCGTCTACTCGAGCGCTGACACGCTGGCTACAGAACTCTGTCACCATACATGCCGCCTGTCAGAAAAATGGGTAGATTTTCACTTAGTTTGTAGTCAAAAATTTTCCGCATTGTGCCACGAACAGCATCCCGTTCGGCGTCGAGCTTCTTGTTATGCCGAGACTCTCTCGCTTTCAACACGAGCATTATAAGCCAGCCAGGAGCCCTGTGCTGTTGCCATGTGACACGCACGGTGTGTCTTTCTCTCTCCCTGCCCTTATCGCTCAAGTCAGTTTTATTTCTCTCTGGGTTGTTTTTTTGTTCCTTTACACTTCTGAGGCGCAACACCAAAACAAGCCCTTCTTTTAAACCAAGCCATTTCAAAAGTGGCACTGGGGTGAGAGAGCACAACAAAGCGGATTCAATGCCACTAGTGGGATAAATACAGTGAATTCATATTAAACCTAAATCCATGCAAAAGCCATGCATGGGAGTCACTAAATCCAGTCAGTATCCAAAATTGATATCATTTATCAAATCCCAAAAGACCAAAGCGTGACTTTCAGAACATAGCCAGGGAAAAAGTTATAATGACTTCAACCTGTATTATGACTGCCTCAGTCAGTTTTTTTGAAAGAAGCAGTGTCATTTAGTCTAGTGTCTCCAAGCGGAAGAGTGAAACGAGTAATTGTTTTTATACAGCTTTCCCAAACACTTCCCCACCTGCCATAGGCCAAACAAACCAATAGCTCCGCCCAAAACTCATGCCATTGGCTGAGCCAATGTTGAACTAATGGGGATGCTCAGAGTGCTAACATGCCTAAAGTTACAATGTAACGGAAGTAGCAACAGCTAATTTCTTATGTATTACATTCAAGTGAAATGTATTATTAAAAAGTAAAAAACATAAGGCATGCACATGATTCAGTTAATCGGTTGTTCTTTACCTGGCAAGAAACTGCTACCAGACTGACTTTCACATCACCAAAACATCATTCTAACGATCTAGAACAAATTCAAGTGCGTTTTAGAGACAACTAAGCACACATTTAATGTAATCTTGTAATCATGAAGCATGTCCAAAAATGGACATTTATGAATTAATATTATTTTTCAATGGCTCCATCAGATGCCATGTTTACTCTTTCCACCAACTGCTACTGCAGCACATGCACAGGATTGTGGGATAGTGAAGGACACATCTATGCGACTTCAAAGAACCCAAAATAAAGATGAAGGCATTTTAGTAGACAGAATGTTATGCACGCACCATGGTGCCTCCCTTCCCTCGGTATACTGCTTGCAAAGGCAGCATTTTTCAGGTTTCAGACACAACCGATAAATCAAGTCAGCGTCCAAAATCAATATCATTCAGCAAATCCCAACAGCATTAGATCAAAGCACAAATCACTGAAAGTGGCCAGGAAACAGGTTAGGATCTTCACTTTGTGATACTGAGCTACATTATAGCAGACACTTTTGACAAGGTGTTTATGAGGAAGGTTATTAAGAAAATAAGCAGCAGGTGACAACGGAAACCATGGTAACCAGTGACTAGACCTGTGAGACTGTTATAAAGAGGTGAGATTTTAACCTGTGATAAAGAGGTGAGGCCTCTATAAAACTGCTTACACATAGGCTATGTTCAGTGTACTGCATACTGGGATTGTGGGATAGCTTTCTGTGCTGTTTGCTCTGTTGAATACTGCACATTTTGGCCAATCAGTGTTACACAGACAATATGCACACTATTCAAACTTCAGAGAATATATACAGCAAAAAGCAGAAATAGTAGCATGGAAGTATTTCCAAAATATTGCAAATTGAATACTATGTTGTATCCCAAATGATGTACTGTACTGTACACTATGCACTATGTACGGGTAGTCGTGGCCTAATGGTTAGGGAGTTGGGCTTGTAACCTGAAGGTTGCTGGTTCGATTCTTGTGCTGGCAGAAATTGAAAGTGGGAATGACTAAGGTGCCTTTGAGCAAGGCATCAAACCCCTAATTGCTCCCTGGGTGCTGGAGCAAGGCTGCCCACTGCTCCGTGTGTGCACTTGTTCACTGCTGTGTGTGTGCACTTGGATGGGTTAAATGCAGAGCACCATTTTGAGTATGGGTCACCAGACTTGACAATATGTCATGACTTAACTTAATCATGAAGTGTATGACAATTATAAGCTTTGTCAGTCATGCAGCATCCTTCCATATGTGTTACATAAGGAAAACTGTGACAGTTTAGTATCATCTGGGTTTTTTTTTTTTTTTGGAACTGATTTATTGGCCTCACTGATCTGAGCTAATGCACTTCAGTTTTTAAATGAAATTATTTGTGGATAATTCACAATTTATTTAAAGAAAAGAAGCTGAAAAAATGATTGAATCCAGTATTTGGTAACACAATAGCATAACAGGAAATTTACATGCAATTATTTTGTATTTTGTAGACTGGTCATTTCTGACTGGGAACACTGCAAGTGTAACAAAGTGAGGGGAAAATCATAAAAAAAAAAAAAATTACCATGTGTGAGCAAGTCAGTAGGTTTTAGTCCAATGCAAAATCATTTTCAGGAAAAATGAAATCTTCTCCGGGTCAAGATGAGCAGAAAACAACATGAGGGTTAAGATGATATAATTTCTGGTTTATTCAAATGGAAGGTCAAGTCATGTGCATTACATTATGGAATACAATATTCTGTATTTTATATTCACTATTTTGCACATTTTGGCGAACAGTAGCAAGTATTCAATGCATAAGGAAAATTTACTATTTATACTGTTCCATTATATTTATGCATTTGGCAGGCACTTTTTATATGTAGCAACTTATGTAGTTATATGCTTGATCAGTTGATGCATTCCCTTGAAATCAAACCCACATCCTATCTGTTGCTGGCGTCCTTCTTCTCTGTTTGAGCTAGAGGAACAACCAGGAAAGTGATTTTTTGGAGTAAACTCTTTCTAGATGTACCTACAGTAGATGGGTGTGAAGCCATCAAGCCATCAGACAGTATGTGTAAATTGTAGAATTAGCCCATTGGAATACTGTTGTAAAAGCAGCTCAGGAGAATACGAGGATTGCTGTCACAGCATTAGCTGGTTGTAACCCTTCTGGTTTCCTCTTGGCACGCCTGTCCCTGTTACCCAGTTTAGCAGCGTATTATCTTACCAGTACCACTCCTCCGAACATGAAACGGCAAGCTTTGGCGGCATATTTGGGTCAGGCATTAGCGCTGCACCTCTGACGTGTGTACTAACATGCTTTGCTTTCTCCCCTCTCTGGGACTCCTCCGCCAATTGCATGGATAAACGAGTAGAACAGAACGAGCGGCGGAGGAGGAGACCCATGGGTTCCAAGCGTTTGATCCCTATCGAAGCATGTTTTATAGATATCAGAGCCTGACGTCTGCTGGGACTCTACAACTCAATGACTCTATTCCAAACAGCGGAACAGAAAAAGAAAACATTCCTGTTGCATCTCTCTACCCTTTCCCTCTAGAGAGATGGGAGGGATTTTGGTTTACATGAGCTTAAGAGACTCTGCCTGTTTTGATACTGACGGGCTGAAGACGTTGTAGGAATATTATGCATTTCAGCCGAACCCCTGGGACCAAGTTAATATTATAGTGTTTACACGGCAGCACTGCACTGATATTCCTCAGTTTCTCTAAACCGCAAACCCTAAGTATTAGGGTGATTTTGATGTCAGGGTTCAGTTTATTTGGTTGGTGTCAAAGTGTTTTTTTGAAGCATCCCACCTCAGCATCTTTTTAGGTGGAATTTTGAAGAGAGTGTAAAATGAAATACTATTGATAATCCTGGTGACATTATAATATCATCACACTATTTTGGTAAAAATCAGTTTGATAATTGTTTAATATGTTTACAATGTAGCCAAAAGTGATAATGTCATTGCAATATTTGGATACTAAAATTGTGGCCAGTTGGATAAACTTGGATAGTTCACCCAAAAATCAAAATGTTGTACCAAACAGTTGCTTCCTTAGTATTTATTATCCCCCCCCCCCCCCCCCCCCCCTACTATGGAAGTCAGCCGCTACTGTCTGCTTGGTAACCAACATTCTTCACAATACAGTATTTTAATTTATGTTCAACAGAAGAAAGAAACCCATCCATTTTTGGAATAACTTGAGGGTGAACCAACTAGCAGTTATTCAAGGGTTAATCTTACCTTTCGGATTGAAATTAGACCAATTTTGTAACTGACTTTAAAAAGCTATGTCTTATTAAAAAAATAAAATAAAATAATAATAAAATAATGAATTATGATTGTTTTTATCTTTCTTGCATATATTTAATAATTTATTGCCATTTATGGTTCTCATGTACAGTCGACAGAAATCAAGATCCTAAACTTAAAAAAACCCAAACACTTTATTTTACTGCCTTGAAAACATTGGTATGCTCATGCAAGTAAGTTATTATTAGTATTGTTATTTGAATATTTGTGCTTTAAACTATTCTCTCATTTCCTTTCAGACATTTTTTTTACCAAAATATTATTGTTCATAATAATATGCTGTTTTATTAGATTCTGGATACCTCATGACCTAATAAGATCAGAACACAAAGAGCCATTCATAATAATATTTCTGTCCTTGAGTTTCTGAGTCATCTTTGAAATACCAGAGGGGAATGTCTAAGAGTTTAGGCCAAAGGGGAAACAAATAGCTCCCCTCTCTACAATAAAGCAACCTTAGTAATGTGACATTATAATGGACCGTGTCTCAATATGGAGGCGTCTGGGTACATTCACAGGGAATTTTATTAGCACTGTATTCACAATGACACACAGCCTGGTGGTTTTAACCTCATTATCATTTCACAAAGAGAAAACGGAGCCTTTCACATAGTCCAACAGTGTTTGCAACCTTCCACATACCTGAGAATACTGGCATATAACAACCTTTCATTTGCTCCAGCAGGGCCATTTTAACAACTGTAGAGTTAGTCTAACTCTCATGCTAACACGGCGCTAATCCTGAATATTCATGATTGATTCAACACAATTCCCAGCATGTGCAATATGTATGTATAAGCAGATACGTATGAAAGACTGTTTCTGACTTCTGTTTTATTGCAGCATCCATGTCCTTCTCCTAGCATAGTCATATTTACACTTAGCGCTTAGTCCAAACGAATTGACTCTGGCGTGTCCCATTGCAATTATTCTCAATTCATAATTAATGCGCAGCGGTCTGGGAGCTAATTTAGGCTTGCACGTTGACTTGTGTGCTGTGTGTGGTTGTCAGTCCCCATCACGGTAAACAGCGGTAGTGGAGGAGAGAGCCCGGCATGTTAGCGCATTAGCGGGACCCGTGGGAGCTGTTCTTTGTGGCGTGCTGTTGTTCCTTTGTAGCGAGAGACGCACAAAAACAGCCAAAGGAGTGGCGAGAACAGATGCAGGTGATGTTTACACTCTCGGAGCTGTTGATTTCATATCCTGCAACAGATACGCTACAACGCTAAAGATGCAAAATGAAAGTGAGGTTAATTCGGAGAGAAGATTTTAATCCTGATGTCAACAGGAGTTATTATATTATAGGAGAATAATTCTATTCAAAACAGCTGTAAATTAGCTAAGAATTACTACTTGGCAAAATGTCACTGATTGCTTTAAAAAAATGCATAGGTACAACATTAAATTTCATTAGATGAGTCGGATTAGAAGCAGTAGTAAGGAGCTGACAAACATGCACTTGTGCCTTCACATGCTATAAAAATAATTTCTCACCCACATCTCATTCCAAATCTGAATGAATGTTCTTGCCTCTTTGGAACACAAAAGAAGATGCACAAACCCAGCTAACAAAAATATGTTCTGAGAACATTTTGCTAAATGTTTTACTAAATACTATTTCTTCAATACGTTTAAAATCTTGATATATTCAAAATAATTATGCAAACGTTAGGCTGTGTGTCCACCAATGTATTTTAGCCAGCTGAAACTGCCAGGCACTCTGCTGATTTTTTTCAGTTGAGACGCTTTGGTTGATATGAAACGGAATATCCACAGAAGTGTTAATAGTATCTGATTCCGCAGACAGTTTAAATCTGACTATAAAAATGTTGACACAATGTAAAGTAGTTGCTCTGGCCCTTGTTTTAAATGATTTTGTTCTGTTGTGTTTGTTGTTGTCATCTGTTGCTGTTGTACAACCAGGATGTGGCGGTTGGTTGGTGTGGTATTTGTCCCGCCCTTCCTCCACTGTGATTGGACAGCTGAATGCTCTCTGAATGTTAATGTTGTCTGAAGGTTAATGTTTGAAAATGTTTGAAAAATGTAACCCAGGCTCATTGGAAATACGTGCCTCTAAATACATTTCACGGCAATTTCAAAGTGAAACTTCCAGTGAGTGGCACAAAAACGTGGGTTCAATATGTGACCCTGGCACGTTTTTTTGCTGTGTATTTATTGTGTTGCTTCTGGTACGTATTGTGGTGGTTCATAATTCATTGTTAACAAATGCAAAATTGGTATAAAAACGGATTTGTTGATGCAACCGTGCCATTTTAACGTCCACATATGCAGATTTGAACAGTTTTGTAGAACTGTAGTTTCATGGGATTCACACCCAAGCTCTTCACATCTCAAATCGAACTCCATACTGCATGAGCTACCGAACAAACCTACTGAATATAAAAACCCATACATATGAAGCTGGATATGTGACACTAATGTTCAAAAGTATCACTTTTCAAATGTCGCAGCATGTTAAAATTGTTTTGAATTCATAACATGATATTCCTGAAACTGTGGACCTGCAAATCATACTTTGAGTGAAAAGGAACAAAAGTTGTTAGAGTTTTATTGCCTCTAGTGTTCATTTCAACTGGAAACTGCAGCGATTCGTATGTATAGGTACGTGTTTTTTTTTTCTTTTTCAGTTTTGCAGAAATTTCATATTTCGTATGAAAGGCACGTATTTCCAATGAGCCTATGTTGCAAAAATAACACATTTTTTAACCTTTTCAGAAAAAAAATGTTCCATGAACAACATATAAATATAATTTTTCTAACGTTATTATAGACCAGACAATTTTGAATGAATGTTCTATTAAAGTTGTTCATAACTTTGAGAGAACCTTGCCAAAATACAAGAAAGAACCTTCTGAGAACATTCCCTGTTACCTGGAAATTATACGCCGCAAACGTCTTGTAAGCAGTGTCTTACTTTGTTCATTCCGATTACTATTATCTATGAATGAAACTTTTTAATGAACATTAATGTCTTTTATAATACCATCATATTTTTAGTAAAAGCAATAAGCCACTCTAGGCATTGCAATAATTTTACTAGTTTCTGGGGTTTTCACTTCATATCATGCCGAATAGCACTCAATGCAATGTGCTAATTATGTTAATAATGCACTGAATCAATCCTTCTTCTTAATGAGCCTTTAGAAACCTGTAGCACTGCAGTTAGTAGTGAAAAATATTTTCTGCCATTTTCCCGAATTTCTGTCTCTGTATCCGTATAAAAAGATACATAAACAGGCATCAGCTCATTTTCTCGTCTTATGTTAGACGTGTGGATGCGTGCGGCAGCATGCACAGATGTTCTATTAGCTGCACATCAAGGTAGCTAATTGCTGCCGCGTGTAAACTAGGCACTGAAGTTTTGATATATCGCTGAGTGTTTCTTCATAAATTATGCACCTTTTTTTCCCATCTCTTCATGCAAAATTAGCTCTCGCAAATGTTTTGGTGAAAACTCAAAGTGCCTTCCGCTTAGAGGGGCTGTTGTAATTGTTGCAGAGCTTTTGACACCTGAAAGATGTCTGTCATCGTGCGCTGTTGAGTGAGAGGAAATACAAATGGTTAAAGGGAGAGGTTCGTTGCTCATTTTCACCCCATCTGAATTAGCATAAATTATGCCATGAAAGTATGAATGACACAGCCCAAAATAAAACGGATAAATGCTGCGTTGATGATAGAAGTTAGCAATTTTCGCAAACGCTTTGCGTGCAATATGCATCGGATGTGGGCGTCTGAGGCAGAGACGAAACAATCACATAGGATGGAAAGATCATCTTGACGGATGAATAAGAAGTGGGCGCATTTTCTCATTAGCGAATCTTAGATTACGCCGCATCACAAAGGAGAAGGTAAAAGAGCTATCCAGGTCACTACACACACGTACGCACAAACACAGGCTCTTTCTAATGCACCCAACCGCAGATATCATTATCTAGAGCAGGAGATGATGGTGTCATCGATTGTGGCCGAGTCGGGAGCATTTCATTTGCTTCAGGCTACGCGTCTGATGAGTCCCTCTCTTTCTCTCTGCTGATGCCTCATCGTGTTCAGCCACCAGGGAGAATTAACCGCGTGTGTGGGGCAGCAGGAGGGGAGGGCGCTTTAGCGATTTTGAGCAACTCTCACACAAAGAACAGCTGCTCCGGTTTGGCTGCCTTGGCAGACCGTCACGAGTCCGGCGGCGGCGGCGGCTCACCCGGGGGTCTCATGATCTCTCGTGCCCCTGACCCTCGAGCGGAGAGGACTCAGTGTCTCGGTGGGGGACTCTGTTGGAAACGAGGCTGTGTTTGGAAAGCATTTGGAGGAATTTATGTCTGTTGGATGTTTCGGCTGACCTTAATAAAAGCAGATGAGTCACGGTTATGCTGTTTGGTTAGATCCCAAAGCGCTCGTAGCTGAATAACATTCAGAACGAAACATTATCGCACAATCAGGAGCCTCTAATGTGATGCACGCAGCGAGCAGTCGTTTCAGGCGAAATGTGCTCTATTCTCATGCTGTTCTGCTGTGAGTGAAGAGGCTGCAACCTCTCGTATCTCGGCGGCGTCTCAGTGGAATGTCAGGGCAGGTGCCGGGGCCTAAGTGAGACACGTGATGCCTGGCTTGTTTACACAATTTGTGACTAGGCTACTGCAAGAAAATCAGCCTCACCTGAGATGTTGCATCAGCTAATAAGGAAAGATCTCCTTAAGTTGGGTAGGCACTGCGGGGGGAGAAGGGGTGTGCATTGTGCCTCCTAGGTTTTCTCAAGTCAAGAAATTATTATTGTACCCTCCCTCATGATTAAGGGGTGGCCACACTACAATTTTAGTTCCACTGACTTCAATTCATATGCATGCGAATGCTGCAGACCTGAAACACAAGCTCATATGAGGTTATTGAACTCTGACCAGCGGATTTCTAGCAAATGAAGATGTCTGACCCATGGCATGACCTTTTAGCTGGATTAAAAGAACACAAACTTCAAAGCTGTAGATTTGTTGCATGAAAGTGGCGTATATTCTATATTTTAGAGTTTTTATTAGTCGTGTGATCATTGCAAATCTCTCTTTTTTATTGAATTGTTAACGGGAGAATACAGAGTCATGATGAAATATAAAGCATACTAAGGTATTAATAAGAAAACTATATCTTTTTCACCTTAGAACAAAAACCAGTCTACAACTGTTGCATCTTTTTCAGCTACAGAGATGTCTCTCGACAGCATTAAGATTGTTCTTTATAGAGAATCATAAATTATCTTTAAGTCAGTGGAAAATAGACTACCAACTGGAGCAGTTGAAAAATTTGTATTTTCACCCGTTCAAAACTTTTGTAACACTATGCCACAAAGCTGAGTAAATTACATGTTTAAGATACATTACACTGTAAATATGACTTTGGTGGTCCTGTAGTAAAGTTGTTTACAGTGTGACAGGAGTTAAAATCCTGACCTAACACCTATGGTCAGCTAACATGTCTGGAAACAAAGAAAAACAGCGCTGCCTGGCAAGAAACAGAATTCAGACAGTTCATTTTATGGTGCTTCAGGTGTATCAGTTAAAAAGGACATGGTAGACAGCTCCCAGATAAATTAATAAAAAAATAATAAATGAATAAATGAAGGAATGAATGTGTAAATGAATGAATGTCAGGTAAAACAGGATTCGTAATAGCATATAGGCCTACTACTCTTAATATTTTATGCCACATCTTTATATGCAAACACATCTATCCCAAATAAGCATTTTTTTTAGGTTCAGAACTGGGGAATCTGTTATTTTCGTGAATGAATCACTCTTTTGAATCTGTTCTCTTCAATTAAATGAAATGAACAGTTCAAATTGGTTCACGATGAATCAAACAGCTCACTGACTCACACATTGACTCGTTTGGAGCGTTTTTTTCACTCAGTATAGTTATAGTATATAGCAAAGACAACAAAAAGTGCTGGATGAGGTGGATATTTACCTACAATCAATTGAAACAAAACGTTGAAAGGCCGTTTGCCAGCAATGAAGAAAGTGTTTGTTTACTTCAACTCCTGCATGTGCAGCATTGTGAACGGCTCAGGTAAATTTACAACAGATGGTCTATAGCAACACTAACAGTTCACTAAAGCGCTTAAAATGCCATTGACATTACATGGCATGACATACATTTATTCTTTGAAGTGTTAAAGTAAATATCACAGCACATTAATAATTCAGTAGGGTCTTACCATCAGATAGTCCCTAGTTTTTACAATTTGATGTGTGTGTTCTCCAGGCAATTGTTGACACCCTATAAGAGTATATGCTTTAAATATTTCAATAATTTCAATCGCAATATGCGTCACCTGACAAAACGGGCCTCATTGTATACAGTTTTTCCTCAGAACATTTGAGTTTGAGTTTGAGTGACATTATACACTCAAGTTACAGTTATATTCTTTTTTCCCTTTAAAGTTATTTATAAAATGATCTTTGTTTATTTTTAAGGCTACTTATATTTTACATGTGTTGAACGGTAATTATGTCAACTTTTAGGAGTACGGGTATAAAAATGACCTAAAAGTAAACAAAAATGGACTAAATGCCATAAAATTCCTAGTTTGACAAAATATGCATTGCCATAGTGTTTCTAGATTTGGGCCAGAATCACAGGATCAGGAATAGGAATAGGCTTCACATTACCAAAAAAAAAAAAAAAAAAAAAAAAACCCTCATATTTCTGACTGAAATTGGCACTTTAAGACAAATATTGACAAATTCTCACCAAAGTAGCATTTTCTTAGAAAAAAATGTTTTTTTTTTTCGGTAACACTTTACAATACGGGTACACAAATATGCATTAAATAATGCTTAACTAATGCACAGATAATCATGAGTTAATGTATAACTCATGATGAACTAAACCATTTATTAATGATTACTGCATCAGCAACTAATGAACATTCGGTATGATTCAAAGATTAAGTAATCTATAAATTGTTATCAGTTAAATGTGTCATAATATATTAACTACCTAATAACTTATTTTCTTAACTAATGAAGTAAATGCATATGTTAATTACCACATTGGGTCGAAGCCATGCCTTTAAACTTCCAGTCGTCTTCTTTAATTAATCATTAGCTAATGATTTGCATGGGTATCATTATGTTATGACTTTACTTGTTTTGGCACATGACTATTAACTAACTGTTAAGTAATATGTCATTGTGGTTATAGGTTTTGAATTAGTTAGTTAGTCGAGTGCCTCAACAAGTAAAGTCATAACATAATGATACCCATGCAAATCATTAGCTAATGATTAATTAAAGCAGACGACTGGATGTTTAAAGGCATGGCTTCGACCCAATGTGGTAATTAACATATTCATTTACTTCATTAGTAATTGTTAATAAATGGATTATTTCTTCATGAGTTACATATTAACTCATGATTATCTGTGCATTAGTTAAGCATTAATTAATGCATATTAGTGTCACCGTATTGTTAAGTGTTACCGTTTTTTTTCTAAGTTATGCAGTCTGAAGAGCATTTCAGTGGTGAAACTCATTAGAAACCAATAACCAATACTCTGATCTGAAGAATGTATAATGTAATATCAAGCATTTGTTTTTGAAACTCCATATACAGTGTAAATGAGTTCTTGATAAGAAGAGGGCTCTGGTGCTGCAAAAGACATTATTTTTAAGAGTGTGTCTGCGTAGGTAGTGGGAAGAAGGATAAAGTACTAGCACATTTTAATTTGTGCTGCATCAGTGTCGTCCCCAGGCTAACGTATTTGACATCGTTCCAGCTTAAACAAGCGTACTGTAAACCAGATCCCTCTGGAAGCATTTTATCCTACGGAGAGCAACAGCACTCTGACAGCATTCTGAGGAGATATACGAATGATTTTAGATTGGCAGGTGTCAGAGACAGATATGATTCCAAAGTCTCCCGGCGTTCCAGCACATTCACATTTGCTCTTACACCTCATTTAGCGCTTGTCACTCACTCATCCGAAAAGCACACACACACACACACACACACACACACACACACAAACACAGCTATGCACAGATGCACACTTGCATGAAGTGCTGCCTTTGAGGAAGACAATTGTTTTTATGACCGATATGTAAGGGATAATGTGCAGTCGGCCGGTCATTATTGCAAAATAAACCCTGACAGAGTGATCTGTGTTTTGTATCCTCATGAAAGGGTTTATTTTACTATAATTATCACCTAACATGACTTATTCCATGTCTGCTCATCAGATATAATTTATACTCATAAGTTGTAATGTTGACTAGAAACAGCATTCTCACTTTGTAGTCCGGCTATAGTTTGTCTTGTTGTTCAACTTGAGTGTCGGGAAAGCCACAGTCTTCTTCGCCAGTGTATAATCTGACTCTCTCTCCTGGAAGATGAATTATATCTGTGATTTGTTGTCACTTTTTGAATTATTGGTTGCCCTCTTGCCTCTTGGTGTGTTGTTTGTATGCATCACTATCTGTAGTGGGTTAGACATAATAGGATCTTCTGATTTCTATCTCGATATTTCCCCTCATCCCTCTTTACTGGTCTTTATTGCTGCGGACGCAGCAGTAGATGGCACACAGTATTAGAGGAAATAGAGAGAGAGGCACGGCACTGGAGAAAGGTGTTTACTTGTTAGCAGTTGCCTGCAGCAATTGAAACCCTATACTGCTCTTTTAAAGATTAAAGGGAGCTCACAAGAATGAATTGCTCCTGCTGATAGTGTTGTTTATAGCGCATGTTGTCTGAGTTGTTTTAGCGTTTGAATTATTGATGGAATTATGCAAATCAGGTAACAGGGCAAATATGGCCAAAATTAGCGTTTAAATCTTTCAGGTCTGTTCTGAGTAGGAGATTGTGGAGGATGCAAAGTAGCGCAATCTGGCATGCTTTAAAATGCTTACAATTTTACTATTTCTGAAAATTTAATTCTCTTTAGAACAACTTGTTTGCAGGTTGTTGTTGTTTTTTTGTTGTTGTTGTTGTTTTTTAAGTAGGTGTAAGTTTTTATTTTTGGAATAAACATTAACATTAAAAAAAAAGTTACAAATTTTTTTTCCCGCATTACAAATCTGCCCATGATGAAACGCAATAGTTGGCTGTTTATAGTTGGTTGTTTTACATGTCAGTCAGTCTAATTAGTTTCTCATAATTTTCTCTGTATTTAAAGTGAATTTTCAATCATATTTGTTTCATTTGACGTTTTTGGGTGTGTTTATGTTTTTCAGCTTTGGTTCAGTTAAACTGTTTATTCGGATCATTTGAATAAGTGTGAATGGTGCCATGTAAACCTTGGTGTGCATCAAACCCTGAAAAGTTGGGTTTCGGTCTGCTTTCATAAGAACTCTTGTGTGTTTTGTCTGAGACAGTATATGCATGCAACATAGACCAAAGACATCTAAAAAGGACAAAATGCTCGTCATAAAAGCTGTTGCCCATACAATTCAGTACAGGCAACAGAACTGCCGTCTCCTTACAGCAGATCTTGTGTGCAATGGAGGAGCTGTTTGACTCCTTTATACATTTTACAAGCTCTTCATGAGTTATAAGCTGGTAAAATACCACCATATGTGTATCATCTTTTTGGATGTTCAGTAAGTTTACAAAATATACATCATAAAAGCTTATGCCACTTGTTTTGTGCCTTTAGGTTTGGTATTGAAAATGATGACGTGAAAGGACTAAATGTATCCTTGTTTTTGTTTTTTTTTGTCCGGACCAAAAGAACCAAGAGAAGCAAACTACAAGTGTAAACACAGCCCTTAGTTTAGTATTTGTTCTCCTGTTTTTATTTTAGTTAAACATTTTAGGCTATTCTCAGTCATTACTGTTCACAGTATGTTTTAAAATATGTATTTCATTAACATAGACAAAAATTAGCAGCACACCAGCATCTGGTTAAACTGCTTTTTTTGCATGTGGTCGGTGAGGTTTTTGCACTAAAGTGGCCTAGTTTAGTGAATTTTCTCCAAGTGTCCTCGGAATATCAGATTGATCTTGCGTTCACTCTCTTTTCCGTCAAAAAACACATTCACACACTGACCTCCTCAAAGAGAAGTGCTAATAACTGTAAAAGTCATTCATTATAAGCTGCAGTCCATCAAAGGCTGTGAAAAGAATGAAGGCACTGGACTAGAGCCAATTATGATCCACAGAGACAAACACACACTGTGGAGATGAAAACGAGAGCAATATTATTTTCATTGCTGAAAAAGAAAATGTTGAAAATATTCAAAGCCGTGTGTATTTTGATGGCACCTCTTGCGTCATAAAGTCTTGAGCATTAAACACATTCGCACAAAGACCAATTAGGAAGACAGGATGGGTATTTTTCAGACTCTAAAGATGACAAGCTAAATGGTGTGTCATGATTTAAATGCAGACTCCTGGGGAACATGGCTTTTAATAATTGCAACATTCTCATTTTGCCAAAGAGAGTACAAATTTGCACCAAAAATCATTTTACAAACCTGCAATGCAAATGAAGTTTAGCCAAGCTGCATCAGTCAAGTGCAAGATACATAGTGCTGGGATTATTCAGTACTTTCCTCTGGTAATGAGGTGAAAAATGGAAGTTATTTTAGAATATTAAACTGAAGTTCATGTTAATGTTGTCTATGTAAAAACGAGGAATCGCATCACTCAGATGTGCAAATTTGATGTTGAGTATTGCTGCCTCTCGCTGAAGCCTATAAATACTGTTTTTATTTGATCACAGATAATTGGTTTCACAGTGAAACTCTTCAGTCAAGATCCGTTTTCATTCCTCTGTTGAGCACAAAGAATATCAGTGACAAAATTACAGGAATTGCTTATCAAGTAAGTGCTATATACAGTACAGTGAATACAGGACAGTTAGATTTGTTATGCATCGTCACCCACTAAAGAAGTCTTTATTTAGGCCTGGAGCGTCTTGGGGTTACTTGACTTGCTCAAGGGCAAAACGGCAATACGGTGGATGGGCAGCCATTTCTAAAACCTGTGTTTATGGTACATTAAACTGTTAAGGACTGACAATAGCATCACGTATGAGCTTTAAAGACACTTATTTACCCTGTGCATTGTCTTGTACATCAGTTTAGTGTCATTTCAAGGCTTAGTTCACCATAAAATAAAATGTTAACGCTGCCCTTACAGTATGTCGTTCCAAATCTGTAGAACTTAATTTCTTTCATGCAAATCACACACACATGTTGGCTATCCATATTTTTTAGACATGATGGTTTTTATACTGTACAAATAGTATTTTCCATCCCTTTACCCTACCCCTACCCATAAACCAAAACTTTCTGCTTTATTCTGTATGATTTATAAGCTGGTTTCCTCATGGGAACTAAAAAAAAAAAAAAAAAAAAAAGTTCCCACAACGTCAATATTTACTTGTATTACTATACTTGTGGGGACATCCATAACCCACTCACACACACACACACACACACACACACACACACACACACACACACACACGCACACACGCACACACACACACACAAAAGATATTTAGCAGATGTTCAGGCTGCTTTTTTCCATATAATGAAAGTTGTGGATTTGGAGCCGCTTGTTCCAAAATGGCTATAAAGCCCTATGAAATTATAATATTAGTCCTTTTGCTTATTACACTTTCCCCCCCAAATCTTCTAATGCTGTTTTGACTGGCATTTGTGAGAAACAGTACTAAATTTAAAGGTGAAGTATGACATTTCTGTGCTACTAGCGGCACCAAATTGAATTGCACTTTGTTTGAGTGTCTTGACTGGGCCAGACAACAGCGTTCGACCTGTCATTGCAACTCATTGCCTGAAAACACTGGTATAAAGATGAAGTGTTTAATTCTTTTTTTTTTTTTTTTCTTTTGTAGAAAAGAAATTGCACACAAATGCAGAAATTACACATTTTACCTCATGCTGTTTTCACTGAAAATCTTCACTCTTCTCAGTAGCTCTCAAATCTCATTCACACTTCTACAGATTCAAACATGACGTGTCATATTTGGTACGGATACGTGCAAGAACCAGTGTAGTTTGGCATCAAGTCAAGCGTGGTTCAAGATATCTTGATGTGCCAAGTTTGATTATAATCATGCGGGTTTAAAAAATGAGGTTGAGTATAAACATCACCTAGCTACTTTGAAGTCATTTGCAAAGTTTTGCTTCCAAAAGCGCATTCTTATCTCAAAACGTTCCACTTAACCCACAGCTTCACCCGATGTCGGCGGGGTCTAGCGACACGTTTGTTGCCAGTTTAGCAGGCATCCTGCTTCCTGCCTGAGTCAGAAAAGCAAGGCGGCTGCTACAATGGGAGGAGAACGTCAACACTTGCTTAAATTGCCACCTTTGCAGCATTTGACAAAGTGTTCGCTCACTCATTTCTCTAAAGAATCATCAAAGTACTCGAGAAAGAAGTGAGCTGTCCCCCAAAGCGTATCTGTCTCTCTTTCTCGGCTCTGTCCTTCATGTGTTTAATGATCACCTCTCTACTGCATGTGTCGGCATGAGCGAAATCCACAGGACGTTAATGCGGCCCACACGTGTCAGCGCTGACAGAAGCGACGCTCAGCCACTCGACACAGTTTCACCAAATCAAATCTTCTTCCCCCTCCAGAGTTGCTGAAGTGTGCCACTTGTAAAGTTAATTAATTTGATGGTTAATTATATAACTCATTTATTTAAGTGAGAGCTCGAGTGACATTAGTCTTGTGGAAATATAGAATATGCTGTAATTGTGGAGTGAATTTGCTTTTAAAGAGCTTTTTAATTCGGGCCCCGGGGCCATGGACTGGATGGGGGCCCAGTGTGGCCCTTTCTACATTCAGATCCACCGTTTTTTCCATCAGATAGCGAGAGAAATGGTGAAATCTCAGTATCAAATGCATGTCCTTATTGAAAGTTCACCGCATTTTTTCCTACCACGTATGATTTTATGTGATCTTGTGAAGTATGTCATCACGCTCTAAATAGTGAATCACACTACACTGAGGTAATGAGCTATAGTCTCTTTCTATTTTAAGCCTGACACTGATCTCATATCAGGGTGAGAGTGTGAGTGGTAACCGGAGTCTTCATGGGATAGTCCAACCAGAAATCGATTTTGCGTTTACAGCACAAAGAGCTTCTAATATTTACATATAGTGTCACGGTCTTCTCTCACTGTGTATGCTGTATTTGCAATATCATACTGAAAAATAGCAAGGTTAATATTCGATTATTGAAAAGGGGCAAAGTAACGCGCTAGAATAGGGACCACATATGTGACCCTGGACCACAAAACCAGTCTTAAGTCGCTGGGGTATATTTGTAGCAATAGCCAAAAACACATTGTATGGGTCAAAATTATTGATTTTTTATGCCAAAAATCATAAGGACATTAAGTAAAGATCATGTTCCATTAAGATATTTTGTAAATTTCCTACTGTAAATATATCAAAACTTAATTTTTGATTAGTAATATGCATTGCTAAGAACTTCATTTGGACAACTTTAAAGGTGATTTTCTCAATATTTTGAGTTTTTTGCACCCTCAGATTTCAGATTTTCAAATAGCTGTATCTCAGCCAAATATTGTCCGATCCTAACAAACCATACATCAATGGAAAGCTTATTTATTCAGATGATGTATAAATCTCAATTTTGAAAAATTGACACTTATGACTGGTTTTGCGGTCCAGGGTCACATATTCACTATTAGCTAAGAGTTTTCTCCTCAGTAAACTCCTAATTTGCTGCTTATTGATAGTAATGTTTAGGTATGGGGTATAGGGTTAAGGGATCTAGAATATGGCCATGCATTACATGTGCTAATAAACAGCCAGTGTGCTTGTAATATGCATGCTAATAAAGTTAATAGTGAAAAGTGTTCCCTAATCTAAAGTGTTATCAATTTTGTCAATCGCAAACATGCTAAAATGATTTTGAAACACTTTTTTAACATAAGCTCAGTAAAGTTCTGTCTAAATGTTTGTGATCGTATCATCTGGGTGTTCCGAATTTTTATTCGTTTTGATATCTTTCAATTTAATTTGGTCTCTAGTTTGATTAAAGGTTAACACGAATGACTAACGTAGACTAACACAGATGCTGGTGTCTTCAGTACAGTGTTTTACTATGGCTGTGAGGTTGGCGCCAGTTGTATGATTACTTATGATATAAATATTGTATGACTGAAATGTAAGATTGAATTTTTAAAATATGCAATGAATATTATTTCATTGAAATACAGAACATTCTTCATTTTACTAACCTAATTGTATCCATTTCAAATAATGTACATTTAAATGGTACAATCTAGACTTTTGCTTTAAACACACTTTCCTGGCTGCTAAAATAATTAGTACCAAAGGCAAATTAATAGTACTAAATGCTATTATTCTTCAGTAATATTAATAATAAATATTTAAGCAGTGATATCATTACTGTGATGTGTGATCTTATTTGAGATAAAGTAGGTTTTTGTTGAGTATTACAAATGGCTTGAGGCACTCTAACAGTTGTATTTCTGTAGGCATGCACATATGTTTCTTATACCCAAAACATAAATTATTGCCTCTGCTCTTCCCTTCCCCTCAGTTAATCTTCTGTGATGATTAAAGAGTATAAAATGAAGAACACAAACATGTAGTAGTGTTTGTGAATGCTCGACCAGCCTATTGCAAGTATGTGACCCTGTTGAACACACTTAACACATGCCCTTGCGTTGGCGGTAACAAACAGAGTTACCTTCAGGTGTATTATTAAACTGGATGTCTTGTTATTCAGCTAACTCAATATAAACATATTGACATTTAACCAAGTAGCCGAGCAAAATTCTGTTAGTAGTTGACCTGGAAGGGAAAACAGGCTGTGGAAGAACACGGCTTAGTGGGTAGTCTGATATAGTGTGGTTATGCTAAGAATGCAATCTATATGCATTGCATCGTGAATTACATTCAGACACTCTTTGGAATGCAATGCATGCTTTGTTCTTTGTTTCAAGCCTAATGGTCAGGCAAGATGAAGGTTTCACAGCATTGAACATCTGAACCTAACACTCTTGTGTGGCTTAGTGTATGAAATATGAATGAGGACATATACGATCGATATAAACATCCACATTCACACAGACTGCTTGTTTCCAACAGTTCAGAACAGAGGTTTGAGCAAAGAAAACGGCGGTTCTTACAGGTGGTTAAAACCAGAGAGCAGCGGTGATAGGAATTGAAAACCACACGTCTCTCCAGGGATGAAGACAAAGCAAATATTTTGTGACAGATTCTTTAGAGCAGGGTTTCCAAAGCCAGTTCACTGAGACTTCCTCACATAATTCCACACTAGCGGTTTAGAGTGTACTACGTCTCACATCTCCTAAAACACAAGAGAGAGAGAGAGAGAGAGAGAGAGAGAGAGAGAGAGAGAGAGAGAGAGAGAGAGAGAGAGAGAGAGAGAGAGAGAGCGAGCGTGTGAGAGAGAGAGGCAGACATATGGAGAAAGGCAATATAAGGTGGAATTGATTTGATATATTTAGCATCGTATTGTGTGGCACTGCTGTGGAGTCTGTGTTCATGAACAGAAAGAGTCAGACTCCAACAAACAACTTCAAATTACCTGTTATATTTGTTTAGTTATGCGGTGTATTACTCGTAACCTGTCAGATACGGTAAATAGTGTAATTTCGCACATGACATAAATATTAGACTATATTTGTGTGCAAACAGAACATATTTATCTTTTGTAAAAGAGCATATTTCTCTTTTGTACTACCTTAGACCCTAGGTATTTAACTGAATGGAGGAATTGTGTGAATCTCATAAAAAAAAAATAATAAAAAAAAAAAATCATTTCAAGGTCAATTTAACCCAAAATTCAAAAGAAATAAAAATCAGTTAGTAATAATCAAAATAAAAATGTTTGCTTAATGAAAATGAAGCCTATTTTTTGACCATTTGTCTCAATTGTGATTGATACTCAATTATTTTCATGATTTTCAACACCCCCCCCCCCCAATTTTTCCTTAATGTAGTACCCCCCACCCATAAATAATTAAATAAAATACTACCTTTTTAGTTCTCATTATTTTAAATGACAATTCCAATTAGTGTAATACCGATTAAAACATTTAATATATAGAAAAACACACACATATGTAAGGAATAATTGACCCGAGGTGGTGATGCGGTCACGACGCGAAGCGTCTAATAATTCAACGGACCGAAGTCAATTATTCCGCTTATACTACGGTTGCCACACATAACGACATCGAACAGACGATATATTTCAAGGCATTCGTCCAGTATTTCTACTTAAATCACTATTGTGAGTAGGATTATTTCTTCCGCATTTCATCCAGCGCTTCCGTTGCTAATTCCAAAACGTCATTTTAAACCTATAGTAACGGAGGCTTGAGCCGTTGATAACAGATTAATGCAGTTAATACAGTTAATAACTAAGTTATGAGAGAGAGAGAGAGAGAGAGAGAGAGAGAGAGAGAGAGAGAGAAAATTACCTCTGTGCGTCTCTCAATAGTGTTCGGCAGCAATGTCTGTAGTATACTGCCGTGCAAAGGCAAAAGACCTTAACTTCAATTTTGGTCAAAATGAGTTATTGCCTTTTTTGGAACAATGGACATCAGTTTTATCATGTGGAAAAATATCTTAAGTCAATTTTGTTATTTTCTGCTGAAAATAGGATGCTGTTTTTGCCATAACTTCCAAAAGCAGAGGGAAAGCAAAGGCAGAAACCCTTAACATCAGTTACAGTCTTTTAGCTTTGTTCCGCTGCACTCTAGAACGCTGGAATTCAGTTACGCTGGAGTTAAGGCACTCTGCCTTTGTTTTACCAACGTTAAGATTTTTGCCGCGCTGAAGTTACGGTGTTATGCACAAATGTATTGAAGCACTTTTGACACACCCATTAACTTAAATAAAGTGATATGGTGTGCCAGTTGTAAAACACAATAAATCAAAGCCTGGATACTATCCAGCCAATCTGACAGAAAACAGCGAGAGTGGGTTGGGGACGCCTCACGACACACCTCCCCTGGCGAGGAGAAAACATTACACACAGACCAACCCAGCAAATATAACTTAGATCGCAGCTTACCTTCTTTTATTAAACCTGGTCAAAATCCATTGAAAATACGCCGGCGGGCTAGCCTAATCAAAGTGCAAAGTTGTCCGGAGTTTGACATTCAATTTTAAGTGTCGCTGTGGGTGGGCTATTAGTAGGGTGACGTCCGGTTTATACCAACCACTATGAAATTGTCCCGGTTAAACTGTTAAAATGCTTACAGCTAAACTGTGTAAAAGTGTGACTATATTGTAGAGGATTCCAACAGCGGGACGTACAACTGCCGCTAAAGCTGTATGAGCTAAAAGACACAAACTAGCTAGCACTTGGTCACTCACTGCTGTTGTCGATAAAACAACACAGACGTGTCACGTGAATAAAGGTTGCATTTACTTAAAACTGGTAAAACTCGTGGTGCATTTATAGTTGTAGTAAAATACCCCTTTTACATATTTATTTTATCGTATTTAACATATATCAAACGACAAAATATTTTTTTAAATAAAATAAATAATAATTAAAATAAAAATTAAATTAATTAAAATAATTCTCACTATTTTTTAAAGCTATGATATATTATAGCTTTTAAAAAAAAATTGTGAGAATTATTCCATATAAATTATTTTGAATAATTAATGTTTTATAAGTCAAACTAACCTCTTAACATTCTTTCGTTTCATTTTCTTGTTAATTTAATAAATTTCTTGAAATCAGTTTGTTGTTAGACTCCCTTCTTTGTAAACTGTCATAAACTGACTATATCAAGAAAATCAATCCTAATCACATCAAATGTGTGAGCAAGAACTGTAGTCTGTACATGCATGTGGTACTAAATACATTTTCCATTCTGTCCAGGAAAATGTATTAATACAGAGTTTTTCATTAATTCTGGAAAACATACACACAATGTCATCAGATAGCATATTCCTATACATTTTGTCAGAAAAGGGTGAATGGTATTGAGAAAGGGCGTCTACATATTACTGGCATAGCCAAATCAAACCTTTCAAATGTAAGAATTATTTGTGGATGGTTACTTTATTAAACTCTTAAAGTGTTATTTTACTTAAATTAAGTACAATGATAAAGGTTTAAAATGATCCAGTAGAGTTGTAGCCTTCTCATCATTTTTTTATTTTGTAATATTCTATTGATGTAATATTAAGCCTTACTATACAGAACTCACTAAATGTTATTTTAAGGCTTTCATTGTTATCATATAAATGTTTGTATAGAGTGATAAAAGTTAAAATGATCAATAAATGATAAATTACAGTATTTTGCCTTGGTATGACCCATTATTGTTTTGCAGATAATGCAAAGGCAGAATACATTAACTTCCGAATAAGGGTCAAAGGTCAAGTTTGAGCTCAATTGTTTTTATGTAGATAAATATATTAATTATGACAACTACTTGGCAAATTTTCAGTGTCCTACCTGTCATACAATTGGCTGGACAACAAAAAAACTTTAAAGTCATTTTTCTCAGTTTCACACTCTGGTGAGTTAAGGTCTTTTGCCTTTGTAGGGCAGTATAGTGAAATTTAGTTCCTGAACAGCGCCCTTGTTGTTACCTTGCTTGTGAGAAATCATGTAGTTTTTAAGTTGTTTACTGATAAAATCGTAAGAGTAGCGCTAACAACATATGCTTAATAAAGCGTAATTTTGTGGCAAAAATATGGACATGATCTGTCATTTTTATCCTTTTATTTACTATATTTATTTGTTTGGCCAGTGTCATTTTGGGTTTTGGTTATTTTGCTGTTGTAAGATCTTTGAAATAACAGAAATCGTTTGGCGAAGTGATATGGTCATGTAATGCGGTCAAGAGCTGCCTGGAACCACGTTTGCTGTGCGGTTCCCTGAAAATAATTGCACACCTTAGAACGTTCGGCAGCCAATCAGATTCAAGCATTCAACGGCCCCGTAGTGTGTGTGTATATATATATATATATATATATATATATATATATATATATATATATATATATAGTAGAACCTTTTTTTATATATTATATTATATTATATTATATTATATTATATTATATTATATTATATTATATTATATTATATTATATTATATTTAGTGGTGGGCCGTTATCGGCGTTAACGTGCTGCGTTAACGTGAGACTCTTATCGGGCGATAAAAAAAATATCGCCGTTAATCTATTCTCAAAGTTGGGTTGGGAGCTGGGTCTATACTACGCAAGCTATGATGACTTTCACCTTGATAGTTTAGCGCGGATGTATACCTAGCCGAACTGCACTGTAGGGGGCGAGAACGAGTCTTCGAACCTGTGTGTATGTCTACTGTGAAATTACCACATCAAAGGTGACGTGCTAACATGGATGCAGCTATGAAGCCGCTGGGTTTGCTTCAGGGAAAATTTATTTTTAAGAAGCTTCCCAATGGAAATCGGCAAGTCATTTCTGTCTCTACGTTACATAGTCGCGCTCTCTGTATCGCGCGCACAGCGGAGTTCTGCCCCGGTTCGCACACACACAAACGTAAGCACACACAGAAGTGAGCACACTCCCACTCCTTTTTGTAAATATTAAGCCGCAAAACGTCTATTTAAATATGACTTCTGTGTGTCTCTGTGTTAATGTATGACGCAGACGCGCGAGTTTGTTTACTCATACAGAAGCCAGCGTGACGCTTGCGGCGATATTAACGTCTGTCGTCTCACTAAATGAGGACGTAAATACATGAACAACATCTCCAGAACTGCTCTGAGAGTCCCTTCATGAGCATTCGAGCGTTTCTTTTGAGAAAAACTATCCCCATATCATATATACGCAGAAATATAAAGGTATTCACGGCAACCCGTCAAAATAAAAGTTCGGTTTCACTTGAAGACACTGGGCAGAACGTAATAGGCTACTACTACTAAAACTATTAAAACCTTATCTTTAAGGAATAATCATACAATGTCTTCAATGCTATTGTCAATATTAAATTCTTGATGAGTGGTAGTTGTTTACTACTAGTAGTGAACTTATTCTGATCTACTTGGCAGAATTCAAATGAGCCATTTTAATCTAGATTAATTCCAAAATTACAGTGAGATTAATCTAGATTAAAAAAAATAATCTATGCCCACCACTAATTATATTATATTATATTATATTATATATTATATTATATTATATTATATTATATTATATTATATTATATTATATTATATTATTATTCTTGGTCATCTCCCCACTGACAATGGCGTCAAAAGAAAAATCAAAAGAAAAATAATAAATTATATTTTGCTTAAGAAAAATTTAACTTTTTTTTTAACATTTTTGTTTACATTGTGACATTGTTTTCATTATAACACTTTCCCACCAATTCTTCTTTACTGTAATGTGAAAAACTACAACAAACAAACAACAACAACAAAAACAAAAACAAACATTCAAGTGTTTTGCTATGATTTGTTTTAGTTCTCATTAGTTCTTATTCTTAATGACAATTCCTATTATTGTAATACTGATCATTTAAAAAAAAAAGTAAATCAGGATAAATTATATTTAATGTAATCAATTAAATTTTTAATTATGGGAGGACTATTGGATGACATTTTTTATGTTAATAAGAATTTGTTTTGAAGGTAATTTATTATAACATAAATATAATGCAAAATATCTTAATGGAACATTTCTTTCCTTTTGATTTCAAGTAAAATATGATCTGGGCATTTTCTTGACACGTTTTTTCGCTCAATGATCGCACCGCTTTGCTTCGCCCATCTACTGTGTTTTAAGTAGTCATTAACCAATAGCGCGGTCAGGGGTCCTCTTTAGATCAGTAATGTTCTCTAATGATGAGAACGAGGCCCGCAGTAGAAATCGATAAAGGCTTCGTCTCTTGTGAATGAGCAGCACAACAGCAGACCTCCCTGCCATCCACTATCCTCCCGTCTCGACTGCTTAATTGATTGAGCGTTGCTCTGCTTTGCGCTCAGGTCTTGGATTCCTCAAGGCGAGTATTACGTGTCATCTAGCTGAAGGGCCGAGTAGATGGCGGGACGATAGAATAAGATCGATTTGGAATATTCTCTGTCACCAGACGCCATGATAGAACGGATTCGGGTGTTCCACGGTCATCTGGTGTCGCCGATGTGGCCTTTCGTAACCTCAATCACCCCCGCTGAGAGTTACGTTTCTTCCTTTTCATGTAAACCAGCTCATAGCGGCAATGAAACTTTTTTTTTTTTTTATATTTTTTGTTCCCCTTGTCTATCTTGCATTTTTTTTTCTCCCTGGAGTGTAGGCTTTGGTTTTCTATAAGGTGCAAATTAATTATCATTTCAAACAGTCTTCAGAAATATATTTGTGTCAGCGTGGACGGAGAGTTTTGCATGAGAAAGAGCTGTCGCTTTGAATGTGCGCTGGATACATATGGTTATTTGAGGGTTGGTAGTTTGATAGGCTTTTGTTCTTCAAGAACAAAGTGAAAGGCCCCGGCGAAAAGCAATCCTCTTTAGTTCCTGAATGATATTAGAGCGCTGAGGATAATTGGGTGATATTTTTAGTGGTGGCCCCAGCATTCAAGCTGTTTTTTTGCTGTCGTCTTAGCGAGAGGCTCTCCCCGGCCATTGTCAACTTAAATGGAACGTCGATAAGTTGTAGTTTTGAGCCCACCGTGAAAATGGGCTTAGCGGCAGCGCGGTAAACACAAATCTGAAATTTGCTGAAGAGACTGATTGTTGCCAGTGTTCAATCAAATGCTAATGCTCTCTTGTGCTCACTTTCTTCTCTTCCCTCTTCACTACACTGGAGTGTTTTGAGACTGTCAGCTGCATTTTAAACATGGTGTTAACCCCCTAAACCACTTTTACAAATATGTACAGAATATAGGACTCGGTTGCCTTTAGCAACTTGTTGGCGTCTTGTGGCTTTAAACAATAAACATGGAAGGCAACATTTTAACCCATTTGCTGTTTGCTAATTTTATTTTGTTTAATTTTGCATCATTGCACTGGTATGGTTCAGATTTTTAAACATATATACATGTATACAATATACTTTTTTTTTTTTTTTTTTAATCTAAATCAGAGTCACTGCCTTAACAACTGGTTGTTCTCTTTGGGTTTGTATACACTACTTAATGCAAATGCATTTGTCACCACCTGAATTTTTGAGTGAGTTTGTTGTAGAACATGGTTTTCACGCTCATAAATACTGTATTGTGTGCAGAAAATACGTTACACACTCAGAAGAGGACTGACTACTGTATCTGTCGGCAGTGTGTACGTTACCTGTGTCAGTTCACAGCAACAATGCGGATCTGTACTAAAAAGACTGAAGGAGAGAGATAAAGAAAGAACGACGGAGACGATGTGGCTCCCTCTCCTCTTTTACGAGCTCATTTGCAGCGCTGGTGCACCAGTAACTCAACCATAGTGAGGAGACTATAAGGAAAGGGCCGATTATGAATGCGATATATTAAACATGGTGGCAAATATATTAAACATACTGGGCCGATCTCAGAAGGCAGGCTAGATAATGCGCTGATTGATTTTTACTGAGCTGTTAACTATTAATGCAGCTGTAACAGAAGGAGACCTGCGGACATTTATCAGACCCGTAACACGTGCTTCATACGCCGTGGCTGGAGTCGGCTGTGAAGGATCCATTTGGTAATTATCAAACGGCCCCCCGTGACGCATGACGGCTCTTGGCGATGATGAGATTTTGCTGAAGGTATTGTGGTTGGTAAACAGTCAGTGTGGAGGATGAAGATGTGTATTTATTTACGTTGTATCCTCCAGGAGCTCTTTGCCCTCAGCTTCAACCTTAATAAAACGTGTTTAGTTATCGCTTGTTTTTTCTGCAGGCATCTGCAGTTTCGCTAAGTGACCCGTGGGGGCTCAGTAAGAGGCACATGTTGCCACTGTAACTGGAAATTTGCCTGATTATCATGCGGAGAAACAAACAGAAAGGGCTTATCTGGAGAGAAGTGAAGTGCACTGAAAAGATTAATTAGGCTGAATGCTTTGGACGTTTTAATGAAGAGGCCTTGAGATGAGGCGCCGCCGCTCGCGCTCCTTCACACAGGTGCACATCTCAGCTGGGTCACGTGAAGCACTTTCAACTGTGCCGAACTTTAGTGCCGGGTCCACCCTCGATTTTCTGACGCTTTGTCACAGAGATCGCAGGAACACACAGGCATCATCGCGGCACCTAATTAAGAAGAATCAAAAGAACGTTTGTTTAAAAAAAATGGCAAGTGATACTTTCGCTTAAAAAGCTGCGGTCAGCCCTTGACATTCTCATTACGAGCTATTATTTTTGGTGAGTACGTTTAGCTTTGAAGAAAAATAGAGGGCACATTTCTTGATGAATGTGTAATGAAATTACAGCCCTCAATTTTAAAACGCAGTTTAAATTGAGGAAAAGATGAGGACTAGGAAACTGAAGCATGATTTATAAAACGTACACATGTACGGATGCATGTAGTCTCCGGTGTGACTTTGAACATGAAAGGCCTGCAACATCATGAACATGAACTTGAGGCTACGTAAGCCAAATTTCATACGCTTTTGCATTTAGAATATGTCACAGCAAATTAATAATGCTGTGCAAGTAATGAAGGAGCACTATAGTGGAGGTTTCATCTTATAAGTTTAGTTTTGAAGTTTGAAGAAGCAGGTCACATGGATCTTGAAATGTGTGGAATTGTGATTTCCAGGCTTGGGAAAGTCATGCATTTATGTATACACGAAAAAAAAAAAAAAAAAAAAAAAACTGTCTGTATTTATTTGGCTAGAAATATTAGTAGGTATAATCTGTGGAAACCTTTTTCTGCCACGGGATAAAAAAATAAAGTATGCAAATGTGTTTTTCAGAATTCAGACTTTTCCCTTTGTGAGTTTATATCTCACAATTCTTACTTTTTTCTCACAATTAAAAAAAAAAATAGAATTGCAAGATATAAACTCAGAATTGCAAGATATATGTGCAGAATTACGAGATAAAAAGGCACAATTAACTTTTTTATTTTTTTATTTTATTTTGTGGCAACAAAACAAAACATGAAACAAAACAAAACAAAACAACAAAACAAACTTTGAGTAAAAAGCCTGAATTGTGAGATAAAAAGTACAAATATTTATTTATTTTCATGCCAGAAACAGGCTTCCATTGTAATCTCAAAAAAATGATTTTGAAAATAATAATAAATAGATGTTGTCCAATAAAGGTGCACAAAAAGACCACCAATAACAGGACATGCACAGACTATAAATTAACACCTAGTAGCTAAAAATCTGTCTTTATCTTAATAATCGGTGGAGATATGGTGTATTTTGTGTGAAATTAACGGGTCCCTGAAGAGAGATACATCATGAGATCAATAGATGTGCTGTGGGTGTTATTGTTTGAACCAAAGCTCATGTGATTGACAGAGGGCTGTCGTACAGTCCCATAGCATCCCTTCAGGCACATTATATTTTTAAATTGATTTATATCATCCGTCTGGTTGTGGTGTCTTTATGAAGCATTTGATGTTTGTGCGTATGTGTGTATGAGCGTTTGACCTCTTTCCTGTAAACATGACCCTCTGTATAAGAGCTCTCTAAATAAATGATGATAGATAATCTAGATATACAGAGTAAATGGAAAAGTGCCGTCAGCATCACCTGTCTATCATGCACACACAGACACACACACACACACACACACACACACACACACACACACACACACACACACACACACACACACTTATTTACTCTCGAAGAGTGCCAGGCTACTTAATCCAGAGTAATATCCCCCCCTTAATCACACTCATAAATTGGTAATGATATTCATGCACTTGTGTGATATATGGCAAATTATAATGTCAGCGTGTCTTAGCCGTGCCGCCGTCATTTGAATATGGGCTCTATTGCTTTAATAAATCATGGTGGGTGGGATATGGCAGTCATTAGGTTGAATGACACTACAGAGTCGTGTAAAAAAGTGCATTCAGCTCTCATATGCATCACGTTGTTAATCATAATACGACTATTGGGGCCATCATGATTCTCAAGTACGATAGGGAAGTGCATTGAAGAACTATTTTGTGATATTTTAGGTAGGATTTTGATCATTTTTTAAAGAAATTAATATTTTTATTCAGCAAGGATGCATTAAATTGACCAAAAGTGCAGTTTTTGTTGTAATGTAAAATATGTAGTATTTCATATAGTAGTAATACATTCAATGGTTTCCACAAAAAATAAATATACTGTAGGATCCTAAATAATGATGCTGAAAATTCAGCATTACATCACATAAATAAATGACATTTTAAAATGTATTCAAATAGAAATGAGTTTTAGTACAGTAATATATTTTATTACAGTTATTATATTTTTACTGTATTTTTCAAATAAATGCAGCTTCGGTGAGCTAAGGGTCTTTCACTTTCAAAATCATTTAAAATGTAAAAATCTTACCAAACCCCACATTTTAAATGGTATATGTGAATGTAGATGTCATCCGATTTAATGAATTCATTTTTGTGTTCCATGGTGGAAAAACAATAATTCCCACCAGTGCATTACCTTTGGTTTTGATTCATTTGTAATTAAATAAATTCTTCATGTTATTCCAATTCAAATTTCAATGGGGTGTGCCATTCACACCCATCAATTGAAAGGCAGTCAGTTATTAAATTCTGAAATTCCCCCAACCCAACTGAACACCAAAATGCATGACCCAAATCTGTTACATGTCAACTATTAGAACCAAAGCAAAAGCGTGCCTATAGCAGAAACCTTCCAGAGCACATTTTTGTGATTTACTGCAAATTTATTATACTAAACAGGAAGTACAGAGGCTCTTTTTTCTACTTTCTTAAAGCTCAGAATATGTTCAGTTCAGCAGAACATGCTTTGTTTGAGGGAATGAAGGACAGATGACAGACAGCTTGTACTTTTACAGAACGGAAGCAGGCTTCCTTCTGGCTTTGATCACACATCTTGCTGTGAGAAAAGCTCTCGAATGCACACAGAAGGCTTGTTCTCACGACTACACACACCAAACACGCTCTGTACGTGCCAGAGTAAGATTACAGTAAAAATATAAATTAATAATACAATTAAAGCGTTCAAACCATACGCCAGCGCTCTAGAATGCGCTTTCCTTCATGCTCGCTCACTAACAGATGAAGAATCACGCTGGCATTAAGCGACTTTGCCAACTGCCAAAGCGTGTTGTCCAGGTCAACGTGACATTAATTAAAACGCAGGGTGTGGGCGGCGCCGAGCTCCAGACAAATAAGTAAACAGACATAGTGGTTAAGGAAACAGATTTTTTGACGCCTTGGCACTGCAAACGTAACTTCAGATTTCATGATGCGAGGCACGCAGAAATGAGTAGAGATAAATAACACGTGTAAGAGGGCGAGGGTGCGCTCTCGAAGGCGTTCTGGGGTTAGAGACAGTGATGTATGCCCGGGCCTCTCGTCGGCCCTGCCTCATTACTGGGCGGCCATTTTGTAAATCAACAGATAATTACGGTATACATCATACAGTGTTCGCATGGACGCAATTTACTGGATTTTGTTAGGTCCTTCGCTTAGGGACTGAGCGAGATGGAAAATGAAAAACGGCTCTTTCCGAAGCAAATAAAGCATTTCTTTAGTATTCATAGCATCTCCAGAGGGCATTTGAGCACAAGAACTGTAGCTTTTGGGTTGCCTGCTTCACGTTCTTTGCGTGACCTTGAATCTCATGCGATGCTTAACGCGCGTTTCGTAATTTCCCGTCTTGCCTTGTTCGCCGTGCATGTTAATGTACGAAAGCCTTTATTTGTTTAGTTTTGTTTGTTTTCTTTCAGGCCAGCATTTAGGTTTTAATTCATGGCTGTACGATAAACAATATGTTTTAGCTTCTCTCACTTTGTTTGTGAATTTCAATAAGGTCGCCTTGCCTCCGCCAAAGCCTTTTTGATTGCTTTCCCTGCTTGAGTATCACTCTAATATCATTTGAAATGTCACCACTCATATGTGTTTGTTTCATATGCGTCTCTCTCTATTGCATGTAAAAAAAAAAAAAAAAACACAGAAGCGAAAAGACGGAGCGTGTGCGCAAGAAAAAAGCAGATTACCTAACAAAGGGCAGACTGATTTGAAAGCAGGATATTTCGCTGAGATTCACAGCGGAGGTTTGTCAAACACAAATGCCGTATGCTTATAAAGGCAATTTCATTTTCAAAGGAGATATAATCAGTCTGTATCATTTTGGACACAAAGCGTGAAGAAGAAAACATCTTCAGTTCTGCCTCAGCTTAAAAGCGCTGTGTAATTTGTCACCTTTTGAGTTGACTGAGTGTTTGGAAATTGAGAGCCCCCTAATTTTACGCTCGTGTGTAAAATATTAAGGATGCCGCTGAAGGTCAGAAATTGTCAGAAACCGTGTTTTTCTGTCGAGTTTATGAAAAGTGACAGAATGCCATTCATTCTCCTGGTTTTGGAAGTGTCTTGTTGAGTTCCATTAAAGGCCTCGTGTAATAGGAAGCACGGCATTTGCAATACTTGTTGAAACAGGAAATTGGTGTGGCCTGAATTGCAAGATTCAGACTTGAAATAGCAAGCTTCATTCGCATTCTACAGAAAAAAAAGCATGTTGTGTAGTAACACGAGACTGGAAAATCTGGTTTAAGCTAGTGGTTTCGCAACATAATGGCTGGTCTAAAACTGGTCATTTAATGGTCCAAGCTGATCCATGATGGTTAACTTGATAGCTGGTCAGCCAGCTAATCAGCTTGCACCAACTTATTTAGAATCATTTTAGACCAGGGCCCTTATTCCAAAAACAGCTTTTTCCCCCCAACATCGGACATGATATTGAATATCGATTTTACAATTATTTTATGAATTATTTGTAACATCATTTATTTATTGACTGCTAAACTACAAATGGCTGACGATTCAAATTTTGAAATAATAATAAAAAATAAAAACAGTTTTAATGTACAGTGTGCATATTGATTTTAATATGTTGATAAATTATTTGTTTTTTTAAAGATTGAGAGGAAATTGAATTTGAATATAAAAATTGGGGAAATTAACAAATGTCATATCCAGTATCCATACGTATAACAAGTATTATCCTGTTTCGCCCCTTTATTGTTCTGTGAGAAATCTATCTTCCTCTACTTTCTCTGGTTCCCATCACTCCCCACACTTTGTGATTCCAGCCATATCATCACTCATTTCACATCTTTGAAAAAGTTGCTTACCAGTTTACTGGGTGGACTTGTAACCCTGCCTTTTCTTTGCTTTTAAGGGAACGCTTACCCGTGCACGCACCGAACTGAACCCCGACTATCTGGACCTTCGCTCCCGAGCCGAGCTGAACCCAGAGTACTGGACGCCCTGCACTCCTCTAGTGAGTAACCCTTGTTCAGACTGTTGAGATGGCTGCTGTTGAAGCCCCATTAGAGAGCGGCACAGATACACTTTTCACCTGCTTGTTTGTATGTCTTCTCTGCTTATTGGTTTCTTTAGTGACCTCTCTAACGATGGTCCCTTCACCGCTACATCATTATAACTGAGCTAATTTTACATAAACACACATACCTCCCTCCCATTGCTCTCATTACCTGAGTATGTGCAGGGATTTTTGTCTTCTGGGGATTGGGACAGTTTACATGAAACTTTGCTTACCACTGGACCTAATGATGCTTGTTTTTTTGTTTTTCCTTTTTTTTTTTTTTTTTTTTAGAGCTTTGTGCAGACAGAAATGCATATACGAGTTTGAAGTCTTAAAATGTTTGTGGTGGCTTTTCAGGAGCTCTGAAACTGCTAATCTTGGCAGCGCTCTTGACCGGTTACATCGGTCGATACTTGTCATTTGCAAGTGTTTATCGGAGCTAATGCTAATTATTATGCGGTTTGATTAAGGTGAATGCCTCGCTCCAGTTGCATGCTTCCCTGACTTCGTTTGTGGACGTTCAGATGATATATTTCTGCTCCTCACCGACTGTTATCCTTTGTCCTGGCCGATTTAATACTCTTATCAGAAGAGTGTGTGCTCAAATGCAGTGACTGAAATCAAACACATAAATCATCCATAACACCTTTCTTTTCATTCTACAGAGTGCTAAATACTTTACTTGGGTTCTATATATGTGTGTGCATTTGTAGGTGCTTGAATGAGTTCACTAGACTCCACAAGGTCTATGTGGGTGTGACGGAGACAGACAGAAAATAAGAGGGTGGTGAATGGAGAAGTAGAATATTTGTAGTGAAGAAGGCAACAAAGGAAATTCAGAAATAAACCATGACTGTAAGACCAAAAATAGGGCTTGTTTCTACCACAGGGACCTTAAGACTCTCAACATGCCCACTTTATAGTCATCAACACCCCTTCAGCTCCATTCTAAGCGCATGTATGGGCTGTACTGCTTTCCTGATCAACATTTCACCCTATTTTTTGCTCTGCATCTTTCCTTTTTCCCCATGTCACTGCTTCTAACTTCCAGCATGTCTGCAGGGAATATGGATCCACTCTGTCTACGGTTGGAATATTCTCCTGGGCAGACGATGAGATGATAGAAATGACCTGCGTGCTTCCAAATGTCACCATGCATAAGAGTAGCTCAGTGTGCAACCAATTACAGTGGTTTTCCAATGGGACTGGTCCTCATCATTGGAGTGTGAATGGTCACTTTCCCATATCATCCTGGGGTGAACTGTCCATTCACACTCATTGCTCTCTCATACAGACTTAAACACACAGATACTTATCTTGTAACTAAAATGAAGGATCCGCATCAAAATGGACTGAAATTAAAATAAAAATGAAGCGTTAGCGTAAGTTCTGGCATATCTTCATATCTACCTATAGGAATACAACACCTATCGCGACATTCCTAAATAAGCTCTATTCCATATCAATCAGCTGATTTTTCTGCTTGCTCAGGAGCAAGTCACCCTCCTCCATCCCCAACTCCTCCTTTCGCGCAGTCAGGACTTGTCTTTCTGATATTCCTTGCTGAATCAGACTTAAATACACTTAAATATCATTAAGTACATTAATGATATCTGCTTTGCTCTGTTCTGTTTACTCTAGGGGGGTTATTATTGTTGCTCTCCCTGCTCATTCATGACAGGCTGCATGGATGGGCAGGGAGTTTTTGCACAGAACAGAACCATACTGCCAAACCAAAACTTTATGCTAAGTATCTATCTTTTGACGATAGTGCTCCTGACAGAATTAAAGTTATTATTACTTTCAAGGTTACTTATATGTAAACGGATGACTGTTGAATGATGGTACATGCAGGATACTGGAAATCACCAGTTCTGTTTTTGTATCAAGAGTACAGTACTGTCTATGTGTCTGAGAAGTTGTTGATCTGATAATAAGAACCTACTGCTTTAGGAAAAGTCTGGTCTTGAGGCTCAGTGTTTCAAATGGGTGATGGCTGGAGTGTTAGAGGTCTTGTCTGATGGCTTTCAGGACATCAGTTTGAAGAAACTAAAGGGATAGGCTAGTTCAGATGGTTAAATGTTGGTGAAATGAGGGCAGACTCAAGAATTCTAGTGTAGATCTAGACCACCACATTGGGGCTAGTTTAGTGTTTACCTCCCATTTAAGGTAGTCGTTTAGTTATAAATCTTGCTGTAGGATTTCAGATGGGCAAGTTGTTGTGACGAGAAGTAAAGCTCGATTTGACCCCCTGATGTGAACTATCCTGTCCAAGTCGTAGAACTTCATGGAGTCCAGCAGGGACTTGTTTCAAAGTAGGTCAGAACAAGTTGCTCAATTGTCGATAGGACCACCAAATGGTCATGAATTCGAGGTCATTAAAGTTTCTTACAACCCCTGGGGACTAGAACAATAGCTGATCTTTTAAAGCTGGTTGAAGCAGCATAGAGGTCCAGCAGGTGGCAAAGAAAGTTAGGAAACCTGTAGTTGGTCAGCATTGTGCTTCAAGGACTGTCATCATCTTCCCTTGGGAGAATTGGGGTCTGGTGGCCTCTCTTTTGTTCTTGAAGTTCTCTTGGTTATATGCACAGATGCACCCAGACACAGTTTGTTAATTTTCTTCATGCACCAAATGTATTTTGTCCTTTACAAGCCGGTTTGATAAATGGCTTTGTAAACCAGCCGAAATCGTATTCTGTTGAATTGCTAATGGGATTAGAGCTGTATTATGAAAAAGGTTGTTTTTGGAGAACATATTGCTTGTTGTCTGGAGGTCAGAGCGAATGTGCAGTATATCTTGTACCCTCCTCTGTCGTCTCTCAAAGGTCAGCAGTGTGATTAACCTCAGGTCAATTACACCCAAGATGCTGCACACAAACCGTTAGAATGCATTAGTTTGGGGATAAGTGCACGAGGCAACCAGTTTTACTGATCGGAGGTGATCCTTCAGTTCCAACTGCAGCTCTGCTAATATGTTGTGCATCTCACCAACTGTCAGTTATTGCTCCCCTGAGCCTTTAGAACAATATTACGACCGATATTAGTTATTGAAATGAGCCGTAATTAACACAAAACCAATTGAGTTCATTATGGAGTTCATCCCTCTTTATTGCTCTGCAATCAGTTGCTGCATTCTCACCTCAGGACCGCGGACGAAAGGGAAGAAGTCAAGCACAGTAAGTCAACACTACACTTCATAGGTGTGTCAATAAATGGTCCTTCATGCCTTACATAACAGAAAACATGGCTAGTGCATGTATATCTTCACTAGCGACGGACAGATTGGATATATTTATTTATTTGCTGTTCAATAAGTGGCTGTCGCAGCAGAACTCAGCGACTTGTCATTGGGTATCTGCCCTGACGAGCCCCAGGTGCATGTTCTCTTGGTTCGCAGGCAGAGAGGAATCATGGGATTGACTATTAAGTCATTCCAGGGTTGTTTGACCGTCATAGCTGCTTTTTACCTCCAACATGTTCTGGAATATTCATGAAGCGGAGCTAGGCTATGTCTGAGGAGACCTGTCAGCGGGGAAGAGAAACATTTCTGAGCTTGTAGGGACATGCTTGAGAAGGAAAAATGGCGACTTTGAATTGCTTTTTCGTGTATTTGCACGCATTATTGATTTATTGACCTTCTGTCGGGACAAGGTGGTTTGAAGACAGACTAGGGCCAATTTATTCATTCCGGTGAGAGGGAAATGAGCTTAGCTCTGCCGCGCTGACCGAACTGAGCGATGACTGGGCCTACGGTAGGTGCTGATTAGTGAGAGTGAGCGCTCTTGACGCCGTTAGAGTCTCACTCATTAGATGATATGAGGTACGTCGACTCTCAGGATCCTGCTAGGTTGTTCAGTAATGAGAACCTGAAAAACCTCAAAAGTTACAGAGAGCATTTATTTATTTTGAATTGAGGATGTAACCAGGGCTGTGGGAGCAAATGTAAAGCTGTACGAACTGGACATTGATTAAACTTCAGAAGTCCTCTTCAGTGTAACATAACAGTGATGTTATGGCTAGTGCTGGGCGGTATACCGGTTCATACCGAATACCGGTGTTTATTTTTTTATGATATAAATTTTTAAAATACCGCAATACCGGTGTCATTTAAATAACGTTCGGAACGTGACACTGTTTGAGGGGTCTCTTTTCACTACTGCATTGTGGCGAGGACACAGCTGTATGTGTTACTAAGCGTGAAAGTTCTGAAGCTGAAGAACTAGAAGAACGTGATGACACAGAAGAACTCATCCACAATATCCACCGCCTACTGCCATCAGCTCCCGTGTCTCACACACACAAGCACGGATTTAGCACTATATTTAGCAACTTTCAGACCCTTTTAGCGGCTTTTTTCCATAGAATATACAAACTGACAAACCTAGCGACTTTTTTGGATAAACCTTAGCCATGATTCAGATTCGGAAGACGTCGCCAGTGCTGCCTCGCGAGCGTGAGCTCTGACTCCCGGAGCAGTGTCGCCTCTCTCTGCGTCTGTTCTGTGCAGTGAGCGGCAGAGAAGCACCGCATTCAGCTGGCCGTATGGCAACAGACTCGTCAGTAAATGAGTACAAAACAGCGTTTCCAAGCACCTGCCGCTAACTGACTGATCGGAATTATAAATATGAGCATAGTTCGTCTGTTAATATTATGCAGTTTTTTTTAGTTTTTTTTTAGTTTGTTACTCATACGCAGGCAGTGCGGTGCATTAGACAAAGAAGTAATATAGCCAAAACCACCGCATAGCTGCTCTTTAGTGTAACATTAGATGCATGTTGATTTTATCAGACAATGTCGCGATTATAAATGAGAGTGACTCCTGGTTAACATGTATTAATGAGTCGTGTTTAGTCACTATTTAGTGTGGAATTTTTCAACAATATTCGCACATCATGACAGTAAAATAGGGCATTCTAAGTCAATCTACTGCAGTTTTTTTTCTCTCTCAGTCAGTAGAAAATGTGGTTGACACCCGGCCATGCATGAAAAAAATAAATACCATCATATACCGTGAAACCGCTATAATTTGGAAAAATACTGTGATATACATTTTTGGTCATACCGCCCACCACTAGTTATGGCCTTGCTTCAGATGTTTTCCTCTCTAAAAGTGGCTCTTTGAGGCTGGATGTGCTCTGAAGCCTCATGCCATACTTAGTGTAGAAAGATTGTGTCTAAGCGTTTTAGAAAGTTGGTCAATACTCTCTTCATAGTGAAGTTGTATTTACTGTAAGACCTTTGTAAAGAAAGAGAGACCTCATGAATTATGCATGTGTATAGAGCTCCCATTTCTGTTCTGAGATATGGGATAGGAAATGGATCCCTTTCTTAAGTAAAGAGTAGGGATACTCCTGGGGCGAGGAACTCTACCTTTGCATTAGTGGGGTTGTCTGCATTGACTCGGATTGAGTGCTAGAAGCTCCAGACAAATCCTTATCCATGCTGGGATATTAAAGGAACAATTCACCCAAAGCTAGCAATTGAGTTATCATTTAAACATCTTCATGTTATTCCAATGGAAGCCTGTTTTTGGAATAGAGCAGCATGAATTCTCTTCAGAATTAATTTTTTTGCGATAAGGCCCATAAACACCAAGCTAAGAATGTCAGGCTGTCGTTGAGTGTCTGTTTTCAGCCTAGTTTTTGTTGTTTGTTCCACACCTTTACCAGTAGTCTGATCACTGTCATGGCTTTTCGGCCAATTGAGCATGTCAAATAAGTGGCAGAGCCTGTCAGTGAGTGACCACTCTGATAGGGTGTTCAGCTTTGCGAACCAGTGCATGAAAATAACTTAAGTGACAAAAGCAAGTACAAGAATGCTCTTCTCATTGTATATCCATAGTCCTAACTCTTCCGGTTTCCTTTATTTTTTTTGAATGGGGAAAAGAGGCTTCTGCCACGTGCTGGTATGGAGAGTTGGCTATAGTCTGCGATTTTTTTTGAAGCACAAATTTTTGTCCCAGGCACAAATGTGAAATGGCACCACAGTCAACTTTCGGTGCCTATAGGCCTTTAAATTGCAGAACGAAAGTCTTATGATTTTTAAAACGACAATTGGGTAAGTAAAAAATTTTGACTGCTTTCAGTGAAATGGTAAGTCACAGAGCATCTTGTTGGAACTAATACCCTTTTGTGATGTGGTAGAGTCGTTTGAAATCAAGTTTTGTTGTTATTAAGTTGTAGCAGCTGTTTTTTGTTGTATAGCCTCCAGCCTTGTTTTGGGCCATTTTCTTATTGCCTCCCTCTTTCTCTTACGGTTTCATTGTTTGTTTCTCTCTTACTTTCTCCACTCGTGTTCTCTTTCCACCTTTCTCTCTCTTTGACTTGCTCGCTCTCTCTGTGTTATTAAGAGCAGAGCTGGTGACTTGAGATAAGTGGTCACTCCTAGAGGCGTCTGCTGGTGAGGGGACTCTTTTATTTGGTCAAGATGGATGGTTTGAAACATTTCCCTGAAAGTAGCAGTCAGCATTGCAGCATTGCCACTCTTTAAAATGCTTTTGTCTGATAAGAGTTCCTGCATTAGTGTAGAAGGCAGGGTCCAGTGTTTGTGCCCTTGTAGTGCTTCAAAATGTCTTACTCACTTCATTCATCAGAGTCCTTATAGTTCAGCAGCATTAAAAAAAAAAAAAAAAAATCTAAAACATCTGGTCATCCAACTTTTACCTCCCCCGTCCAACGACGACCTATATTATTTGTGCTTCTTTTTTTATTTTCAGAGAATAAAACTTGCATTACAGAAAAAGTCTGACTGAAAGGGCTGTATACTTTAAGAATCAGTGTCAAGTTGATAAGAACACGTAGAAGAAATGTCATTTTCTGCCCCAGTTTGGTGGATGTGAAGGACAAGGTTTGCTGTATCTTGACAATCTCAGTTGCTTAGTTGTTCCAGCAGCATATGTTTTTCCCGTTTTGTCATGTGTCACATGTTTCCTGGTCTTTGATGATGTCATAATGCATCGTTTACACACACCTGTCAGCTCTTCACGTTTCGTGTACCTCTGTCTTTCAGTAGATGTCACGTTACGCTCATGCACATCACCCGCAGTCTATTTTTACAGGGATGAGGAGACATATGCGGGTAGAACGAGTTGTACAAACAGCTTGTTGGATGGAGTTTCGTTGAATGGATGTTGGCAGAACCATGAGCGCTACACAGAAGCTAATAAAAGACAGACTCACCGATACTTTGACACTATTGAAGTTTTTTGCTGTCACTCCATGTATAGCATTTACAGTTTCACACTGCCGTTTGTGAGTAAAATTAGCCAGGCTATCGCTTCAGTGAAGTTTTCAGTAGATTTAGCGCTGGCTGCCGTGCAGCACAAGCTCATTTGCTTGTGTTGTGTTCAGAAATATGCCCAAGCGCTTGCAATGCATTGGCCAACCATTTGTGTGCTTGTGAAGAATGTTTGTAAAGCCGTATTCTAACTGTCTACTACTTTTGCAGTTGGCCCCCTTGTGGCAGTCAGTTTGTCTGCATACACAATTTGATCAAGGGTTTAACCCTTTGTGAGTAGTACGGGTGTGTATTCATGTGTGATTTAGATGAGAGTGTGTTAAAGGCCTGATGGACCAGCTGTGGTGTCTGGCTGTCAGTTTTATGCAGATGAAGAGTTCAGATAGTAATTATCTAAATAATTAGCCTGTCCCAAAGGAAAGTAAGTTTGTTCTACTTCAGGCAATCCTGTCTCTTTGGTCTCTGCTGTCTGCACGGCATCTGTCCTAATGGCACAGTTCCATATATCTAAAAAAAGAGGCGCCATTTGTTATCTGACTCGGTTATTAATCTAATAAATTGGCATTAGGCACCTAAACACACGTCCTGGAAAAAATCCATGAGATGTGTATTTGTTGTCGTGGTGTGTGTGTGTTTTTTAACAAGGTGAAGTTCATTGTGTGCCACTAGTGGCTACAAAAAGAACTGCAAAAATGTTTTCAAGCATGATTCAAGAACAATAGTCTGCACATGGACAAAAAAAAAAAAAAAGTTGTGTTCCAAACTAGCACCACACACACACACACACACACACACACACACACACACACACACACACACACACACACACACACACACACACACACACACAAAGAAATTCACATTGATATTTGATTTTATACATCAGGAATTGACTGGATCAAGTGGTCACTGTAACAATAAAAGTGCTTGATGTCAGTCAAAAATGAAAGTTATTTCAGAGGCGTAGCAATTTATGACATTTTGATTATGAAGACTTATAGTCTTATATGATTATAGTGACAATTTTATAACATGTATTCAGAATCTATTTTAGAAGTGGCTGGTATTAGTTCTTTATAGGAGAAATGCTGGAAAAAGAAGCAAATAACTGAACAGATGCAAGGCACTTATCTTTGCCTATGACTGATAACTATCTAGCATCAGTCAGCATTATTGCTTTAACGAATCCAATCGATCTGAGATGGTCGGCTGTGGTGCTGCTCTCGTCAGGGCCCGTATCGCACAGTTGATGCTGATGATCTCTTATCAACGAGAGTGTTAACGGTGACTTTTCACCAGTATTTTCTGACATATTGCCGCTATTTTAAATAAACAGAACACCTCTGCGGCTCTGATGGAGGATTACAGTGCTTAAAACAGGCCACGCACATAGAGCAATCACATTTGGCCTTTATACAAAGCTGGCCTGTCAATACCCCGTAACCTCAGAGATCTGCTGCTTTCATGCCAGGATGGCCCATATATAAATTGGTTTAGGTGGATAGTCCTTCAAAATGCCCCATTTTTTTCACTCTCTTGGTCTGTCTTTCTTTTGCACACATACACAGTTTTGGCCTTTTGAGATTTGGGGCACTGCTTTCCAAATTGACTTTTATCAAACTGTCTCAGGGAAGTAGGCTTTGTGGGTGGGCGGTACTCTATTGTTCTCCCGCATGTAGTAAAGAACGAAAGAGGAGCTGTTCGATATATTTTCTGCTATTGTCAAAAACCCCTGCCAACCTAAGGGCAAGTTTATTTCTTCCACCCCACCACAGTCACATGTACACAAAGAAGCAAACCAAAGAAGTTTTTTCATAAAGAAAGGGCATCTGTTTTTTGGACTGATTTACTTGTATGCTTGCTTATTTATTTATTTAGATACAATTCCCCCAATAATTTCCCCAAATGCTCTTGACAGACAAATAAAAAAAAAATAAATAAAAAAAAAATCTATTTAAGTAATTTATTGAGATTTAATGTATTGCAAGTAATTTATTGTGAAAATAATGTCACCATAAAACGACTTGAATTTATTATTATTATTATTATTATTATTATTATTATTATTATTATTATGCTATACTTGTTTTTTTTGTGGTTTTGAGGTTGTGAACTAGACTTGTATTTGTGAAGTTCACTCACACAGAGACACACATACACACAAACACAGACATATGATATTGTTTTAAATCAGATTGTATTGTGCAGAATTAGATATTGTGGATTAGAGGTCCTGACCCTTTCATTATACTAAGAGGGCCTTAAAATGAGATGGATGTATGAAAAACATACTGTGCTCCTTTAAACCTCTTCCATTTTTAAATCTGGAGTGTTTAATCTCTTGTTTCATGTATGAGAAAGCCTCATTACTAATATCATCTTAATCTGTATGGTGACCTCAAAGTAAACAGCTGTTGAGTAGACACGGGCTGAAGGTATTCTGAACATCTTTAAACTATATGTCATTGCTTGATGATCTTCTGATAAAATGTTCAGATGGAAAAAAATGAATCTGCATAGCATGTTTCTGTGCACTGGGATCTGCTCATCATGCAATGTTGCCAGATTTTCTCCAAAATGCTGCCTATTGCTTGGAATAGCCTTTCTGTCGAGAATGTGCCTAAAAAGTTGCTTAGGTTGGCAACTTACTCTGTTTTGCAACAGATGCATTGTTGTCTAAAAAATTGAATCTCCTACCAGCTTCTTATGGTTTACTGTAAATGAAACCTCGTGTCATGAGATCAAGCTCGCCTGTCTTCCAGAGACGCAGGTAGAGCTTCTGTTCTCTGACGTTTTCATCTTTGTAGGGACAGCGTGATCGCCCCTCTCTAATATGCGTCCGCAGGGATGAAATCTGGAAGTTCTAGACCGGACTAATTGGCTTGGAGGCAGATATGCAGGGCAGCGCTGACAGCAGAGGTTTCTCCTGCTCCTTTCATATTGAAGGTACTGAACCCCAGCAGCAGTTCCAGGACTGCTTTAGGCTATGATCTACCTACTGACTCAACTTGGCAATTAGTCTACGTAGGTTATGTATATATTCTACAGCTGGATATCATCGGTGCTGAAAGTACCCTAATGGACTCCCATCTTTAAAACACCTATTTTTATCATTCAAATCTTCATTTCTGTCCGTCTCTCTTTGTCTTGCTTTTTTTTTTCTGTGATAGACTGTGATGGGGATTTAAGCTGCTGTTTCAACAAAGTAGTTACTTACTCTATACAACATGTTAAATACAAAAAGTAGTTATATCTAAGCTGTTCAAGTAAGCATTATCTCTTTAATTATGTAACACATTATTTGTTCATAACAGGCTAACTTATAAATCGCTCTCATATAGAGTGTCTGCTAAATGATGTTAAACAAAGTAATAACCAGTTATTTTCAACTAAAGTTTTATTTTGCTACTTTTTTGCATATTGTTTAGTAATGACACTTGCTTGAATCAGGTTTTGAATTGATTTGCAAAAATGAATCAGTCTTAACAGAGAGAATCAGTGGGAAGATGAGTGAATATTGGTGCAGATATATAGAATTGTATATATTTTTTTATGTATATAGTGTACTCTACCATTCAGAAGTTTGGGATTAGTGCAATTATTTATTTATTTTTGAAAGGCATTAATATTTTTATTCATCATGGATGCATTAAATTGATCAAAACTGAGAGTAAAGACATTTATAATGTTAAAAAACAAACGAAACAAAAATCTGTTTCAAATAGATGCTGTTCTTTTGAATTTTCTATTCATCTAAGTATCCTGAAAAAAAAAACAAAAAACAAAAAAACTAAACTAAACTATATATTAAGGAGCACCACTGTTTTCAACATTGATAATAATAATAATAAATGTTTCTTGAGCAGCTAATCAGCATATTAGAATGATTTCTGAAGGATCATGTGACACTGAAGATGCTGAAAATTAAAAATCCAGTTTTTCGCTCACATGATTTTCCCTTAGGAAGCATATACATCCTGTGCTATCTCATTGTGTTTTTGTCAAGCTGTTTTTGAACACATCCTGTGTGAACACCCACTAAGCCTGTATGTACAATACATTAGGACAAAAATAAACACCAATGTAGTGTTTACTCGTGTCTTTACTGCTGCTTGTTGAAAAAAAGAAAAAAAGAAAAAGAAAAAAAAAAGCTTTGTGGAAAATTGACACTATTTTGAAAACAGCTGTGCTATTAAACAATGCAGTTAGCAACGTCATTACATTTAGTTAGTTAACCATAAAGAACAGAGACAGATGAATGTGCTCATTTATGAATTTTAGAAACAGATACGAACATGTTGGAATGGATCTCATTGAACCTCATCGTCTCAGCAGGATCATAAAAGAAAGTCACGGGAGAATTTGCTTCGATTCTGAATTCAGTGCAGCTGTGTATACGTCCGCTTCCATTGGCTCGGTCTAACGCTGTTTGCGTTTCTGTCACAACTGTTTCATCTACATGTAACATCAGAAGCTAGTTCACACAAACACTTCCATCTGTGTCAAATTAGCATAGCAAAGCGTGACCATAAAAAGCTAGCCAAACAGCATGTGACAGTTCTAAGTATGTGCACACAGCATGGAATCAAGAGGTTACACACTGTCTTTGCTCTCTCTTTCACACACTCTCGCTCTTTTTCTTTCATTTCTCAGTCTATAAATTCCACAGCATGCTTGACTACACTTTGCATAAGCATATCGTCGCTGGGTCAAGAAGAAGCTTTAACGTAGCCATAACGTTAATAGTCTAGCGCAGAGGTTTTCAAACTTTTTAATTCCAAGGGCCCCCAAATATGATGACCACCGGAGAAAAATGCATAGTATTATGCAAAACTAACTGGTTTTTATATTGTTACTGTACTGAAGCCAAAACAAATTATTCCATATTTTACAGAATATACTGGCTTTTATGTGAACTGCTTTGATGTTAGTGATGTTTTATATACAAAACCATTCTCCTGTTCAAATGTTTGTGGGCAGTATGCATTTTGTTTTTATTATTATTTATTATTCTTTTATTAAGCAAGGATGCAGTAAATTGACCAAACGTGGTGGTAAATATATTTAATATATTAAAAATGATTTCTGTTTCAAATAAATGCTGTTCATTTAAACTTTCTATTCATCGGAAAATTAGAGCAAAAAAAAATAAATAATAATAATACTATTAATAATATTAATAATGTATCAAAAATTAATTTTAAAATTTCTGAACACTGGCTGCTGAAAACTTAGCTTTGCCATTACAGGAATAAATAACATTTTACAATATATTTTAGAATAGAATACAGTTATATTAAATTTAAATCTTACAGTTTTTGTTTTATATTTTGTCAAATGAATACAGTCTTTTGTGGTGAGCATAAGAAAAAAACAAAAAAAAAAAACAAATCTTTCTGACACCAGACTGATTCACAATAAATGTTAAGTTTTCCAGTGTTTTCCAGAAATGTATTTTTGTAGTTTTATTTATTTTTTTTCTTTTTCTTTTTCTTTTCTCAGTTTACTGGACTATAGCATACTCGCAAGTCACAGCATTGTTCAAGAGAAGTTTTTTTTTTTTTAACCAATTTAGTTTTTCATGACTATTTTCTATTCATTGTCCTCTCCCTGACCCTAAGGATTTCCTAAACATTCTGTTTAGCTACTAGAGTTTTATGTAAATGACCACACTTATGACCTAACCTCCATTTGTCAGCGTAGTTTGAACTATCATTCATCCTTTAATAATGAGCTCATAACAGATGATTCTGGCCCATTTTTGCAGCTTCATTTGTTTTTAAACATGTAAACCAAGGCGGAAGCTTTGCGTTTTGAAAGCTACAGTATGTTTCCATAGAGAGATCAAGGAAAACGTATTTCCTGCGTCATGTCCCCTTTAAGACTCTCGACAGAGTGCGCGACTGGGGTCCTCATTAGCAAGTCTAACGAGGTCACAACTAGCCCTTTATTTGTTTCTTTTTCTGACATAATATGCCAGTGTCCAAGTAGAACTGAGAAAATGAGATGCTGTTTACAATCTGCGGCATCATGGGATCTGTTCATATCTAATAAGTGAGTCAAAAAAGAATAATTGCTAGCCGGCCAGCTGCCATTATTGTCCATTAAGTGTATTGTGGTCGGCGGTATGGCGCGTCTGAACGCTCCGCCATATGTAATGAGCTATAATCCTGCCTGGCGTGACTAAAAACGTCCACAGCAGGGCCCGCTCTCTTGCAGAAGTTCTCGCTCTAATCAGAGCCCAATATTAAGGCTGAGGAGATTAGTCAAGGTGCAGGGTGCTCTTTAAATAAATAAATAGTGGCAAGAGAACAGAAGAAGCAGAATATATGTGTTCGACGGCAAGAAACAGTACGAGAGAGAGGGTCTCGGGTGGTCAACCTCTGAAGACCCTGCACTCTTTGAAGGCCTCATTAGCCGGTGTTATCTGTGTATTGACACTACCAAGGGTACCTGAGGGGTTACTGTGTGCGGCTTGCGTCTTGGCCCAGGCATACAAGGCTGTTCCGATGAAATAAGACTTTGAAGTTGATTTTCCATTTGAAGAACTATCCATCTGGGATTTTATTTATTTCCAATTTCTCTTTTTTCCTTCTCTTTCCTTTCTTGCTCCTCAAGGCTAGGGGCTTCTATGTAGGTGGTGAAGAAGAAGATCACTCTTTGTTTTCTATTTATTTTGTTATGATCTCCAGCTGAAACAATCAGAACCGCTGTGTGTTTTGTTAATAATTAAAACGGCAAATCAATCTCGGAAACCCCGAGCTAGACGTCGTTCTCGGAGAGAAGGAGATGAGAAAAGATGGAGATGGTCTCCACAGCTACGGCAGCTTGCACTGCTCTATTGCAGTATTGCATGCCGTAAGTATTGATCCAAAATACAACTTAGATTTGGTTGTGTTCATTTTTGGAACTCTTTTAGCTTCATGAATGAATCAGAAACACAGCGAAGAAAGCACATGTACATACATGTTTTATTAGTTCTCGGAAAACTTCTAGCTCAATAAACACCCACTTACATGTTGTTTTAACTATTTTATGCCTTCAAGCTTTTATGCCGCTGTCTTTTTTCAATTATGGCATTTCTTGCAACATCTGACTCTACATGAGGCGGAATTAACGAGAAGCGTATAAGTGTGTGTGCAAGAAGAACAAACTAACACGAGAGCGGCGGAGATGCAATCACATCATCGTGTCTCTATAATCTCCAAACAGTAGGACTGGAATTTATACCTCTATTTTCTTCCCTGCATCCTTCTTTCTTTTATGTTTTCAGACAAACTGTTGGCATAAATGAAAGTTGAGTAGATTCTGTTTCTGAAGAGGTTTACATTTGTTACATTGGATTCAAGCTCCTGATTTTATCAGCGCACGCATTCGCTGGCATTCAAACCCATGACATTGCTAGCGCCATGCTATAGTGCTAAGAGTAATTTGCTTGAATGTGTAGAACTCAAATCATATATGATACAGTAATATTACATGATGCTTAACTTAAACATCCAATGAGATGCTTTGACATGCACGTTTTTTTTTTCATGGTGATGCATTTCCTCATGAAACAGAATGAGCGCAAATGTATTTTACATTATAGCCTTTCCATAGCCAACTTACCATACATTAATACTAGAAATACAGTTCACATTTTAGAAGCCAGTTTATTTTTGCCAAATGAAATAAGTAAATGTTAGCACAGCTAAGTGCACACAGACAAAGCATTGTTATTTTAGAATAATGTACTGTTCTAGTGATTATTAATATATTGAAATATAATATTAAGTTTATTGTGCTTAATTTATCATTTATTTTTTTTTTTTTTTTAGCTTTCATTTAATTAAGCTTTACTATTTTTGCTTTGACAACTAACCAAAATAAGTTTAGTTTTTCATATCCACCCCACCCATTTTATTCATTTGGCAGATGGTTTTATCCAAAACAACTTGCATTGCATTCAAGGTACACTTTTTTTCAATCTCAGATTTCAGTTCTTGCTGTCTTTGGTCTTTGGGAATTGAATCCATGACCCTTAAATTTTTGATTTGGGATTTGGTTTGGTAATAATGCTGCTTGCTATTGCTAGTTGAAGCTGGGTGGTATGTATATATATATATATATATATATATATGTGTGTGTGTATATATATATATATATATATATATGTGTGTGTGTATATATATATATATATATATATATATATATATATATATATATATATATATATATATATATATATGTGTGTATATGAGCCGTATGGGTGTTTGGGAGTAATCCTTAAGAACAGCTCTAAAGTAGATTTGCTCTGCTTATTATAGGTGCACTAGCCTCAATGCTAAGACTAAAGGCCATACAACTATAAGTTTGATTTCACAGTATTTGAATGGTAATGAAATCCTCAATGGCTATGCAGAAGTGAATATGGATTCTAATTTAAGACTGAAAACAATCTTTCTTAGAGTTGGCTCTAAAAGAAAATGAGCACTGCGATTTTGTGCACGAGTCTTTTTACAGTAGCCAATTTCCATGACAATGTGACTGCCGTACAGAAAGATATTGTTTTGGTTTACTCAAAACAATGACAGCAGGTTATTGTTGAGATATGCAAATTTGGTTTTCCTTTGCTCCATTTGGGAATGCCCTCTTTGAAGTCCTGGCAGCCTTGTGAAGTATGAGGAAACAGAGCCTTAATGGAATCCCCTCCTCTGAGTATAGAGCGATGCCCGTCTAACCTTGAACTTCCTGTGATGATCTGTCTGACCTGATTGTTTCGTGATTAGATAAGGATTTAATCTGCCACACATGCACACGCCGTCAAACAATCAAGAGTCTTGCTCTCTTACAAACGCACACATCCGTCCTGCTTTCATCTGTCTCTTTGGCCCTCCATAACGCCAGGCTTTCTCTTGGCTCTCCTCACCCCTCCTTCCTCTTCTCACTCTCCCTCCGTTTTCCTCCAGACACGCTGGAAATACAATAACAACCCCGAGAGAGGCAGGAAGTAGTAGAGCCAGCAGGAGAGGAAAGGGATGATAGAAGAATATAATCCATCTAGTGCACTTGAAATTTCAAACACACACACACACACACTCACTTGGATACACAAATACACAAAGCTGTATACACAAAGCAATATCTCAAAAACATGACTATAAGTCATATTTCACCACAAAATACAGTCAAATTAAAAAGAAAAAAGAGAAAAAACGGTCAAATTAATACATTATCGTTATTTGTATTTCTTTGACAATATTTTTGAAAATATGTCTCAAATACGCACACATTTTTATTATTTTTTACTACTACAATCAATCAAATTAGAAAAAGAAAAAAAAGTAAATTGAATAAATTTGTAATTATTTTTGTCTTGTACAATTTTTGATTAAAAAAATGTAATATTTTTAAAAAAAGCTAAAAATACTTTTAATTTTAACATATTTTTGTGTGTGTGAGATGCTAAATAGAATTTAGAATTGCAATGCGATAAATATTAGTGGCCAGCTAGTCAAAAAAATATTATTTCTTATGCCTTTCTTTAAATTTGGAGCAGCCTGGGCTGGTTTTGTGAGGTTTTATTGGCCTGGAAAATGAAGACTGTTCTCCTCGCATTAGATATTTGGAGTTTAGCCACGAATAACTGTCTTACTGATCACGTCCGACTAATCCCCTGTATTTGAAAACTGTCCTGAGAACTGTTTTCTACAGAAATCTGCCCTAATCAGACCCTTTAACACAAATCCACATGCTCAGGAATCATAATTAGTGACTTAGCAAAGTGTTACGATTGCTGATTCATTTCCATGTGTATGTGGACATTGGTGTGGATCTGTGTTTGCATAAAGGATCAAAATTGAGCTGATGTGTTTGGCCATTATTTCCACAGTTCCCCACCACCTGTCCTTTTCATTCTCAGAATCTGTTTTAGCTGCTTATTTTCAGAGAAAACTTTGTTTTTGCCTTTTGCCAGACTGTCTGAAGCCGCCAGTCCAGAACTGAAGCGTTTCTGCATTCATGATAGGCCTCAGAGCTGAGAAAGCCTCTCCAGTTGGAATTGTTCCATGTTAATTGCTTGTAAAAAATAAGTGTGATTGGGTTTTCCTTCTGTCTTTGGATGCCTGGTACTCCTCTTGTTCTGAAGACCCTCGGTTTGACAGGCGTTATATAGATAAGGGAGCGGAAACACAATGTAACATATGTCTGGGGCTCCATTGAAAACTGATGCAGAATATTTCATATTATCTCCTTATTACAATTTCTTCTGTCGTATCCAATATCCTAATTTTGCACACAATGAAAAATAATTAGTGGCTAAACTTTTAGCAAAGCTATCACTGTTGCTTGTGTCGGAAAGACATGCATTATGGCTGTAAGATTAAAGTATTTCATGGGAAAAGAGATTATGAATGCACACTTTGTCAGCTTGTGCATGTCTCAGATGATTTTTGCAAAACTACAGCTCTTTTCAAAACCTAGCGTGCTGCCTTGACATCAGAGATGTTCTCACAGCGCTCTTCCAAAACATTCTTGTAAGCCTTGTTTGGTCTCATTTTCGTTCTAAGAATGCACTACAACAAACTCAGTAAAATAACCATCCAATATGCTGGGCTAGAATAAAGAATAATTATAAATATACATTAATTGTATGCATTTTAAACAAAATATGTTTACTCTTCAAAAGATTTATATTGAATAATTCAGCTCACCAAAGCTGCATTTATTTAATAAACGTATAGTAAAAACAGTAATACTGTCAAATATTATTGCCATTTAAAATAACTAGTTTCTGTTTTGATGTAGTATAACAATTTTATTTATTTCAGTGATGGCAAATGTGATTTTTTTCAAAAGATCAATAATCTAAAAAAAAAAAAAATATATATATATATATATATATTTTATTAAGACTATACGTTTCACACTTGATCAATTTAATGCATCTTTGCTAAATATAAAGATATTAATTTCTTTTTTTTTTAATTACTAATCCCAATTTTTTAAAGGGTATTATATATATATATATATATATATATATATATATATATATATATATATATATATATATATATATATATATATATATATAATAATTATTATTATTATTATTATTATTATTTGTTTTGCTTATTAAACTATTGAGGTAAACTTAACAACATGTTAATGTCAAATTGGATTAAAATCCATAATGAATTGAGTTTCCCGTCTGCTTCACGTAAGCATTTATATATGTGTTCTATATAGAGAGTTTCATTTATGATTTTTTCCCCCTTTGCTTAGAAGACAGCTGCCTATGTAGGTAGTAGACAGCTAGGCAGCTCGCTAAGTTTGAGAACAGAACTAATGTGCGGATATCTAGGATATCTACCCACTCTCCACCGTAGTAATTAGACAGGTTTCCCAGCTCAACATGAAAGTTTTGCGCTCTTCAGTACTTCAAAGACCGAATCCGATTTCTTCACAGCACGGTAAATAAATAAATAAAATAAAAGACCACACACCTTTAATCAATAGTGAAAACCAATGAAGTCAAGCTAACTTTCTTGGGAAATAATGAGGTATTATTTTTAAGCTATCACTTATTCTTGACGTGATTTCCCAGCAGGGGTTAAATTAAAGACAGAGTAGAGTGCAGAAATGAACGTTGATTTGTGTAATGAACGTATGAGGTGGAAAGTAATATCCACACTAAGGGTTTTAAAATGCAAATCTGTCCTCCTTTCCTAATGAGGAAGGAAAACCTACAATATTGCACGTACATGATGGTTATATAGTCTTTCGTAGTGCATTGTGGGCTATTTTGGCCCTTACGTTAGATGCATCGAGGATTTATTTCATCCTGTTTTGTTTCATTTTGTTTTACCTAAGAATGAGGGGCAACAAATCATATTACATTCTTTGCTTTCTGATTTAGACTAATGTATTTGATCCCCAAACCAGGTTAGGATTTCATTTTACCAGATTAAATATTTCTTTTTGAGTAATGAGCCATGATTCATTTGACCTTCAACGACTTCAAAAGCAGATCCTCTACTCAAAAACAGATCAGTCGCCCCCGTTATTCAATCGGACAATTGAACAAAACCGCTCTTCAGTGACTCCCCGTCGGAGTTACATGCTAGCCATCAAAAAATGGCTCTCATGAAGTGTCTCTGGGTTTTTTCTTCTTCTTTGTATTGTCATGATCTATTGTGGGCCCCATCTGATTTCAATCAGGTAAATGGGACGATCATACAGAGGGAGGTTTCTCCCTTGATGACCCCAAGCTTTCAGCTGTATGATCAGGGGAGATGTTTAAAGGCTCTGAGTGTGGATAATATCAAAGGCTTCCAGGATGATCTGGGACACATTGTTGCGAGGTTTCTAAATATTAATATTTCATCTGTTACGATCTCATTTGTGGTACTTAAGTTGATGTCTTCAGATTAGAGCGGGAGAGGCTGCGCTGCTTTCCAACAGAGGACGTTTGATCCTGGGAGAATAACAGCTGACCAAAAAAAAGCCCTGCATATTAATGCCAAGTGCAGCAGATCTTTTCGGATGCGTTTAGGTCGTGCCCTTACGAGCAGCAGTTATTTTGTAGGGACTTCGAGGGCCCAGCCCTCCTCAGAAGCTTTATACTTTTCAACTCCAAAAGAGCTCTTAGAGAAAAATCCTCAAATGTATATTTAGAGACGAGTGGCCACAAGAGGACTGAACTGCTGAAGATGAAGAAATTACAGTGACATTGCACAGACGTTTTTTTCTCATATCCAACAGCATTATTTAAGAGTAAAACCAGGGCTGGTAATTCACTGTAGTGATTTAATGCAGAAGAAATACTTTTGTGGCTTTATTAAGGGACTTATTGTATTTAAATATATACAATAAGGCACGCACTCTGAAAATGTTTTTAAATAATTTGAATACATTTTAAAATATTGATATTTTAACTAGTTTTTAGAGTACAGACCTGTTTTTTTGTATTTTGTATTTTTCTTTGTTTAAATGTAATATCAGTCATATATAATCATTTCTAAATATCATATACAATTTTATTTTGTTTTTTTATTTATTTATTGACTTGATACATTGGTCTTGGCACCAAGTTAGCTGAAAGCGTGCAGTGAGTGCATTGATTTAAAAAAATAAATAAATAAATAAACAAATAAATAAATAAAACAATCTTTTGAACTAGTTTTATTTCAAGGATTTTCTCAGCAAGTGTTGTGATTTAACTGCATTTAATTACTCAGCATATCATATAGATTCAAAATGTGAACGGAATTAGGCAACAACCCTAACTTGAATGAATGAATAAATTCTTAGTGAACAAATCTTGATGGAGCAGTATGTCTGTTTTGGAAAAGACATCCTATCTGATATATGGGATGCGGCGCGGCGCAACAAAATACAATAGAACTTATTATAATCAGTGATGCTGTCTACACTAGATGCGGCGCAGCAAATCCCTGACAGTAAACTGCTGACTCGTTCTATTTATGATGTACTGACACAAAGTTCAAATGATTTGCAAAGCTTTGTCGTGTCCAGTGTAGAAACTATGTGACAGCAAAAACATGGCAAGTGTGAAGAAAAGAAAAGTGGACACGGAAAATTGATGATTCAAATGTGAATGGACTGAACAGATCTCAGATAAAATATCGATTGTTGCTTTCACTATGGCTATAAACCACACGCAAAATAATATTCAAAATCACATTAGACACTTTTAACACTGAATAAAGCACATAATCATTACCTGAGATTATCACTGTCACGTATTGTATGTTGTTCCTGCTGCGACGTCGCAGAAAATTGGTCGCTTATCGCGGGTGGTTAGGACAAAAATTACATGGAAATGATCGTTTTTATCACGTCGCGTCATATCTGGTTGGGACACACGGTGTTACAGTTTGATCCCCCCCAAAAAAATCTAAGTATAAAAATATTAATGCTGACAGATGTAATAATTGAATCTGCAATTAGGGAAAGTGGAGAGAAGAGATCCAGTCTGGAGATGAGAAGGAACAGTTGATTTGCATGCATGGAGATCCAGATTTTTTTTGTTTGTTCATTTGTTTTTAAAGGGGCCATCGGATGCAAACTTCACTTTACAAGTTGTTTGAACATAAATGTGTGTTGGAAGTGTGTGTACACATCGATCCTATAATGATAAAAATCCACCCTGTGATTTCTTTTAAAATCCCTATTTTAAAATCCCCTTTCTCAAATCAGGCTGTTCTGAGATTCCTGTCAGAATGACGTAGTTCTGTACAGGCCGCTCCCACGATAGTTGATTGACAAGGCCGTCTTACCTTAGACCCGCCCTGAGTGAACTGAGAGCCGCCCGCCGACTCCGGTGCAGCAGGGAAAGACAAGATGTCTCCGATTAAGCGACTGAGGTGTTTAGTTGTTGGATGTAACAATGAATATAGCAGTTGCAGAGGATTAATGTTACTTTTGTTTTGAAGGGAATGCTATGATCCCCGATCTGCCTAAATGCGTCTATGTTCGCGCGAATCATTCGTGATCCAGCTTCATCTACAGAAGAAGTGAGCATAAGGGTTTTTATGAATCTTTGCAAATCGCCTTTCCTAATAATGTGCTGGTTAGCCAGTTTTGCGGCTGAAGTTTACAGTCTGCACGTCACTCCACAGAAGAGAGGGTTAGGGTCAGCAGAGTCATTAGCATTTAAAGCAACATGGACTATAATGGTTCAATGAAAACAGAGCTGATTTTGACAGGGTAAAGAAGGTTTTTTTTTTTTTTTTACACTACCATTGCAAAATTTTAACCAAAGTATGTTGTAGACTGTCATTAAGACCCTAAAGAATCATATCAACTTGTGTAAAATGGGCATCCGATGAGCCCTTTGGTTTTCAACAGGCAAAGTTCTTCTGTATCTAAATGCAAAAAAAACAGACTACTGGGGACAAAAATCTGAATATTTATCTTGTGATCATCTATTTTAACAAAAGCAACAATAATATAATAATTGTAATAATAAGAATACTATATTGAGGATATAATTGAGGAACACTGATCTATAACATACATTTACCCAATAGGGCAAATTTTCATTTCATGTTGAATTTAAAGTTCCTCTACCATTTTATGCTATCTTTGCTTTTAAAGCTGCAATAATGGCCCCCTAGACGCCAATGTTTTCTGTTAGTTGTGCCAGCGGGTCATGGTTTGGCTGGTTAGCCTGACCCATCAGCTCTTGCTGGTAGCTACACCATTTGGCAGCAAAAGGCATCATTTTCCATTGGCGACAATTCAAAAGTAGCTGCATATTTTAAAGAAATCCATAAAAAAAAAACAAAAAAAAAAAACATATATACCACTGGTATTAGCTGATGTTTTATCAGTTCTAAGTTCTCATTTGAGGGCTCTTAAAGTGTGAAATGGACTTATTTTCTTAGTTTGCATGACTTTCTAACAGCACCACTGTGATTAATAGCATGGCATTTGCAGCTTTAGTGAAAACTGATATTAATACGTATAAAAACAAGGGTGTGTTTAGGGGTTAAACTGTAAACTTCGAAGCAATTACAGAAACAAAACTGAAATCAATTGTGTCAAAATAAAAACGAATTAGAAAATGTTAAACTATAATAACCTTGGTACCTGATTCATTCTCACTGCGCTATTGATTCTGAAGGAGAACAGAGCTTGATGTGACCGATGTGGCATCCATCTTGCTTATTAAAAGCGTGTTTGCGCTGGCATATTCTTTGACCTTTTATCAGGATGAGTGATTGCTGCCAGGCTAGCGTTAGCAGAACGTCCACTTCTGACCTTCCGACAGCTCGTCCTTTACCTCCTGAATTATTCCTGCCGTGCGCATGAGGGCTGAAGTCAAATGAGCGCTTAAGCTAATGGAAAAGAATGCTGACAGGAAGTTGATGTACTTAGGTGATTCTTCCTCGTGGATTCTTCCTGTTGAGGGAGGTGACGTTGACACCCAGGGTCATACACCTCATAATGAGATTTATGGAGGAGAGCGAGATGGTCCACCTCTCCCACAAGAGGTCCCTGTCTTTTTTCCAGTTGTCGAGGGACAGAAGTAAACACTTGACCCAGCTGTAATGAGAGGCTTGTTTGGTAAATCAATGACAGACGGGTATTTCTGCAAACTTTGGAGAAAGTAGGACGGGAAGAGTATAACATAATGTGTTTCAGTGTTTGTTGTTGTGTGACAAACTGCACGACACCGAGAAGACAATAACACTTCTGTCACAAATTGTAGACTCCACTAAATCCTAGATTAGTGAGCATTTTAAGGCATCTTAGGTGCTTTTCTGATGTGAAGGATGTTCCAAAAGGTAGACACCATAATTATGAATGCATTCTGATCGGACTGTTTCATATGGCAGCTGCAGGAAAAGTCCCATCTGTCAGTTAAAAGAGGCAATCACCTTTTGATAGCATTTGTTTAATCTAGTATGCATGTGAATTATCTGGACCAGTTCAAAAAAAAAAAAAAAGATTTTTTTAAAGCATGTTTTCATAATTTATAACGGTACATCATTGCTGATTTGATACGTGTTGTTCTTGCTGATACCAAAGCTAAAAATGATTTTAATATTATAGCTAATAAACAATATCGAATATTGACTATTGGTAATTTGACTGAAGTTCTATATAATTTTATCATTTTAAATGCAACATGCAAATTTAGGCATTGCGGAAATATTATTTGCAGTATGAAAAATAATATTGTGAGATGTGCTATGTTAAACAGTGTTTTGAATTGTTTGTTTTTAAATATGAACATTAAATGAGCGTTAGATGATGGCATATGTAGCCTGTATGTAAAATGAGAGGAAATAAGCATGAAAAAATAATCAAATGAATCCAGTATCAAATGATACAATCAATAAATTAAAAAAAAAACAAAAAAGAAACGATATCCAGTATGACACTGATAATATTGTGCATGTTTTTTAGGTCAGTAAAACAAAATTAATGTAGTTATTAATGTTTTATTATTTTATTTATTTATTTTTTTTAAATAAAATAATATAGAACTTTACTTTCAGTGTAATTTTATTCTGTAATTTTAATTCTGTAATTTTAGCTATTATGTAAAAATAATTATCGGCTTTAACTTTGGTATCAGCCAGAATTTTAATATCTGTGCATCCCTAGGGAGCTGTCTACTGCCTAAATGAGACGTCACCTCATAATCGATTGCCAGCACTTTACAAAACGTTTGCATGGAAGACTTAGCTTGCAGTTGATTCCAATACCAGAGCATGATGCTAGCATGCTGCTAAGCTAACAATGTGATGCACTATTAATTGCATAAACGTATAAAGCATACAAAAAGTGACTAGTTATAATCAAGAGTTGCAACACGTTCTCACTCCCAACTCGTCATATATTGAAGCTTGGTCAGGACCACTTGGCGTCACTTTTTGACGCTCAAGGTTTATTGTTTATTGTTTATTTGGATCCCCATTAGCTTCCAGAGAGTGGTTGCTAGCCTTCCTGGGGTCCTCAATCCAAAACAGACAATTGTACAAATAGATAAAAAAAAAAAAAAAAAAAAAATGTGATGTGACTTATCACATCACATCACAAACTATGCATCTCAGCAGAAGCAGCACTTAAAAATATACATCTACATATTTATAAGCATGTCTTCACATTTTCTTCGAAATACATGTACAGTTACTCTTTCTTATATTTATGGAAACCATATTCATAGCAACAGAACCTCGATAAAATACAGTCTTTTTCATCAAATTTGTTCGTGGACACGATAAAAAAAGTTGATCCCTACTCACTTGACGTGTTTTATAAACATGTCTAAGTCCCACATAAACAAGCTTTTCAAAAGAAAAAACAAGGAGTATGATACTTGAATACCTTATAAAAATATATCAACAATCATAAATGTAATTTAACCTTCACCGGCAGCCACGATAACTTTCTATACATATCACTTACATTGACCTGAAACTGATAATGAAGCACTAACCTGGCTGCTCTGTTCTGAACCATCTGAAGTTTTTTTAGGTGTTTCTCCGAAGCACTTGACCATACCATAGGGCAGTACTCAAGATGCGATAAAACTAATGAGTGTACCACATCTTTTAAAAGTGAAGAAGGGATAAATGCAGAACATTTCCTGGCCACCGCTATACCTTTTCCCATAGTACTTACTATATTATCTATATGTTTGGACCAGGACAACGTATTGTCAAGCATCACACCCAGCAACTTAACAAGTGTTACTTGCTCTATTGGCACCCTATTAATAAATAAATTCAAATCAGCAGCTTTAGTCATAATATTTTTGTTACTAAAAACAATACATTTGTTTTTATTTCTAAATTTAAAATCAATTTATGAATTCAAACCCACTTAGTAATTGTTAACAACTCATCACTTAAATTTTCCTGAAGCTCAGTTAATGTATGTGCCGCGGAAAACATTGTAGCATCATCGGCATACATAACTATTTGCCTTATCAACAACATATGGTAAATCATTTATAAAAATGGAAAACAATATGGACCTAAACAACTACCCTGTGGTACACCACAGTAGATATTTTTAGCCTCCGAGTAAGATCCATTATAAAACACTCTCTGTTTTCTATTAGAAAGATAACTTCCAATCCAATCAAGAGTTGTGAGTGAAAAACCATAACATTTTAGTTTTGCAACAATAATGTCATGATCAATAACATCAAAGGTACCCCTTTAGTGTCATTTTTTGACTTGCAGGGTCCTCCATGGTCCTCCATTCTTCTTCTTTTACTTTTATTGGCAACCACACTTAACAGTGCATTACTGCCATCATCAGGTAGCTTGGATCAGAAACATTTCCTGTATCTATTAACATCCCCCCCATCCAGTTTCCACCCCACTTCCCTTTAACTCCCGATATCCCACTGTATCCTTATTAACCTCCAGCTATACTTTCCCTTCTACCCACACTATATCTTACCCGCATCTTCTACCTCTCTATATATACTTATCCTACATTCTCTTCATTAAACCTGTATCAGAAACTGAAACAACACATTAACCGTACTATTTCCTATATCTGAGTCTAATATATTCTTTAATGTTAGGGTCCCCCATTGTTTTCAGTTGTTTGTCTTAATTTAATGGTTTGCATGCATTTGTACAAAAAATAATAATAATAATAACCCCACTGTCAGTCCTCTGTGGTGTATGTCTTGTGTTCCCGCCTCTTGTGTCCTTATTTGGTCATGTGATTATTAGCTAAGTCTTGTCCAGCTGTGTTTTAGTAATTATCTGTGATTGTCATGTGTATTTAGTTCCTGCCTGTTTAGTTTTTGTCTGGTCTACTCGTTACTCCCCGGTGTTCCTGTCTGTGTCAACTTTGCCTAGTCATGCCCTGATGGCTACATTAAAGACTGTTATTTTGAAGTTTATCCTCGTCTGCGTGTTCCTCGTTCCTCCCTGCTGTGTGCACCTTGACACCCACCCCCTACCCTAAACCTACCCACTACCCACATGTAACAGGACAATATAAGTGCAGTCACAGGTATTTATTGCACAAACTGACCATAAACAAGCAGTATAAAATTATTACAAACAAGTCGTGCTCGTGTTCATATTGACGCCAAGGGTTTCTTATTTAAAGCAATGGAGGACCCTGCAAGTCGAAAAATGACGCTAAAGGGGTACCTTGAGCATAAGGCTGCACAATTAATAGAATTTCTAATTGCGAATTACGATTATGGATGCCACGATAATCGTTCAAAGCCGCAATTACAAAAAAAATAAATAATCAATTAAAAATGCCCACTTGCATTATTCTGTGTGCTTAAGAGGTGTTTGCAGCGCTGGGTTTAACAAAATCAAACACACTGGATAAAATACATTTTGTCTAACTGATAGTAGTTGTCACTCTGTTGCACATGATAGATATGTTAAATGCTAAATGTGTCAAAAGCGGAACAAAATAGCGGTACTCGTCTGAACTGCGTGCCACACGGACCTTTTATCCGCTCGCCTCAAAAGAAAACAGCGCAGCGCAAGCTTAGAGCGTGTGCGTTTATTACAGTGACCAGTCGCGATCACGTGCTAAGTAACGCTGTGAAATAAAGTAAGAAGCACTCGAGTTCAGCACAGAGTTCTCCAGTACAAATCTCGTCTCTTTAATTTAAACTAGTTTAAAGCCAAATAAATCGGAGCTGTTATTCTCATCAACACTGATGCAACAAAGATCCAGTTAGAAGACGTTTCAATCCACAAATCACCCACATTTACCATAGTTTTACTGTAGTAACACTAACGGTAACAATACGGTAGCAGAAAAGTAGGATATTCATATTTAGTATTATTATATTATTAATATACTAAATATGTTAAAGGAGTAATGGAATATAATTCCATTATTTTGTTAATTATGCTATCAGTTGATGCGGATGTGTAATTGACAATGTCTTTAGGCTACTGTTTTTCAATGCAAACACCATGGAAACCATATAGTTAGGCTACTTTTTTACCATGGTGATGAGGTGCTGTACTTTTGGTTATGACCTACAAATGTATAAAAGATGAGGCTGTTACAGTTTTCACAATGGTACTGTTTCTGTTAATAAAAATAAATGTACATCTGTATCCCAACTCAAGCTCCTGCTACTCTGAACTCAAGCTCCTGTTCTAATATGCATTTCTAAGAGACAAAACTTGCAATATTGTTATTACATGTTCAGTGCTAACAAATCAGGTGCTGGTGCCACTGCTCTCGAATGTTAGTCTGGAGCCCTGATAATATAAATTGTACTGTAAAATGTTACTGTAATTTGAAATTTTGTCTGTTTAATTGTAAATGAAATATATAGCTTTAGTAAACCATTTTTTATTATTTTTTTTTTAATTTGAGTTTTAGTATAACATTATTATACCATGCATAATTTTACCTTTTTTTGTTTAAAGAAGAAATCAAACCAATGTATAGTTGACACTTGAGGCTCAGTGCTATAGGAAAGCAATAAAAGTTCAGGAAGAGTGTTTTCAGCCTTTTTTATATATATATTATATAAAAAATATGGCATGCAGCTTCAAACAATGGCATAAATATGTTCAAAATAATCATTATTAATAATCGCAATTACGATTTCAAGGGAATAATGGACAATTATGATTTTTGTCATAATCGTGCAGTCCTACTTGAGCGTCAAAAAGCGATGCTAAGTGGTCCTGACCAAGCTTCAATATGTGACAAGTTGGGAGAGAGAACGTGTTGCAAAATACAGTCTTCTACTTAAACTGATTAAGTTGGTTTAACAAAACCTTAAGTGAGCTGGTTTATTCTGGTTGTGCTGACCTGGAGATCAGCCACTTATGAGGTGATGTATTGGTTAGGTAATGTAGCACTGTTTTGCAAATGTGTTCTATTCATTGTCATTCTGGCTCGTGAAACACAGGTAACACCTTCAGAGAAACATCTTAGCAGGATTTCAGACAACACAACACCTTCCTCCTGTAGCTGTAGTTCACAGAAATAGCAACTCTCCGGCTCTGCTTTGTTTCTCCTACACGTGTCCTCTGAATGCGTTCGCACTTCATTTGTATTCCACACCGGTGCCTTCGTGTGGATTGTAACCACCTCTAAGACAATTAATTGGACAATAAATGGCTTTTGTCGATGATTACCTACCGTATTATTCATTCATTTCAGTTCAGATCAAGCATGTAATAGTCCGAATACTTTCATCCACAAACACGATTGTTGCAGATAATGTTGCTTTGTCCCGGCTTCGCCTCCCAACACGTATCGAGCCGAAGCGGGGCTTTTGTCTCGCACGCTGACCGCGTGTAAATACATCCCATTAACTCGCGACCGACGGCTTTTCTTTTGAGCTCGCAATTTCATGCTTGCGGCTCACCTTCGGTGCTTTTGTACGCTTTAAAGATTTTCACAGGTAGTTATACAGCTTGTGCATTTGGCTGAAGTCAAGGTGAAAGAGGGGCGAGGTGGGCTGTTTGGGATTGTTGTCCCACGGTACTAACTCGCCCAGAGCTGTAAGACACACAGACCAAGAAAAATGAGGCCTCTGTGCATAATGACTCAAAGATTGGCTAAGCAACATGGTGACGTGTCACGGGAAAGATATAAATGGTTGCTCTAAGAACACATCAAGTGTACCCAATTTTGTAGGAAACACAGCCGCTCATTTGTCTTGCAGTAGGAGCTCTATCTTGTCTGAGACATAACGGTTAACTCACATGACTCTTTGTGGTGAACCATTTTAAATGATTTCATTGTGCTGTTTGCTTGCTCTGAATAAAAGCTGTTTTCTGTAGTCAGCTGCTTCTGTCCCTTTTAAAACAGCTTGAATTCCAGCACTGCAAATGTCTTAAATTCCTCGCCTTTAATTAATGACATGCCGCTTTCAATCGCAATGTCACATTGCTTCAGTGTGTGTTACGCACTCTTTGAATATTAAGTTAGTTAAGTAAAGTATGTCAAATGTAAAATGGCATTCATATTGACGCCAAGGGTTAGTGATTGGGAAGTTTAATCAGAGACAGTAACGAGGATTAAATAAAGTTCTAAATAAAATAAAATTATGCATTTTACCAAAGCCAAACCAATAGCTAATGTTAACGAGCTACAGCTAATAAACTATAGAGAAAATGTACTATTAGTAATTTGAAGTTATTTAAGTAAAGTTATTTTATTAAAAAAAATACTGAAACTACAATAAATAATTGTAAATACAACAAATACAGGCATCAGAACAATATAATGTACAGTATGGGAACTGGATGTTATGAAATTGGCTATAAATTACATTTAACCGTGTCATTGAATTATTAAGTAAAGTATTTAAGCTTTATAAAAATACAAATAATCAACATGAAATCAAAATCAACCCTGTTTACTTTCAAAATGTACATTTTTGGTCTTATTGTGCACAATTCAATAGTGCATGTTTTCAGAGTTTTTCATTTTGTGTCACATGTTTGTAATCTCTTGTACTAAAATGAATTTTTTAATGAATAGCCAAATAGCTTTAGGCTACTTTTGAAAATACCGTATGTGATGTTTCTAAAAAATTGTAATTTAATAATTAAGCTGCATGCAATGTGATTTCCTTAGTTAGGTGAAAGTTTGGCTGAAATGGGTACTCAAACTGTGTTTTCAAACACATGATATATTTAATATATTTATTTATACCACTTTCCCAGTCAATGATGCATTCTTCCAAAATGTATTTTGCCTCATTCAGATTAGGATATATCAAGATGCTCTGAATGGTAAACTCGATCTTTAGCCTCCACATCCTACAGTCTTCTCAAAGCTTCTCTGGTGCTGTTTCAGAAGGAGTAGGCCTATATGCTGTATAAGATGACACTTCTAATGTCTGGTTTTTGTGGGAATTATGCCTCAATCTAGATTTAAAAATGAGTTGTGAATGCCATTTCAGGTTAAATATTAATAGATGACACAACTTCTTGAATGAATCAGCAATCTTGAAAGTAGACAGTCCCTCGAACCGTAAAGTTGATTTAGTTAAAGTGCAAAAATAAATAAATAAATAAATAAATGAAGTGGATACTTCAGCTGTGTTTTTTTTCTCTTAAAAGCTGAAAGATTTTCTCTTTCATGTCTTATTACAAGCTACCCAGCGGGTGAAAAATCAATCGCTGAAGCTTAAACAGAAATGCCAATTTCATTTTCTAGTAGTGGAGAAATATGTTGTTGTCCAAAAAAAAACCCCAGAAAGAAATCAATCTGTTTTTCGGTTCTTCTGAGATGTTCTATCATATCTCACTGCAAACACAATCAAATGTCTGAATATATGAAGAATCCATATGTTGTCATCTTGGAGCTGTAGTACTGTAGTATTGAGCGCTGCCGTAATTCAGTTAACTGTTTTATCTCATTAAGAAGCCATAGAGACTGTGTAGAGTTCTAGTTTAGATATCGCTGCTGAAAACTGAGTCAACTTTGGCCTTTTCTTTCTTTCTTTCTTTCTTTCTTTCTTTCTTTCTTTCTTTCTTTCTTTCTTTCTTTCTTTCTTTCTTTCTTTCTTTCTTTCTTTCTTTCTTTCTTTCTTTCTTTCTTATGTTGTTTCAGACCTGCAGGACTTTCTTTCTTCTGTGAGACGCGAGATAGTTTGAAAAATGGTTGGTAACCAAACAGTTTTGACATCTATTGTATGGACAAAAAGCACTGACAAATTTTTGGGTCATCTATCCTTTTAAAACTTTTTCACTAAATGAACCTGTGGCCTCTTTTAGGTTGAGTCTGGACTTGTGTTATTTTTCTTCTTGAATGCTTAGTTGTTTTCTAACTTTTTAAAGTTATTGTGGTGGTGAAAAGTGTGAGACACAATGTGTCAGAGTTTGCCTTCCAGTCAAAAGCCACTGCGGTGTGTGTGTGTGTGTGTTTTGTTGTCACCTCACTCTGTGAACTTCAGGGTGCCATCTTGAGAGACGTAACTTACAACCTCAGGTTTCTAAGCATTCCAGCTTGCTTTATGCAGGTGTTCTTATCTCCATCTGCTCACACAGGTGTCAAAAAAAGCACACTGATAAAAATTATTTTGTGGTGAAGTAAGTACTACAGAAAAACAAACATTTAGTTCAGGCAAGAATTTAAATAAAAGAGTAAATTCAATATTAGTACTCAATTTAAGCTTGTAGAATTTCAAGTTTGAACTGATAAGTATATTTTACTTGTTATTTTTACAAATATTGTTTAAGTAAATATCAACGTCATGATCCCATTGTTCCCATCATGCACTTTGGAATGAATAATTAATAAGGTTTTTTTTTTTTTTTTTTGCTGTTTTTGAGATGTATTTACACTGTTTTGTGGTTGCTTTTGTTGTTAGGTTAAATAACTTGCTGTTTTGTGACATCTGGAGTTCATTTCATACTCAAACACTATTCACCGATTGTCACCGTCATTGTGTATCATGTGCCAAGTATTCAGTTCTCTGTGTTCATTCAGTTCATAACTATATTACCTTAAAATGAATAACGAGTAGTCTACTTGCTTAAATACGTGCTTATAACTTAACCACATGCTTTATAGGCTTTTTTTTTTCCAGTGCAATGTTGATAAAGTAAAGTTTACAAACCGTGACTGAGTGAAATGTACTTGAGTATTGTAGTGTAAACAAAATAATTAAGCAGAAATTACTCATCAAACTCTACCTGGCCATGTTAAATTTACTTATTTCCTTTACTCATTTTAGATAACTCAGTTAAATAGATTTTACTTTAAAAAATATGCGTGCAAAAACTTGCAAAAATTAAGTAAATTTAACTTCTTATTTTTTTCAGTGCATGACACAATCCTTTCACTGACACATTTTGTTTTCTATAATGAAAAAAAAAACAACAACAACAACAACATTGTCATCTGCTGCTCACCTCCAGTAAATCAGGGACACACTTTTGAAATAAATTAGTCTTTGTGGCCGGACTCAAAGTCCTGCTGAGATATTTCATTCCTTGTTGAAATGCGGCCAAAATGCTGCTGATATATCATACTGCTCACACCGCATCAAATAAGACTAGAATTTATCAACTGACATCATCAGTCCTGAATGGATGATCTATTCTCAGACCAAAGAACTGAAGAAAGAATCCTGTCCAGAAATATGCCATGCCCAAATTTGTCACATAGTGTTGATGAACGCATAATTCAGTTTCAGTTTATCCTTCATTTTAATTACAATAAGCAAACATTGTGGTTACACTTACATTGGAAGCATAAAGACACATGTTAACATGTTGTGATGTAATCATTTTATATTATTTCATATTTTTTATTTAATTTAATTAATTTTTTTAAAACTTAGGGATGACTTAAAAAAAAAAAAACCTCTGTGATAGGCCACAAATGTTATCAGTAGTGCCCTAAAAAAATTTATTTAGCATGGTCACTCCTTTTATCTGATGTCTGGAGGACAAACTGCATCACAACTCTGACCTTTTGTAATATTTCATGGTGCAAATGCATCTTTTATGCGAGTATCTTTATTTTTTTTTCACTTTAGAAAAATCGTCAGGGATTTGAATTGCGTTGCTGTTTTTTTTTTTTTTTCTATCCATTACAAGATTTCTTGTGTTTCATCGCTCTGCCAGTGTTTCTTTCCTTGTCATTCCGCCGTTCATTCATTTGTATGTGAGTCAATTCATCTATCTGTCTGTCTAACCCTCACAGTTTCTCTAATCTCTCTTTCTCATGGTTTCTGCTCTTCTTGCAGCTTCATGTAGGAAGGAAAAATCATAAATGAGATCTCTTTAATATTTCAGATGGCAGTGAGATGAAGTGGAGACTTGCCTCGTCTCCTGCCTCAGAAAAGACCCAAGTGATCTCACATGTGTCTCTTCTGAAGAGTCAGAAGAGTCGCAAACTGTGCTCAGATTTGTAGAGCTACTAAAATATGCAATCAAGTCAGAGATCTTAATTTGATCCCAAACATTTCTCATTAATTTTTCGCAAGACTAAATGTTCTGAGCTGCTATCCATGCTAATGTTATTGCTCTATACTTACAATTGTCAATGTTGTTTAGAATGTTGATTCTTAAATGAAACAATTTTAAAGTTAAAAAAGACAAACCACTGATCAATAACATTTTCTTTTGGACCTAAACTGAGCTCTAGCAAATCAACTTTTTTTATTGCATCAAAGGTTGCTCTTTTTTAGGGCCTCAGAAAAGTTTTCAGTTTTGTTCGACTTTTAACCTTCTCAGATGTTTCTCCAAAAGTTCATGAGCACAGGAGGAATTCAATAAGGAATGTTGGAGTTGGAGATTTTGTGTTTTGGAAAATATGAGGCAACTCGAGAGGAGTCTCCATTTGCTCTCCTTTTACAAGTTACTTTTCTTGTTGCTATGGGCCTAAAGAGAAAAAGTTGTGGATGAAGTTAAATAAAGAGTTCATTCCACTTGCTTTCCTTTAGTATTCTTGGAGGTGGGTGGAGGAGTGGGTCAGGCATGCGGAAAACCGCTGTCACTCAGCATCTCTGCTCCGCACGTCCAGCTGTCAGGCTACTTACGGCCTTCTCAAAGTTTACACTGTCCTCCTCAGCGTGTTCTTAAACACTTCGTCAATTTCACGTCTTCACACGTCAAGAAATATGAAATAAGAGAGACAGAGAGCGCGAGAGGTAGCCGCACGTCAGAGCCGCTGAGGAGATTTGGCATGGACGGTGTTTGGGTGCGGGCGCAGGCCAGCACCATGATGCCGCAGGAGATGGACAGATGGATGCCTTATGCCTGCAAATAAAACATCTGAAGAGTAAACGCTGGCACTGTCAGTTTAACACATTCGTTTAGTGCGATTTAATCATTTAAAAAAGACAATGTGATTAAAAAAACTCAATTAATCACCCCGGATCTGTAAACTCTGTAAAGATAAGTTATGTAAAATAATAATTGATCATACTAAATTGTATTATATTTTAAAAACCTAGTGGTTTGAAGGATAGCGGCAATGATTAAAAAAAAATACAGTGAATTAGTTTTGGGGGGCTGCACTATGATCCTTAAAAGTCTTTTAATATCATCTAATGCTTCCTGATCTAAATACGCATGACAAGATTTATTATTATATGAACTATTGTTACACTGAATGACATTTTTAGTGGGTATTTTCTGTATCATAGTAAACATATAAGATAGTCATTATCTTTTGCTCAGAAAAAAAAAAGAAAAACAATTAAATAGGAAATAAATAAATAACTTGCTTTGGTTTGATACTTGAAAACATCTTTTCATCTTTGACCCATATGCAATTAATTTGTTCATGTAATAAATCTAAAATTCAAATTGGTTATTGATTCAAATGCCTGGTAAATATATTAAAGAAAATAAATTAGGACGAACTGATGGAGAAACCAGGAAACCTGCCAGTTAGACAGCTGTGCTACAAGTATGTATGTCAGATTGGGTAAATTCGCTTGGAGAAGTATTTATATCCACCCTTAAGCGACTTTACAAACGCCTCAGTCATTTTCTGTGATCTAAATGTTCTCTGACTTGAGAATCTCCCTCAAATGACATTGCAACCCCCAGACGTGTAGATAACACTGATGGAGGTTTTCTTTCCAGGTATGGTCCACCTCCAGCAGAGTGAAGAACCTAATAAAAGTCCTGAACTTCTATATTTATTTATTTATTTACAGCACTGGAGCATTGCATCATGGGTGTGAAGATCCATTAGGAGTGTTGGCGTGGGTGTGGAGTGCCGAGGTTCAGACTGGAGTGAGACTGATTAGCAACGCCTCTGAACAGTACTTCACTGTACTCAGCAGGGGCTCGTTTCGCTTTCGACCGACACATCTATAACTTTGATGTAAACAGGAAGTCCTTTATTGTGTCTGAGTGGGTGGGTCGTGAAGTCAGAAAACAGGGAGAGCTGTCAGGTCAGATGAGCCACTTATTGAAACCTGTAATCGTTTACAGAAACTTCTCAAGAGGGAATCCACTCATTTGCAAGATGTGAATAGGTAATGATATGGGAAAATCCATGAAATCTGTCATTAACATGTCTTGTGATGATCATATTTTTTTCATTATCTTGTCATATTTTCTCATATTTCAAGAAATGAATGATGAATGAGAAATTATTTTGCTTAAAAGAAAATATTTATTTACAATGACATTTTCATGATAGTTAAGAATAGTTGCATTTAGTTGCATATATAATTTGCCATTTACAGTAGAAAAAATAATGATAACATTTGTTTTGCCCATTAATGTATAATATAATATAATATAATATAATATAATATAATATAATATAATATAATATAACGTAAATAACAGAAATTGAGTATTGGAATCAGAATCTATATTATGCTTACTTTTTTTTTTTTTTGTAACAGTTAAGCTTATTTTCCATACTGTAATACTACATATAATTAAGTGTTTTGTTTTAACTGTTGGTTTGCTGTTTTTTTTTTTTTTTTTACAGTGGCTGTTTATTGATTAATTGATTGATTGATTCATCCATTCATTAATTTCAGCACTACATATTACAGTGTACTTATTATTATTATTTTTTAAATAATGACAAATTGCAAAAAAAGAAAAAAATCTTAATCGTAAAAATCCACAATTCAAAAATAATGTATTTAATTTATGTATATTTATAATTATTTTATTTTATTTCTAAAATATTTTTTTCTTAATGCACAATGTAAGTACTTCTTTTTTTGTTAATTTTTGGAGAGAAATGAAACCCGGACATGTTTTCATGAGTTTGACACAAACAGATCTTTCTGCTGTTCTCCAGCATCTGAGGGGTTAACTTGTAGGTGTTGCCAGATCCCTGTGTAAGCCGTCATGAATAATAAAGAATGCTTTTAGAAGCATTCGTAGGTGAATATTGCTTTGCTCAAACTCAGAATTTCCTAATTAGAAGCATGAATGGGTGCCAGAGAACATGTTTATGTGCTGCGTGTCTTGGCACTTTCAAGATGTGGCCTCTTAAAGTATTTATGAAACAAACCCAACAAACAAAGTGGCGCTTGCGATGCTCTTGGCTTTCACACCGAGAGCTTCTCTGGCATCGAGCTGCCACTATATTGCCTTGGCGACCAGATTGTGACGCAGTCCGTCCTCTGTGTCTTAAAAAGGCGGCTGAGGGGAGGTCCGATGAATTCCGTTTGAAGATGGTTTGATATTTTGAGGTACTTTGAGTGGATTAAACTGAAAATGTCAAGCCGGTGAGGTGGTACTGGGCGGGACTGCTTTCAAGCTCTAGCTATTGGCATCCAGAGGTCAAAGGTCATGGCGTATCTAGAAAACACACTGCAGGGGTGATGCGAGAAAGCACACACACACACACACACACCAAGTGGAAAAGTCGCTGGGATGTTTCTGTCGGATAGCATTTCAGATCTATGCGTTGGTCAAATTGAATGTTGCTGCATTAGCTTTCAATGAAGTTGACAGAAGAGTTATTTGAGATATAGCAACTTGTTACACTTTGCAAAACCTAGTGATATTTTTGAATGTTTAAAATGGTCTAAAAAGTGGGTTCAGTGCACATTTTTAAGAAGGACTCTAATAATTTAGAGTCTCATGTGACAGAAGATTTTACTGACTGGTTATATTATATTATATTATACTTTGTGTGTGTGTGTGTGTGTGTGTGTGTGTGTGTGTGTGTGTGTGTGTTTGTATACAAAAAAAAAAAAAAAAGGTTCTTGATAGGAATTGATAAATTATTTATTTACTGATTAAATTAAATTCACATATTTTTTTCTTTATTCCAGAAAACCAACCATTTACTAAGAACCTTTTAAGAACCCGGAATGAAATGAAATGAAATGAAATGAAATAAAATAAAAAGTGCAATTTAAACACACACACACACACACACACACACACACACACTGTTCAAGAACCTACAAAAAATGGTTCTTGATAGGAATGGACATTTTTTTATTTTATTTTTTTCAGAAAACCAACCATTTACTTTTACATTTATTTACAATTACCTTACCTTACCTTACAATTACCTATATACAATACTGTATATATTACTATTCAGGAATGTACAAATAAGGATATAAAAAAGAGTTTATTGTTAAACCAGAAGATTTCTTTTCTTTTCTTTTCTTTTCTTTTCTGTTTATGCTTGTGTGTTTATGTATGTGTGAGTCAGAAGTTTCCAGAAGCACAGATCCGAATGTTGACTACTAGAGCGTGCTAAATGGGACCATTACGGTACGCTAATGTTCTGGACCTGATGCTGCTTCCTCTTATTCATATTTAATTTCCTGTATTATAGACGCCACGACTATTATGAATATTTTTACCTAAATCTATTGTTTATCTGCTGTCTCTCTCAGTGGGACTGAAGTTTTCTAAAAGCTTTTGTGTGTTTGTAAGCAGAGGCACAGTAAATTATTCATATTTTTTACATGACATCTGTCAGAGAGAAAAGAAGCACACGTTTCTGCAGCGTTTCTTTCTCTTGTTCTTTTTTGACTGAGGGCTCTTTTAAAGTACACACGGGAACTCATGCTAACATGCTAGAATGCTAACAGTACCCAGCGCTGCAGGTTCATAATGCTGAACGATGCTTCGACGTCAATGATAAACTGAACATCTTTGGGCTTATTGAATTAACGGGAAAAAGATATTGTGTCTCGACAGCCTCACAAGTGATGTCGCACAGGTTGTAAACCTCCCACATCGTCAACAGGACAATTAATATGTCCTCTGAGGGAGTAAACAGACTGGAGAAAAATGCTGATGCTCACAGAGTCAGCTCTTGGTTCTCAGAGCGTCACACAGGACTGGAAGTTGCACAAAGAGCCGACGGTAGCCAGAGTTTGTGTGGTCGCCTTGGAAACTGGTTGCCACAGTGTTATGGGGTGTATCTGCTCATTTGCGGTCACTATGGCTAGCCTTTTAGCCGCTTACGAACAAGCCCAAAAAACCTTGGCTGAAAAAATAAGTGGTTTTAGATCATTTCACAAGTCAAGGTCACGGCAGTATTAAGTATGATTTGAAAAGATTGCATTTGCAGCAAGATATTTGGATATTTTGCGTGTTTCAAAGGAATGAATCACTCACATTGAAGTCATTATTTTCTGATAATCTTCCATGCATGCTGAATACTGCAGCTTAAAGTGGTTAAACGTTTCAGTGAAAACTACCTAAATTGTGGACTTTTCCATGGATAACTGAAGCCTGGCCTCAAAAGATTCAGAAAATAATGCACAAGTCATATGTATTGCTTTTATGAACAGCTCACGTGAAAATTCTGCTTAATTACAATTATGCTCGACTGAAAAATAACTGCTTTAAGGTGAGGACTAGCACAGTGTTGAATAAATAATGCCATCTTTTATTTTATTTTATTTTTTATTTTATTTTTTATTAATCAGTTCTCTACATTTTCTTGGTGGCCAGCTCAGCTAAAACTCATTCAGTTATAAACTTGTGCTCAATCCATGTGTAGTGATGATAAACAGAGAGTCTGCACATGTTTGTTGTAGCATCTGTGGTTTTCTGCATACATGCGATAAGGCCTGTAAAAAAATCCTATTTTTTTCTGTTTTAATGCATGCTCCCTGTGTCAGTGTATCTCTCTGGCTTCTCCAGCTCCAGTGCGCTTGGCAGCATGTTTCTATTGATTATTCTGTGCTCGGTATATGATCGATGCACAGGAACCGCTGAAATATTTTCCCAATTGGCTGCAATTACGTGAGTACATTAATCACATATGTGAGCGGATACAAGCTGGTAATGACTGAGATATGAACCCTGGCTTGTCAACAACAGTGGAAGAATTTGCATTAGCGCATGACCCAGAACTCCAGCACGATCGTTTCCTTGCCCTGACTGCACCTCGGCTCTCTTTAGGAAAACATTACGTTTGCAGTAATTTATAGCAAGCACTAGACTTTATACTGAACTCAGGCAGATTTAAATTGACCCCATTTACTTGCTAAATAAATGTCAGCAGTGTTGCTGTCAATGTTATGTTTTAGAAAAATAATTAAATGTTTTCAAAAGTTTAATAACATTTTCTGCCCTCTGAAATCTTTTCTGCTGACATAATGAAGGTGGTCTGGAAAATATTAACCAAAAATATGAATTACTTTCCTTCCTTCCTTATTATTGTTGTTGTTTATTTGGAAAAATAAATGTCTCATGCAAGTTACAGCAATACATACACACACACACACACACACACACACATATACATGTGTATATATATATATATATATATATATATATATATATATATATATATGTATATATAGTGTATATAGTATAGAGTATAAAATAAAATAAAATTAAAAGCAGGCCTTAAAGTTTATTTTGGTTATTTTGCCATGGACTCTAGACCCTGAAAGTCTGAAGACGCGTCAGGACTGCAAATGGAAGGGGATGCTGGGTCAGGGCTGGTTCATGACCATTCACTGATGTCCTTGTGCTTGTAATGAGTTTACAATGAGTGTGTGTGTGGTCCTGTGTGGTCTCAATGACTGTAAAAGCCAGGCTTTCAGATCAGTGCAGATGAAAAATCCTCTCTCATTGAGCGTTCCCGTTCCTTGTCCTCAGTTTTATGGAGCGTGTGAAATCAGAGGAAGGGAACTGAACTCTGGAATCCCTGAGCAGGACTGCAAATTAATACCCATTGAATGCTGGTCAATTTCTGAGAAAGCAGCTAAATCTGCCTGAAAAGCCACGACTGAGAATTCACAAAGCAGAATTGTTCTGCATTTCACTTGTAGGTGTAATCATGTAATCATTTCATAACACAATAAGCAATTATTCTGCCAACTAATACAATGCATTAGTCTGCAGTAGGTAATAGTGTACATATGAGGACATGGCTCCACTAAATACAGTACAGCATTTAATTGGTCACAATTATTATGCACTGGTTTGAAATGTGACTCATTCAATCAGAATTGATCAAGTTAGTGATTAAAGTACTGTATGAGTTAATTTATTAAAAAATATCACAGATAGTTCTTCCAGTGAGCAGTATATCATAGTGTGCATATTATCCTGTATAAGTAATATAGAAAATCAGCTGACATGCAGTCAAAAGTGTTTTATGTATTTTGATTATTTTAGAAACAGCTCAGAATACAGCTCATCCAATCAGAGTTCACTGCACAACCATCCTTTTTATAAGCGTCTATTTTATTGGGGTCTTGTCTTACAAGGTCTGTATTTTATAGGTCCAGACTCTGTTTTTGTAAACAAGTTAATTTTCCAATCGATAAACACTGTAGACAAAAGCTGCTATGTGAATTTATATGACATAAAGGAGTCTGCTCATCCATTCAGACCAATTCTTTTGTAAGTTTGCCATTTGTTTTTCCTACACTTTCAGAAAAAAAGGTACAAAAGCCGTCACTGTGGCTGAACCCTTTCAAAAGGTACATATTTGTACCTTATTTATCCCTAAAGGCTGCATATATGTACATTAAATGTACATTTTAGTACATAAAGTGTACATATTAGTACCTTTCAAAAAGATTCCGCCTAAGTGACAGATTTTGTACCTTTTTTCAGAGAGTGTAAATGTCCAGGTTTGACACATTTTGACTGATTTATTGTCAAAGTTACTTATTTTTACCAGAAGTTAATCTAATTTATGTTCAGATTTTACCTACTGTGCGTTAGTTACATACACTCTCCGAAAAAAAGGTACAAAAGCTGTCATTGGCGCAATATTAAAAAGTCCTAATATATACCTTAATATACCAATATACACCCTTTAGGCTTAGGGGTAAATAAGGTCCAAAGGTGTTCCTTTTGAAAAGGTTCCGCCCAAATTTTGTACCTTTTTTTTTTCTGAGAGTGTAGCCCTCCAATTGAATGTTTGCACCCAGCAATAGAAATGCCTTCTAGCGACTAACAGTACAGCAACTCGCTGACCTCCATCGATAAAATCGCTGTCAGTGTGAATGGGCCATAAGACACAGAGAAGAAAAGAGAAAAAGGTCAGGTGTTTGTTTGTAAACAGCTGTAGAGCATAAAACCAAGCGAGCTCAGTGTGACGCCGAGGCTGTGTGTGAACATGGATGTTGTGGAGCCGATCGATATTGTATGGAGAAAGACAAGGGAAGATCTAGGAAAAGGAGACTTGGATGAGCTATAAATCGCTGGTCACACACGAAATGGATCAATCATTGGCACGAGAGCAATGAACGGTGTGTCGATAGAATTAGTCACACGCATGTGCCGCTCGAAGATTCACGAGCCCAAATAAATTCAACCGACGGAAGCATGAAATCTAAAGAGGTGTCCGTATGGAGAGTGATGGGGTATTGATCATCTGCTCCACAGAGTGTGTGTATTTCCATAGATCTTGTTGTTATGTGACCCAGCGAAAGGACCCATGATTAGTTTCGTGCTAAATATGGATTTGTGTGGCTCTTATAAAGAGAAACCGAAGACCGATAGATTGGGTGACTGTCACGACACCTGTCAAGAGCATGTCTGGGTCACCCAAACATCATAAAAAAAAAATAAATAAATAAAAAAAATTAAACTATGTTTTGTTGAAGAAAATGTAGCATTTTAAGATGTTTTGGTTTATTTTGGTTTATTTATACCTATAATGTTTTGAACAAAGGTTAATTTATTTATTTTTTTCATCATGGTAATATTTGTTATTCAATATTCTTGTTTAAAAAAATATATATATATATTTAAAATTCCATTATAGTAATTTTATTCAAATATATTTACTGGAACACTGTAATTAATTACATTAAAAATTTAAAATTAAATTATGCTTTTTAAAAATTCTATTAATTTTATTAAAACTATATTATGCTGTAATGCAGTAGTGAATAACAAATAGAGTAATAAGAACAATAAATAATTCTAATAATAAACTACAGTATGGCTGGATGTATTATGGCAGTGAGAAAGTGATTAATGATGATTTAATTTGGGTTTAAAATGTGTGAAAAAAAAAAAAAAAAAACGTTATAAGTGTTGTTTACGTTCAGTAGACAGCATGCACATGCTGAATGTACTCTCCAAAATGGCGGTAACTCAGGGAGAAGAATTGTTAAATAAATTGTTATTATTGTTTTCTTTGCACACAAAAAGTATTCTCGTAGCTTCGTAAAACCCCTGATGTTGCATGGATTATTTTACAGATGTCCTTACTACGTTTCTGTGAGTTGATCGTGGTAATATCCTTGCTGTCTGTGGGAGGGTCAGATTTCTTCAGAAATATCTTAATTTGTGTTCCGAACATGAACGAAGATCTTACGGGTTTGGAACGACATGAGGGTAAGTAATTAATGACAGAATTTTCATTTTGGGTGAATTAGCCGTTTAACTCTCAGTAATTCGCTACTACTTAGACTATTAGTAGGCAGTAAGGTTAGGGTTAGTAGAACAAGTCCTGTATTTTCAAAGCTACTATTTAGCAGAATGTGTGTTGGGGAACCATCAAAATAAAGTTAGCAGATATGAAGCAGACATTCTACTAATACTCCTAATGAATGTCTATCAATATAAAGTGTTACCTTTTTTCTCTCTTTTGATTTTGGAGTGAGATGTGATCTCCATGTTTGCCTGAGGTTCACCCTGTTATTCACCCAGATTTCTGTGTGAAAGAGACTGTTTCAGATATGTCAGGCTTGAACCTCCATACTGCTGAGTAATCTGCTGTTATAAACAGATACTGCTGACACAATGGCCGCTGGTTACCTGAAGCTGTTTTCCAGCGGCTTGCACCTGGTTGCGTCATCTGCTGATAGCCTTAAAATGTCTTCCATTGACCACACACTTAGTAAGAGTCTAGACAGCAATTATATTTACTCTGGCCTACTTTTCACATCGTAGAGTCTGTGCTCCAGAATAATCCTCAGCCTTGATTAGCTTGCTTCAAAATACATTAGTGAATCAGAGGTGATGTACTTTGTCTGTGCTGCTTGAAATAAATACTGTTTGGTCTGAAGAAAACTTCGTCATTTATGTTGTTCTGTATGCTACTTATTATTATTATTAGTAGTAGTTTTTTCAGTGTGCCATATTACAGTCAAGAATGTGTCTGAGTCACCCAACAATCTTAAATAAATAGACACTTAAAAAAACATTTTTAGTACCATTTTTATGACATATGTATTAAGCACATTTTCACTTTCTATTCTTCTTCTTCTTCAAAAAAAACCCCCCTTAATATGAGATTACTTACTTGTATTATGTACTCATGATGGTAGCATTTGTAGCACTATTTTTATAATTACCATTTATATATTATAGTTTTGCTGAAATGCAGTAATACATTACTGTAATGGGAATTATAAATAATTCTAATTATACTTATAATATTGAAATATGCCTGGACGTATTATGGCAATGAGAATGTGTTTAATGAGAATTACCATGCCATTGGAAAAAGTTGAAATATTTATTTAATTTTGAACTTATTCTAAACAACTTATGGCAGTTTTCTTTTCAATAATTCAATAACTTATTTTAATTAAGATTTTAGCTTTATTTTAATGTCAGAAAATACTTTATGCCTCCACAATCAATCAATCAATGCAATTTAGTGTGTGTATTCAATGCATTGTGATGGTTTCCTTTTATGTATTTATAGATATGGATTAATAGATCTGAAGTGATTGCTATGCACGGTTATATACATGGTTGCTTTTTAGCTGCTTGTTTCAAAACTTTTACATTTAATGGGAATAATAACTGAATAATGACTTTATTTATTTATTTTGTTGGTTAGCTGTTGCTTTAATTAAAGTTGGCAAGTGAAGAATTGATTGTATTATTGTGAGGCTCTTTATTGTTCTTATCTATAAAGAGAGAGTGAAGAAATACAATGAGATGTACTAATAGAAAGCTTGAAAAAAAGAAAACAAAACAAAACTACACATTTATGCCTCCGAGATATGTTATTTCAAGACTTGGCACTGAATATCTTGACACTGAATCCGACGCTTTGTTTGGGAACGTTGTGGAGAATCTGGGCCATGGGCTTATTTTGCTACCATATCTTTGGCTCAAACATAATAATATGTAATTCATCATAATAAGATCTCCCGCACAGATGTTGCAGGTTTATGACGGCGAGAGGTTAAACGTACTGGGATTATCTTCCACGTTTAAATCCGAATGAATTAGGCATTCTTTTCCCTTTAGAGATTTTCTAATATTCCCGTATTGTTTAATCACGATTATATGGCACGGATTATTATTTAGATAGTGAGATTTGAGTGTTCTGCTTTTATTTGTTGTTTCAAGCCCTCCTCCTCTTCCGGATGGCCTCGAGACCCTCCGCAGCTGCTCGGACGGCCAGGATTGATAAAATCTACAGGAGGGCCGCAGAGGAAACCGAGTGGATAAATGCGACGCTGCATGTGCCGCCAGTCTTTGCCGATAAATTCACAGCGTGCGGAGACGGCCAAACTCACTCTGTAGTAACCTCCAAACCACCCGCCTGTAATTGTTCATTTGCATGAGGCCGCTTGCATCAGCTCTCCCCCACAATCTCTCTCTCTCGCGCTGCCGACAAATTTGTGCTGGAATGAAAATGAAACATAATTATACAAGCTTATTAATATTTTGGCTTACCGCACATTGTTACAACCGCTGAAACATGGAATTAGCGTGGGCTCGGCGGCATTCTTGGAGTTCTTTTCCTCTCTGGTCACGTGTTCTCTTCCCACCCCTCTTTCTGAACGCTGTTAGTTGAGACCGGGGCCCCAACTGATGAAAAATGACAAAACACAGCGCGTTTGAAGTAACTGTTGGCCTTCCCCGTTGTACGTTTTGTCATGTGACCCTGCGAAAGGCCTTATGATTAGTTTTTGTGCTAAATACAGATTGCACGTTTCCACAAGGCTCTTATAAAGAGAAGAATGATAGATTGGGTGAATTACACAAAACCTGTCACGGATGTCACCCAAAAATCTGAAACAAACAAACAAATAAATAAATCACATTTAAAAAAATAAATAAATAATAACAACAAATTATTACCATTTTTTATGACCTTAATTGTATTAATACCAAGCACATTTTCAGTTTCAATTACAAAATTCCCCAAAATATATGTATAAAATACTTATTACTCTTAATACAAGGGTAAAATATTTTTTGAAATGTATCAAATATTTACTATTGATGGTAATATTTGCTGTAGTGTAATATTACCATTTATGTACAATATATTTTATATTTATATATTTTTGCTGTCATGCATTACAGTAATGAGAATAATAAATAATTATAAAAATAATTATATATAATAAATATGTAATAATGAATGTCTGGACATATTATGGCAATGGGAATTAATGAGGATTTAAATTCGCTGTAAGATATGAAAATAAATGTGCAAAAATCGTAAAGGTCCTAAAAAGATGGGATTTTTGCGCATTTCTTGGGGCATTTTAAACCCAATTTAAATCCTCAACAAAACTGTGTTTAAAATGGCCAGAAAGAAATGTGCAAAAATGTTTGCATGTTTTTCATGCATTTTATACACTGAACAAAATTATAAACGCAACACTTTTGTTTTTGCCCCCATTTTTCATGAGCTGAACTCAAAGATTTAAGACTTTTTCTATGTACACAAAAGGCCTATTTCTCTCAAATATTGTTCACAAATCTGTCTAAATCTGTGTTAGTGAGCACTTCTCCTTTGCCGAGATACTCCATCCACCTCACAGGTGTGGCATATCAAGATGCTGATTAGACAGCATGATTATTGCACAGGTGTGCCTTAGACTGGCCACAATAAAAGGCCACTCTAAAATGTGCAATTTTATCACAGCACAATGCCACAGATGTCGCAAGTTTTGAGGGAGCGTGCAATTGGCATGCTGACTGCAGGAATGTCCACCAGAGCTGTTGCCCGTGAATTGAATGTTGATTTCTCTACCATAAGCCGTTTCCAAAGGTGTTTCAGAGAATTTGGCAGCACATCCAACCGGCCTCACAACCGCAGACCACGTGTAACCACACCAGCCCAGGACTTTCACATCCAGCATCTTCACCTCCAAGATCATCTGAGACCAGCCACCCGGACAGCTGCTGCAACAATCGGTTTGCATAACCAAAGAATTTCTGCACAAACTGTCAGAAACCGTCTCAGGGAAGCTCATCTGCATGCTTGTCGTCCTCATCGGGGTCTCGACCTGACTGCAGTTCGTAGTCGTAACCGACTTGAGTGGGCAAACGTTCACATTCAATGGCATCTGGCACTTTGAAGAGGTGTTCTCTTCACGGATGAATCCCGGTTTTCACTGTACAGGGCAGATGGCAGACAGCATATATGGCGTCGTGTGGGTGAGCGGTTTGCTGATGTCAACGTTGTGGATCGAGTGGCCCATGGTAGGGTTATGGTATGGGCAGGCATATGTTATGGACAACGAACACAGGTGCAATTTATTGATGGAATTTTGAATGCACAGAGATACCGTGATGAGTTCTGAGGCCCATTGTTGTGCCATTCATCCACGACCATCACCTCATGTTGCAGCATGATAATGCAAGGCCCCATGTTGCAAGGATCTGTACACTATTCCTGGAAGCTGAAAACATCCCAGTTCTTGCATGGCCAGCATAATCACCGGACATGTCACCCACTGAGCATGTTTAGGATGCTCTGGATCGGCATATATGACAGCGTGTCCCAGTTCCTGCCAATATCCAGCAACTTCGCATAGCCATTGAAGAGGAGTAGACCAACATTCCACAGGCCACAATCAACAACCTGATCAACCCTATGTGACGGAGATGTGTTGCACTGCGTGACGCAAATGGTGGTCACACCAGATACTGACTGGTAAAAAATATAATTATTTATTAATTTTCACTTCTGATTTTGTGGTAAAATGCCCAAACTGTCCGTCAGCAATTATACAAGCTTATGAATATTTTGGCTTACATTACATTGGCCGCACATTGTTACAACCGCAGAAACATGGAATTAGCGTGGGCTCAGCGGCTTTCTTGGAGTTCTTTTCCTCTCTGGTCGCGCGTTCTCTTCCCAGCCCTCTTTCTGAACGCTGTTAGTTGAGACTGGGGCCCCTGACTGATTAAAAGTGACAAAACACAGCGCGTTTGAAGTGACTGTTGGCCTTCTCTGTTGTGCATTTTTGAAGAAGCTAGTCATTGACACCAGTGCCGCCCCTGTTTTCTGCTCCTACGTGAATCTTTCGAGCACCACTTCTGTCTCTGCAATGAACTTACCGCGTTACCGTGACCCAGATCTGGACCCTGGGTCTTCGCAGCGTAAGCATAAATATGATTATTTATTCAATGCAGAAAAAGGCTAACACACATTTGCTGTTGTTTACTGCATTGGTGTGGCGTGTACTTGAGGCTGTATTTGATTAATGTTATTTAACGCCTTAGGTGACCCTGAGGATGCAATGCACTGACGCTCGTCACGCCAGTTCAAAGGCTTTCTGTTTTACGCTTAAAGACTCGTTTCTTATTCGTGCGAGTCTCTGATTGTTTCCCCCAGTTGCCCATCATAAAGGTGTTTTAAATTAGAAGAGACTGAGAATTGAAAGAATCGACTGAAAGCAAGGACGTCTAGCTTTATACGGTCATCTTACAGCACTACCCGACATCAAATACATCCTTGGCAGTGGACGTTCAGAGAAAGTATAGATCACCCACGTTTAGCCCACGGGCAGAGAGAGGGAAATCAACAGTTTGTTGTTGTAAACTACTCTGATCTGAATGACACTGGAAATCTGTTGAATAAAAACAGCAAAAGACAGTATTGAGCGAAATGAGAGGCACAGTCTGCTTACACATGCTCTCAGACTTGTAACATATCGACCAGCATATTCCCCTTGTCCTTCTGATTTCAGCCAAGAAAATACGTTTTAATGTAATGTTTTTAACAACCCAGGCTCATTCGAAATATATGCCTCTAAATACATTTCTGCAGCACCATTATTACGTACCATTATTAGCATGTTTCGCGGCAGTTTCAAAGTGAAATGTCCAGTGAGTGGCGCTAAAACGCTGGTTCAATACGTGACCCTGGCACGTTTTTGTTACGTTGATGTAGACACGTGTTTGTATTACGATGATTCAGGTATGAGGTGTATATATATATATATATATATATATATATATATATATATATATATATATATATATATATATATATATATATATATAAGGTACGCAGTGGTTCATAATTCAAATGTGTTGCTAAAAGTCGCTAAAAGTTAACGCTCTGTCGTGCTGGAAATATCCCCTACACCAAACCCAACCCTAAACCTACCCGATAGTGTTAACAAATGCAAAAGTGATATAAAAACGTATTTGTTGATGCAGCCGTGTTATTTTAACTTAACTTTAGCTTTTTTGTTGAACCGTAGTTTCACAGGTTTGTACCAGAGCTCTTCATCACTCGAGTGCAACACCGTATCAAGTGAGCTACCGAGCAAACCTTCTGAGTTAGAAAACTCATGCATATGAAGCTGGATATGTGATGCTAACCTTCAGAAAAATCACTTTTTAAATGTTGCAGCATGTTAAAATTGTTTTGAATTCATAACATAACATCCCTCAAGTAATTATACGGAAATTAGGCTTTATTAATCAAAATTGTGGACCTGTAAATCATACTTTGTGTGAAAAGGAATAAAAGTTGTGGGAGTTTTACTGCCTCTAGTGTTCATTTCAACTGGAAACTGCAGCAGTTTGTATTTATAAGTATATGTATATGTATAACGTTTTTTGAGTTTTGCAGAAATGTAGGTAGAATCACATATTTCCAAAGAGCCTATGTGGTTTTTAAACAAAACTTTAAAGGCATTTATCTTTTTCCATACATGTTTCTGGCCTTATTCTGTTTTATTTATTGAATTATCAATATTTTTAAAAAATTATCCTGTTTCACAAAGTACACCCAAATAGGAAGGTAAAACAGTTAGCGAAAGGTGCTTCACGTTGGGTGTAAAAAAGTAGTAAGTTTAATGGTTTTAAATCAATAATCAATAAATAAATCAATAAATAATATTAAAATATTAAATTTAAAAAATATATAATATAAAAAGTGAACATTTTAGAGATGCACCAGAGGAAAGGATATTCAGAAAATAGTGGCATTTTTATAGTTATCTAAAACTGAAAAAAATAAAATAAATAAATAAATAAAAAATCCAAAATCTAAACCATTAACTGAAACACAATATTAAACAAACAAATAAGCAAGCAAAAAATAAGAAAGAATGAAAGAAAGATATTTTTATTTAAAATTTTATTTTATTTTATTTTTTTATTTAGTAAAAAAAAATAAAATAAAAAAATAAAACAAATGGGAAAAACACTACAAATTACTAAAATAAAAAAAAAATAAAAAAAACAACAAAAAAACAAACATAAAATATAAAAATAAAAAAAAATAATTTAAAACATCAATATAAATTATATAGGATCTAAATATTGTTTTAACAGACTTTTTTTCAGTGAATCGTTCCTTGCAGAATTCTCAGAAGACTTATGTATATAGTGCACGTGATCATATGTTTCATTTTATCTGTATTTGTGAAAAGGTCAAAGGACACAGATATCAGTCCCTGCTCTTCTAAAACCCCCTAAACTCTCTCATCTTTTCGAGCCAGGATTATAACACGCATCAAACATGAAGCTGGAGCTGTCATGGTATGGCAGGAGCATCACTCCGTCCGGATGTACAACCACTGCGGAAGCACTGCACTGCAGACAGAAGGAAGGCCCATTAGAGAGACACATCTCTGACTTCCTGCCAGTCCCTTTGGGCCTGTAGATAATAATAGTTTCTCGCCACTGTTTTTTTTCAAAGATGTGAAATGTACTGTATATTACGACGGAGCATTCCGTTTGCTTGGATCTTCCTGACTTAGTTGTTCCCTTTAACACATCTCCTTCATCATCCAGATAGAGTTTTCTTTTTTTTCTTCCCCCATCTGTCCTTTCACTGTCTTAGCTGTCTTTGTAAGAATAACAGAAGCTCTTGAGGGTTTGATTAGTGAGACGGGTGCACGGATGTAGTGATTTAAATCAGAGAGCATGCGAGCGAAAGAGAGAGAGAGAGCAGGAAGAGGAGGAGGAAGAGGGGGCTCCCTCATCAGCCCCCTTTGTGTGGAGAAAAGGGGCTTTAATTACTCCTTGCACCAGTTTCATTAAATATCTCATTCCTGATGTAAATGTTTGTGTGGGAGCCCCGAGTGCTAAACGACAGAAGAGAGACAGTAAGCGAGACAGAGTGAGATGGATGGAGAAAGAGGGAGGTCGGGTTTGCATAGGTGGGTGTGATGGATTTTGCTGTTAGTATGGGAGACTGGGGCTAGTTGTCACAAGGGGCAGCTTAACACTCAAATCTTGTTTATTTTGTTTAAATGAATGAATGAATAAAAAAAATAAATAAATTAAGTATTTGTAAAAGTATTTATGTATGCATGTATTTATGTCCTCATTTGTAAGTCGCTTTGGATAAAAGCGTCTGCTAAATGACTAAATGTATGCATGTATGTCAGGTCGAGGCAGGTTGTTTCTCATTTTAAATGTAATTCAATTAATTACTTTAAATGTATTTTGCAGTAACATTGGTTTGATATTTTATGATACATTCACTATTTTGCAGTTAAAGTTGCTTCTATTGTGACAACTTGCCCCATATAAGCTTTACTATTGGGGCATGTTGTCACATATTTATTTATTTTTTTTAAGCAAGGCTCTGAAATTTGTAATTGTACAGAAACTGACTTGATAAATGAATGTGGCCCATTTTTCACTGGGGTAAGATAGTGTGACAACTAGCCCCGGTCTTCTCTATAATTGCATCATAACAGTGCAAGCACATTATCTCCTGCATTTGCATACACATGCACACCTCTAAGCTGATCGCTGAGCCATGGCCTTCTATATGATCGTTTCTGTGGTCGTCTGTGGTCAAACGTTCTGCTTTGTCCAGAATCCATTGCTCCATTTTTTCTCTGATGTCTGTCACTCGAGTCGACACATTTAGTCTCTTTGATCAGGACTCTGCCGTGGATCAAAAGAGGCCGTATACGGCAGAGTCATGTACTCTGGAGAGACGAGGGTAAATCGGCTTTTTCTGAGCCGAGGATATGACGCGGGTCCCGAGGGATCATCAGCAGATCCTTCAAATTGATAATCACCATTCCTCATTACCGCAACTTCCTGCGCTTTACTCGCCACTTCATTTCCTAATTACTTGATTATATATCTAAGATGATTCATTAACGATCTGAGCTTCGTTTTGCAAATAGTTTACACCAGTCATTAATTACCCTGGGCTTTTCCCCTCTCTGATAATGAGAGTTAGATTCTGACTCTGATTCCCTCTCTCTCGAGTGCTCCTCTGCTGAAAGCTCACCTCATTTTGGGTGAAGATTTGATTCATTATCCAGCAGTGCCTCTTGACTTTCAGTTTGCTAATGTTATTTGTGTTGTAGCTCAAGTCATTTGAGAGGGGATTTGAGCCAAAATTATTGTTGTTTAAACATTTAAGGACATGCATTTGAAGAAATATGCTTTATTTTCAGCTGTTGAGTGTTTTCATTGCAGGTAACCATTGTTTCTTGGCTGAAAAACTGGATAATAAAGTATGTACTTATGTTTAATGTAGATTGTGGCGATTGTTAGAAGGTTGTGGGTTCGATTCCCAGGACACTTTGAGTTGAATGTGCCTGTCAGTTGCTTGACTGATCTGTGGATGCTTAGGTCAAAGGTACAAAATAACATAGAAGTGACAGTTATTGCAAGGTAAATTGGTGGATTTGATCCATCCGCACAGTGAACTGCTATTCATTTTGCTGCAATGTGGTTGTCATTATAGCATCGATTGGATAAAAATAAAAGCACGCATGCTTTCATCATGAACTACGGCCTTGAGATTGTCGAGCTTCACCATTCATTGTGTTTAATAATGCCAAATCTGCTTGAAAACACTGAGTATTTGAATGGACTTTGTTAAAGCTGCTTCAAAATTAATTAGAGCTTCTGTCCCTAAGGAAATTTAGCCTTTTCACTTTAGTCTTCAGTCAGAACTCCACTCCAACATGAAGAATGAGAGGTTTGTTCTTTCACACAGACTTATTGGGAAGTCACAAAAAGCTTCAAAGTTACTTGCCACGGCATTACTTTTGACACAAAAGACATTCTGTCAGGCTGTAAAACCAGTTATAAGCAAACCTGTGCAGAATCAACTGCCGTTTTTCACTTTTTCGGCGCTGATTGTGGGAGGAAATCTGCAGCAGGGATAGAAAAATACCTTTAAAGGTACCTAGAGTCCTACACTGCTGAAAGCAATGCCAAATCACTCAAAATATTCACTTTTTTCCCCTATAAATACACATAATGTACTGTATGCAACACTTTCAAAAACAGTATAAAATGAATGACAGGAGTTTGTATTCCATGAAATGGTATATATGGATACATGCTTACTTATAATATAGATGCACAGCATCTAAACATTTCAAATAAATTAATTGCATAAATGCAAACAGCTTAATAAAGCATTTTTTTATTTGCATTGTATATGTGTTTATGCAGTCATTTAAATATGCATGTATTATCTGAGCAGGTGGTTAGTGAATTATATGCACGTTTTTGTGCTGAATTACTGCATGCTAAAGTATCCTAAACTCTTTGAGCCGGTGCTTTTCCACTTTGTTTGTTAGTTTGTGCCGCGCATTCCTGCTGTCACTGAACACAAAAATGTGGAAAAGGAACAAGATGGTCAGACACATCTCCATCTTGGTTTCTTCAGGAGCAGTGCATTTTAACCTCAAGGGAACTAATCAATAATGTATACGTGAGGCCTGAATTGCACTGTCACATCCATCATAATTGAACTTTTTAGCTGATGGAAAATGCATTACTATCAGTTTAGATTTATTTGTGCAGGTTTCTCCGGTCTGAGAGAGCAGCTCTGTATGTGGACACATGCTCCACGGGGACCACCGAGGCTGTTTACAGCCAGCAAGTGTCATTTCCTATTCGTCTCCTTCACTGCTGTATGAGTGTAAGTCACAGGATAATTTTTTTAAATAATTCACCTCAATCTCAGTGGAGGGGCTAGAGTGGAGGACGCAGGGGTCATTGCTGAAGTGGGCTACTTTTACGTGTGGATTGTGCACTCACGCTCATTATGTTCATTTGAGTTTACCTCAGTAATGGTCTTCCTGCAGTTGCAGTTGTTTTCAGATACTCCACTGAATGATGACATGCATCTACAACTTTTTGAGAGAGAGAGAGAGAGAGACTCTGCGAGTGTGGCATTGCTATAAATTAAAAACTATGTGAATGTGAAGAAGAGGAGGTTACACAATTAAAACATTCAGGTGCTGCCGAACAAGTAACCCACGGAAATCTGTCAAATAAAACATTTAAAAATATTATATAATAGAGTTATATCATGATACATCACAGTTGTGTAATACAAAGTCGAAATTGCAGAATACAAAGTTGTATTTGGAATTAACATTGAGCAATTTACAATTGAAGAAATAAAACTGATGTTAAAAAATAGATACTCATAATCGTTAGATGGAATTTTGCAGTTTGTATAGCATAATGCACTTTGCAGTGAGTGTAATTCATAATTATGCTGTTGTTGCAATTATGTGAAATAAAATTGCAATTATGAGATATGAGGTCAGTATTTTAAGAAATAGTTTTATTTGATTTTTTTTTTATGAGACATACACATTCTATATGGCCAGCCATAATGCAAACGTCTTTTTATTTAATTTAATTGCAATTGTTAAATATGAAGTCAGAATTACAAGACATATTTTCAGTTCCAATAAAGTGTGTCTGATTTGATTTGACAGAAAAATGCTTCTATATGGTTAGCCATAAGGCACATTGCTATGAAAACTTTTATTGTGAGATATGGAGTCAAAATTTCAAGAAAAGTGTTCAGATTTTATTTTATTTTAAAGACAGAAACATTCTATATGGCCAGAAATAATGTAAACTAATGTTTACATATGTAAACCTTTATTCGTTTTATTTTACTTAATCGCAATTGTGAAATATGAAGTCAGAATTCCAAGAAATATATTAAATTCCAAGAAAGTGTATTTATTTGATTTGATTTGAGACAGAAACATGCTTCTATATGGCCAGCTATAATGCACATTTCTATGGAAACTTTTATTCTTTTTTATTATATTTAAGTGCTACTGTAAGCTATAAAGTCAGAATTCTAAGAAATATTTTCATTATTTTCTATTTTGTTTGATTTGATCTGATCTGAGACAGAAGCATACTTCTATATGGCTAGCCCTAACGCAGATTTCTATGACAACTGCTTTTGATTTTTCATGTTTGGATGTTTTCAGCAAGAATTTAGTTCCTCCTGATTCACTTCAGCATATTTGTATTCTTTAGCATACATTTGCTGTAATTGTTGATAAAAGCGGCACTTTCTTCATTCTGCATGTTACTTGGAAGAAACCTTGGAAGGCAAAGGTTAATATGAATGTTGTTCTGTAATAAACGAGAAAAGTCAATATCACCTCATGCCTGCTGTATCGACTGTTTTCACAGATACCACCTCACCACCTCCTCCCTCTCCGATACAGTCACTCTGAAAGGATGCGTGGACTCATACAGGCCAAAATTCCTCCATCATTCCATGCTGTTGAATTAATCGTGCTCTATGGCGTTCCCAAGCGTACGTGAAGTTTCGGGGAGCTGCCGGGTTCTTTGTTTTTCCTGCTGGTGTGCTTTATCTGCTGTAGCAGGGCTGAAAGTACGGCACTGAGGAGACCATTGTGCTTCTGTTTTGTTGGGGAACAGTTCTGTCTCCACAGTCTGAAACTTCTGCGCTGTGGCATGATGTAAAATCCTCGGAGACTGCGAGTTGAATACAGCTAAAACCAACTCTATTACCCAGCAGCTTATGGATTTGAATAGTTGAATGCCTAGTAATTACATACGGAGAGAGGTGTGTGTCCCTGTCTCTAAGCGGATGTGTGTGTGTGTGTGTGTGTGTGTTGTGCTGCGTTCCATTCAAAGTCAAATGCGGGATATTCCTACTTGATATTTCAGACTTCCGACCACAAAGGCGTCCTGACATTTGCATGATGACGGATAAGAAAACAATACCGTAATGCTGCAGTTAGCTTTGCAGACATCAATGGTTAAACAATGCTTCGTAATAATCATCGGAGCTAGTTTGAATGCATTTTATTTGGGAAAAGAGAGTGTTTATCCATAAAGGTGTTGTATGTATTTTTTTTTTTTTTTCTTTTTTTTTTTCCTATACTAAAGCAGAAAAATACCATAATGTGTTTGTAGACATTTAGGAAACATGCTTAGTTCATATACTTGTTTCTCCAAAAAACAATGCTATACAGCTAGTTATTTTACTTTGAACCATGAGTTCCGTTTCAGAATGTCTGTTTTTGTTTGGGTCTGTGTGACTCTGCCCACTGCCAATTTACCCAATAGAGTTTAGAAAACACAGAAACACAGCGTATTGCAGCCATTGAAGCCAGCAAACAAACTGGGTCAGCGATCTTAGATTCTACCCAACATAAAAGCCTTGGCACCCATCTAAAAAGCTCTAAAAGGCACATTAAAACATGGAAAAATCAACTCATCAACTTACAGTGTAAGGCTTGTCACCTACCATTGTCAGTTGAGCTCGTTCCTGTTACGTGTCCTCAATCTGGCAACCCACATAATCATCGAGTGTGAGGAAGAGGGAAAGGAGAAACGCTTTCCAATATTTTGATTTTGTACCCATTTTAATTTATTACTTGCTGCACCTTTAACTGTGTATGCATCACTGAGTAATGCCATTTTAAGGTTTGTTTTTTCCAGAAGTTAGAAGTCTGACTTTCGAACACAGCACTAATGCATTTCCATGTGTCTGCATGATCTGTCCATCACCTCACCGGAGCTCAGCCCTGAATCTGTCATTCTCTGCGCCTGCAAGCTTCTCGACTCCAAAAGAGCAGTCATGGCCTCCTTGAACGTCAGTGTTAATGACAGTAAAATGGAGATGGATTTGTGCGGAATAGTCAGTCTGACTCACGATGAAAATGACCGGGTTATTCTTATATGCAGTGTGTTTTTAAAGTTGTAAATCATTATAGTTAAACTCAATATCACAATTAAGGACACATGAGGAGAATTTTACAACTACAATTAAAAAAATTCGCAGTTTATTAAGAAATATTCCAGTTTTTTTAATACAATTGAGATATTTTAAACAAATGGTTTTATTGATTTGTTATTTGTTTTATTGATTAATCATTTTGTATTCAATGACGCAAAATGCGTACACTCTTTGGTGTCAGCCGCGACACAGGGATGTGTTGTTTGCGTTCAAATCAAAGTGTAAATCGACGTATAAGACGCATCCCTATGTCGTGGCTGACACAGAAGAGTGATTAATAAGTGATTAATGACACAATTTTCATTTTCAACACTTATTTCAGTCATGCTTATTTTCTTGCCATTATGTAAATAATCAGGTTTTAATTAATCAATTGAAGCACGTGGACACCAATATAACTTTCATGTACATATTTCCTTAAATTAGAGCATGTGCATATTCATTTTTTTCTACAAGTTGATAAGGTGCTGCGTGAAAGAAAGCGTCATATAATGTAGGTGAGATCCTGTAGCGAGATTCAGCATGACTTGTGTTCATATCTTTGCACGTTACCCCTATGTCATTGCCCCATTCCTCACACTGCTCGGGTTTCATCTGCGGAAGAATAAAATAAACATTATTGTTTTCCTGCCATGCTGGAATGGAGCCATTACTCTAAATAAACATTATATTCGATGCAGATGACGATAATGTCTTTCTCTCTGTTTCTCTTTCTCTCTCTCTTGCTCTCATTATAGTGTTTTACTTGTTCTTTAAAAGGTTTCAGAAACTCATATTGCATGTGTTTGTGTGTGTCTCTGTGTCAAAGAATAGGTGTTGTTAGATGTTTAAAAAGCACTTTTGCTCCTGTGCTAGCACACACATTTATCGATTGCCCTAAAATCAAGTTTGGAAGTTAACGTTGGAGTAAATGCAAGTCGACTTCAAGTGTATTAACAGAGTGTTCAATTCTAATGGGCTCTGCGCAACCTTTCCCTGACAGTTTATTGCCTCTGAATGCCGTGTCTGATTGCATTTCACGTGCTGCAAATGCATTAGTGGTGTACAGACTCAAGAAGGTCTGTAATACCTGGAGAGAGCTAGCATTCCCTCCGTTCATATCCATTCAAGGCAGTTGCTCGGCTGGCGCATACCTGCTTCAGAGGTACATGAAATGCATGCTGACATTTTTACACACGGATAATTTTATCTGTTAATTTATTTTTTGGTTGGGTGTCATTCAAAATTCTATCTTTTTTCCACCTCAAAACCATTCCATTATTTCATTAAACATTTGATCAGAATATTTATTATTTTATTTTAATATTCTGGCTGATGCCAATAAATACTGTCATGTTGTGGCTGATGATTAGTAGATTCTAAAATTCTGTGCTGTTTTGTGTAAATAAATTCAAAATAAACACAAGAAAATAAAATAATGAAAAAGAACAAAAATAAATAAATAAATAATAATACAGTTGATATAGGCATCACAACATTATCATGGACAATATGAATAATTTTATGACTTGCTAAACTTTACATTTAATTATTTTTGCTTTTAAAAATCAACTCCAAGTGAGCATTATATGATGGCAAGAGTAGCTAATCTAAATAAATAAATAGTGAATATAAGCATGCAATTAAATATGTATTATTGACTGATATCAAAAAAGGCCATGCATCCCTATTTTAAGTGACATATCACATTAGATTACCAAAGCAAGTTTTTATTTATTTATTTATTTTTTTAAGTTAGCTGTTGACTCATCACGCGTAACCAGACCTTCAGACTGATGGCCCTTTGAATGGCCAAGAGAGCCCAAGAGGCGATGTTGCTGACAGGTAAAGCAACCGATCATGTTTCGCTGCATCATGTTTAGGGGCGTGGAAATGTCCTCACAATAACACATTATTCTAAAAGTATTGGACATATTTTAAAGATTCTATGCCATGAACTTAATATATTTCACACATTTTTGAAAATCCAGCATTTAGTTGATCCTGCATAAACATTTGTAAACACAATGGCTTTCTTCTTCCGTCAGGAGGTTTGGCATCACGGCATCTTTGTTTCCAGGTGGAATGTTAAAGAACACGACACACATGTCTCCTGGAAATCCTGTATAATTCAACCAATCCGATGACGACTTTGAAACTCCTGAAGTGTTTCCAATTGTGTGTGCTGTATGTATCAGACGTTCAACCAACGGTCCGTGAGTGTGACGTCTGAGGCGGAGACTAGTCTTTGACTAGCAATCTAACAGCTTAGCTTTCTAGTTAAGCATGACTCTAACTGGTTAAGAAAATTTGTTGATAAGCTAAAACGAGATATACAATACACAATAACTTTATGCATTTGTGATCAGCTATTAATTAAAATACGGCAGAAGCTAACAATTCAGACCTTGACCCCTTGTATATACTGCTTTTCAGACCTTCTTGGGTCTGAAATTGATTTTTTTTTTTTTTTGGACTAAACAGAGAGCTGTAAATCTTCTCAGTTTTTTGAGAAATACATCAACGTTGCAGGGCTCTAGTGACTCAGCCCTAAAATATCATCAGCTAGTGCGATGAGCTATGAGTCTTTCTGTTTAAGCACGGGAAAACAATTGAAAACAGTCTGCACCTGGTGTCCAGAATGGAGTAATTGTAAAGTGTTGTAAAGAAAGCACGTCGCTCACGTGTGTCAGGCCTGACCTTCTGCAGACACAGCTGCAGCACTCAAGCTCCATTCTGTTTACTCGGCTAAGCTGTTCGCATCAGTAGCAGAGATTGTGGCTGATTTTCTGCAGAAACCGTGCTGCACCGTGCCAAATTGCTCCAATAAATTCAATGTCGCAGCTAAATAATAGATTTCCATTACAGTCAAAGGAGCATGAAGCATGTTTTTCCTTTTGGAGGTCTTAAATACGCCATAGTCGACTGTGGCAACGTCATTGTGACATTGTAGAAGCCCGAATTTAAAGCCATTACGATGCTTCATTGCTCTATTTTCTAATTTACCAAGATTAACAACAGGCAATAAGGAGTCTATGTACTCTAATGGAATTATTTCATTATTTAATCTAAAATAAAGTGTTTCTTCGGAAAGAAGAATGAGGTGATGAATTAAAAGAATGTGAGATGCTAGAAAAGGGAGGAGTAGAAGATATAATCCATGCTTTTAGTACGTTTCCAAGCAGTTCTTTCTTCAAGGGTCCTTTTGTATGTCAGCGATATGTCAAAAGGAAGTTCTTTTAGATTCTAATTGTTGTCTATTTTGAGTTAAAGAGTGTGAGGTCAGCTCGTTGTTCTTTCCTGTATCATTACAAGTGATCAAATCAAATGCAAGACCGTTCTCAAAGCGAGCCTCCCAGCTCTCCTGCTGTCACCGCGAGTGGTTTGTAAAGCGCAGCTCTGAGATTGCAGTCTGACACCATCAGAAGGAATTCTTATCCTTTTTTTTTAGTTAAGCGTTGACGAGTCGTAGACACATCAGGGACTCGTGTTACCTCGATGTCTCACCGTGCTTGTCAGAGACACTGAGATGGGATCTTGTTAAAAGTGGGCCATCCGAGGTGCATCTTCACAACAATCTCGCATGAGTGGATTTCACTTGAGTGCATAATATGACGCTTTAAAGGCAATACTGACTGTGACGTCTGTCTAAAGACGTTCTACCTTGGGCAAAGTGACTAAATTAAAAAAAGGATCTTTGGTTAAACGGGCGTTTATGGTCTCTTCAAAGCTCTTCGCCCAATTTGTGGCCATTTTAATGTTGGCAGAGCTTGTTGCTTGGTACTCTTTAAAGATTTTAAATGCTTTTCATGTTTTTCTTCCATCTTGTTTTGATTTTTTTGCCAAGACAGCCCATGCAAGAACATGTAGGAACATTGTAGAGCTGTAGCTACGTTTACATGCACCCAAATAATCCATTTGTAATTGGATTGATGGCTCAATTGAATTGGAAAGCCTTCATGTAAACATCTAAATCGATCCGATTGAACTGGATCCCAATTACAATACGATTGGATTGGAAGGGGTGGTGTAGACCTGAAATAATCCCATCAACAGGGATAAAAAAAAAAAAAAAAAAAAGAAGTAGTATTTAAATGCGATTTTTTTTCTCAATCAGTTTCCAAAATACCTTTCACAGTGCCATCATGCATATGCACAATTATGCTCACAGTAGCTCCAGTGACATTATTGCAATGGTTTTCTCCAGTTCTGAATGAATGGATTCCAAATGAGAAAAATGAGTGCATGTAAACATACCTGATGTGGCTCAGAAAATTTGGTCTGGGAAGAATTGGGTGAGAAATGTTTGAGTTCTTATTGAGATTCGGTATATAGATGCAGATCGAGAAGCTAAAATCTCTTTTGAACATCTACAGAATAGCACTGCAGTCTAAGAAGCAGGAGACTTCAACCAAAGCACATTTTTCACTCCATTTACAGTCATTGCTGTCTAGGAAAAGCAGTCAAGGTTTTAAAGAGATCTCGATTGTCATTTTTCTTTTCTGGCTCAGTCCGAATACTGTTCGCCACTGTGTGATTTACATCTTGCCACTGTTTTTTCCCATAATGCTTTCATCCTACATGATCGATGCATACATGGCAGCTTTTTAAGCTACATGGATACATATCACGGACAATAAATGGAGTTCTGTGATTCAATGGTGGAGAGAATCTTTCGCTCGCTTCGTGATTGACAGCTCACAGAGCAAGCTAAACCTCACAGATCTCTTCTCAGCCGGATCGGCGTTCCGACAGGAGCGCACAGTCTTTTCATGGATCTGAGAAAATTCCCACAAAGGACACTGGCGTACACGCTCGGGCTCCTCCCTGCTTTGCCTGCCTCCCTTTGAAAGTGTGACAGCTACATCTCTGAAAGTCCAAAACGTGAAAGTGCCCTCGCCTCTCTCCCTTTTCCACTCGTTTTGAGAGACAGGAAAATCCAAAGTCACAAAGACATTGCACACAGGAGGTAGAGACTGTTCCTGATTAAATTCAACATGGAATCAAAATTGACCCTGCACAAGTCAGCATGATATTTTCTAAATTCATGCTATTGATCTTATTGTGAATGATTCATCCATGCATATGTTTTATTCATTTATTCATTCATTCATTAAAATGTCATAACTGGATCTTCTGGTGATGTATGCTTGGCCTCTCGCCGGCTTCCCAATTTGTTTTGTTTTGTTTTGTTTTTTTTTGTTTATTAATCTATTGAATTTTTTAACCAAACTCACTCTGTCTCTCTAGCAACTTTTTTTCATATAGACACGTGTTTTGGCAATACAATCAATTTCTACATTGTTTTTCCTCATTTTTTTTACACATTGTTTTTCGTCAACAAGCCTTGTGGACAAAATAGTATGATGATGTTAAAATAGGGTCACATTAACACAATTTCATGGGCAAAAAAGGTAAATTTTCTATTGTCAATATTATAGCGATGCATAAAGCGCAGTTCAAACTTAAGTCACTTTCGATGATCTGATGTATGTTACAATACAGAAGAACAGGTGCGTCGTTACTTTTGTGTCACATCGAATTAAAACAAGTTCCTTATTCATCTGTGTATTTTTTTTTTTTACCAAAATTGCTCCTTTTCTCAAATTATATCACCAAGTGTTTTTTATATAGACATCCCTTTTAGCAGTTTAATCAATTCCAGGTTAATGTAATAGCCACACATTATTTCTCCTCATTAAATATCCTGTTTCATGCTGAAATTTGTCATGTAATGGGGGGAAAAATGTTTGCATGTCAACGGCATTTCATGTTGATTTTAGCGTCCTCATCTAGGGGCTACACATCGGTTGGAACAAATATGCACATGATCTCTTTGGAATAAATGAACACATTAATAATTGATGAGCAGTGGAATAATCAGACCTCTATGACGGCAGAGAGAAAGTAAATGCTTTGTGAAACTTAAAGATCCATCCTACCTTTCACTGTCTTGCATATCTTGTTTCACTCAGAAATATGTAAGATTATGGAATTCTAAAGACTTTAATTAGAGAAATATAGGTCAGAAATCATGTCTGGCTGTCGATGTGGTTGTAAGTGTGATTCTGCAGATGTAATGACGTGTGTTTATGATCTTGCATGTTTAAATGGCAGCAGTAATTCTGTAATTATCCCCTGCTTATGTTTTCCTCTTCGTTTTCTTCTCATCTGCTCCTCCTTCCCTTCCTGGCAGGACCTCTTTTTTCCCGTCTCTGACCGCATTAATACACAAACAAACCCTCTCGGTTTCTAGCAGTGTTCTGGAGTGCCGCCCCTCCCTGTTTCTGTGGTGGCTGAGCGATGCGTGCCGCCCCGTGTCCTTGCCGTGGCATCTCCCTCGTTCCCTTCGCAATCACAGGAAGCGACAACAACAGCAGCGGGTGTGTAAAATGGCTAACACTGCGCTAACACTGATCACTGAATTTGCTTAAAAGGCACCTTTTTATTTGTGACTCACGCGATGTGCTCCCAGCCTCATGTAATGTAGCATCCCGCCTCTCCATTCATCTCCGAGGCAACGGCAAGCGCATATGTGATGGGAATGCAGAGTGCTGATGTGAATACAGCGCTGTGTCTGAGTGTGTGGGAGAGAGCAGTGGAGCGAGAGAGAGAGACAGTGTGTAAGTGTGTGGTAAACAGAAATACAGTAGCTTCTATCTAAAGAAGCGTGTCTGTGGTTTTCTTACAGTCAATAAAGCACAGCACACTTGAGCCGTAACACGATTGCATCACACTGATCATGTAAAGCATAATGTCTGCACATGCACGCTATACAATAATCATATCCATGCATACTGGTCACATATCAATATAATGAGCCCTTGCTATCTAACAAGCCTGATTGACTTTACAAAATAGTATAATGGTGTTAAGATGCAGTGCCAAAAAGTGTTTGTCGCCAATATTGTAATGATGTATGAACCACAGCTCACAAAATCACTTTCAAACCAAGTAGATTTCTATTGGTAAACATGACGCATGACCAAATCGAAACCCGTTGCAAAATCTGTATTGCGAAATTTCACACAGAATTCCAGATTGCATAGATTCCTGCTAAAAAAAAACAGGATTTAGCTTATGAAAATAAACAGAGCAATGGCAAATCTGAACCTTTGGACGATGGTAATAACATGCGATGACAAATTAAATAAAAAAAAAAAAAAAAATTAAGTTTAAAAATTGTAGTGTAAATTTCAGTATACTTTACTATATTTCAAAATACCTCAGTTACCTTAGTACCTACCACTAAATACTTCTTTGTAAAGACATTGCATTTTTTTTAATTTGCATATTTACCATAGTATTATGATCTAAAACATAACCGTTCCATGGTACCACCATACTACAGTACTTGTAACAGGGACACCACAATGATAATGTAGTAAAACCATAGTAGTCCCTGATATATCATGTAAATACCATGCTATATGTCTATACAGGAAGATGGTACATTATATTTAACAGTACATACAGTATAATTTTGATAATACCACAGTACTAATTATATCAGGCTACAATTCACTTCCAAAAAAGTACTTAGGTACTGCTATGTTTTTTTTGGACATGTACCATGGTATTATTGGAAGTACCTTAATAACGTGGTGTATTGCGTGCAGTATCATGGTGGGGTATATCTATTAAAATACCATGGTACCACCACAGTATGTCTTAAAGAGTGAATATAACATAGTATACAAATATGTGGTATATTTGTGTAATATAGTATATTTCAAAGTACCATGGTACCTTCACAATACTTTTTGTATATGGGATTAGCATAATGGTAATGGTATTCATATTTACAATCCAAATGAGGGAAAAAAAAAACAAAAAAAAAACGATGGTATTTGAATATTCTGTATTATATTTCACTGTGATATTGCAATCTGATTTCATCACTATGCCAAAGTACCACCGCAGTACTCTTTAGGCAACTGTTTAGACAACTAGTTTTTTTAAAAGTACCTTTAAAACTTGATAAATCTGCAGTTCTGCTGGATTAGGCAGAAGATGATTGATGAGATGTGAGGAGCGTTCCTCTGCTTCCTCTTTAGTGGATTTGGTTTAATGACTGCAGTTTTACAGTCGTTCGGAGCGTACATCCGTCCCCAGTCTGAGGACCTCTAACATGGCACGGGTGACTGTATTCACCATTAAACGCACATCATGGGGCGATCACAGGGATGGAAATTGCAAGTCTGGGCGATGCTAAGCCTCTGCTAATGATGATATGCACTCCGTCTCTCCGTGTGTCTCCAGGTCCGTCGTGGACTGGGGTCCCCTGACCTCCATTAAAGCTCAGTGTGAGCTTCAATTCTTCCTCCCAGCATCCTGTCTCCTCGTCTCACTTCTCGCTCGTCGAATGACTGATAGCTTTGCTGCCGTAGCTCCTGCACTAATTAGCTATAGATTTACTCTTTATTCGGTAATGCTGTGACAACTGTTTTTCTTTCTTTTCTTTTTTACCCCTTTATAGCCCTTTACTTTGTAGCCATCTATTTGTTCTCTCCCTCTCTCTTGCTTTCTCTTTCTTGCTCTGTTCCAAAGCCACCGTGCCGCTAACTAGATCATACTGTATTTGCGCTTCTGATGTGACATGAATATTTTTCTTTGGCTAAACTCCAAGGCAGGATTGTAAATATTCCAGAAGGCCTTGCAATCAAGTACATGCCAGATGAGATGAGAGAAATGTTGACTGTAAATGCACTTATATTTCATTTAGTGCCTAAAAGTGTAGATACAAAAATACTTTTTTTTTCTTTAGCGTTAAGCCTAGCTTTGAAACGTTATAGTACTGATAGTACTGATGCATTAAATTAATTAAAAGTGACAGTAAAGAATTTTAGAATGTTACAAAAGTTTTTATATTTCAAATGCTCTTTTGAACTTTCTATTCATCAAAGAATCCTGAAAAAAGTATAATTTTTCCACAAAAAATATGAAGCAGCACAACTGTATGAAACTTTAATAATATTAAGAAATGTTTCTTAAATCCAGATCGGCATATTAGAATGATTTCTGAAGAATCGTGTGACACTGAAGACTAGAGTAATGGTGCTGAAAACTCAAATAGAAAACAGCTATTTTAAATTATAATCATTTTTTCCACAATATTACTGGTTTTACTGTATTTGTGATCAAATAAACATAGTCTTGGTGAATATAAGAAGGTGAGCTTAACTTTATCCAGTCTCATACTGTAGTTTGGTCTGTTGGCCGGTTTTAGATTGATTTTAGGCATTCTGGCCAGGCTGGGAAACCATCTTACCAACCAGTAAAACCATCTGAACACCATGATAACACAATTTAAAAAGTGCATAAGCCAGTTAAGACAAGCAACCCTGCTGAGTTTGGTTAATGTTGTTTTTCCCCAGGTATGCTAGAAGGCATCTGCTGATCTAAGATTTTGGAACAGAGCACTTTCTCTCATTCTATCTCTCTCATTCTATCTCACAAATGAGGATGGCTTGATGCTGAACACTGACTGCCTCTCAATGAAAGTAAGAGATTTTCACCATCTCTCTCCCAGACCCCCAATCCATCACTCTCTCCCCACCTGCAGGTGCCTTTGAGCAGGGGCATTCTTCTGGAGGCTGCCCCTCACCAGCCGCAGACTCCAGCTTCTCCAGACACTCTCATAATTCATCTGCCTGTGATCGATGCTGCTGAATCTCAGGCTGTGGTTAGAGAGAGCGGCTGGGAGGAGCAGGCTATGGTGTTTGGGTATATTTTCATATCCCTGTGAGCTCATATGGAACTTCACTTCATGCTATGTCACTGTCCTTGGGCATTCAGTGTTGATGAGCTCAGCCGAAGGTTTCATTCAGTTTTGGTCTCGTTTTAGGATCCAGCAAGCACACATACAAAACTGAAATACATTGCAATCTATTTTGAGTAATTTTGATTCACATATAGTTGAAATGTTACATTTTGGTATAAACGGCTAAATGACAGTCTAAAGGTCTCTGCACACTGAGTCTGAAATTTTCGTATGCGTTTTTTCGTATTCATTATCCTAAAAATTTGTCACGCACAGAAATCTTGCACACTGAGTCTGATGCATATTAATTAATCCTTTGCGAAAAAAAAAAAATCGCAAAACAGTAGCCTAATAAATGGAGTCTTCAAGCATTGAAGATGATTTTGTTGTCCTCTCGCTTCTTTAAAAAAAAAAGAAAAAGAAAGGAAATATTGGGTCCATCGCAGCGGGAAGCAGCGGGATTATCACGGGCGATTCAAAGTTTACTTCAGGAAGTCAGCGGCTCAGTTTGATGTTTTGCTAGCGATACTAGAGCCACATATTAAAAAGAAGACCACCAATTTCTGTGAACTCAGTGCACAAGGATCTATATACGGTGCTTTGTGCTGCGAGACGAAGTGGATGAATTTGACAGTCGCCATTCTGGATTTTGGCATTCGCTTGTACAGTGGCTCTGAACTGTCAACACCTCTCAAAATGCTTGCTATGGATGCGAAAAACATCGAACCTGATCCAGATTTTTTTATGACGGACGAAAATTTCGGAGACAGTGTGTAAACGTGATTGACATAACGTGAGGTTGTATTTATTTTTTAACGTGAAAATTTCTGACCTTTACTTCTCATCTGATAAGTAATTATTAGTAGTATTTCTTTGATGTACAAACTTCTGCATTTTGCACCTAAACTGGAGCATATTAAATCATTTTTGCGACTATTTAAAATAAAAAAAAATAGTCTTCAATAGAGCATATTTGTGTTTATTCTAAGGGTATGTTTACCCACAGTAATTGTACTAAAAACAACAACAACAAAAAAAATCATTTTTGGGTTTTTGCAAAGGTCCGCATACAGGTGACAACATTGTCAAAATGACCCCTGTTTACACAGATCAGCGAAAACGACTAAAAATGCTGTATTACACATGCCAAACCAGTAGTTGGTGATGCCACTTTGTAAAGAAACACTACGCAAATGTACATTCCTATAGACTGAACATGTAATATGCGTCTCAGTTTTCAAAATATTGGATTTTCGGGGTTTACACAGAGACAATAACAGTATTGTTATCGAAAACTTGCATGTTAAAACATACAAAAGTTAACATTTTCAGGCCGCCAAAACGCTGTAAACAAATTACCTAAACGCATAAAAAGTTTTCAGTTTTTAGTTGAAAACGGTGTTGTGTTTTGTTTTGATCTCAGGCGAACATTCAGTACACAAATATCCATGTGTCTACAAAAGAGCATGTTGCTTTCATTTTTAAGTAATTTATTTTTGTTTAAACATCTGATAATGTTCACAACAAGAAGTGATTCACTTACAGTTAAAATACAAAATGTTGGGAAAACGTTCGACAGGAAAGCATCATATTCTGTATTAAGTGTCAGTGTAAAATACATCTAATACATTTGTTACTTTGAGCAGATCTGTGTATGTTCTCAAGTATATGAATGTCTAGGCAACTTGCTACATGTGCTTTCTGGCATTTTTACCATAATATGTAAGGTCATTAACCTTTCCCGTCATTGTTGATTAGCCCAACTGAATGTTTTGAGCAGATAGGTGCTTATTTTCTAGCTTTTGGATGCCTAGCTCATTAGCTGATCTGCAAAATATGCTAAGCACGTTTCAGATTTACTTTCAAACATCCTAATCTTCTCTGGCCACCGCTAGCGATAATGTGCTTCTTAGTGTCTCATTGTTTCAGCTTAACCATAGTGGAGGTCTCATTTTATGCTGACAGACAAAGTACAGAGAGAAATATATACACACAATCATCCGCTGTTGATATAGCCACTGGCGTGTGCGGTCTGTGTCTGTGATTGTTTAGACTAGCTGGTGGGCAGCTTGCAGAACAGTCCATCTGCGTGTTTTTGCAGATGCACATATGTGTGTCTACGAGGGTTCGGTATCGCTCCGAGGCAGTGAAGATGGCTGCCCACTCTCTGTTTCTTCCTCGCAGGTAATGATTTGAAACAGCATCTGCGGAGGGGGGCATGAAGATAGAAGGGGCAGGCTGTAATTGAATGCGAACCGCTCTACTGCAGTGGCCTGAGAAAACACCATTATCCATTCTGTTATCCCAAAGGCTACTGTTTCTCCCGCCTTTACGGCTGGAAGATGGGCAAACAGTAGCCCCTCAAAGTGAATTGCTTTCTCTTTGCTCTCCTGTTTCCTTCTCCCATCCTTTTTTATTCATTTATTTCAAGGCCATATTTCACATGCATGTCTCTTACAAGCAATACATAGACACTTTATGTAGAAATATGTAGATACAGTCATTTAGATGTTTTTATATCATTGTTATTATTGTATACTGTAAGTATCAATACTTAAAAAAAAAAAAAGATTTCGTTAGGTTTTAATTTTGTGTATCAGTCAGTATTGGGTAGTATATACTGTTTCTTCTGCCTTCACGGCTGGGAGATGTTTTGTATTCACTATACAAAAATAAAACTAGATTATGGGTAAAAATTGTGAAAAAAATTTTAGCCTACAGAATCTTTGACTAGTATGTCAGGGGGAGAAAATGGCATACAATTGCACAATATGGCCGTTAAGGTAAACACTGGAAAGCGTTGTTGTGACAGTATTATACACCGCATGACTGCATGTCAAGTTCAGCAATGAATGGAGGAAAATGGTCTTCCAGTGATGCCAGGCCTTCTCTGTTGGTAACAGTTGTGGTTTCACTACACACTGGAAGTCAGTGAGCAAAACAATGTGTCAGGAAATATAACATGGCATTATCTTTCAACTCAAGGCTAAACGTGGATGGCTATCGCCTCCCGAAAAGCTTTTCCACCACTGTGATACGACAGAGTGCTGGTGCCCATGCCACCTTAGTTTCTTTGGAGTGTCACTCTCATATTTTCTCGCTCACTGTCACACTTCCACCCAAACTTTTGTCAGTCTTAAACAAAAAACATGACACCGCTTCTGGTTTTCATGTGACAAGGCATACAAAAGGACTGCGTGCCAAAAAAACTCAAAGGAAATATCTGTCTCTCTTCGTCTTTGTCTGTCGGATTTTTTCACCCAGCTTTCTACAGTACATCAGATACCCTAACGCTGACAGTGTCTTTGGAATTTCCTCTTGTTATCCCTCTCATTAGGGGCCAAGCACCGAAGGTGCGTAGGCACCTATTGTGTTTGTTAGGGTTATTATTATTCTTTTTCTTCTTCTTCTTCTTCTTCTTCTTCTTCTTCTTCTTCCGCCGCAAAGTCAATGGCAGCCCATAGAACCGCTGGCGGGAAAGTTGTGAAATTTGGCACACTGATAAAGGACAGTCTGAGTTTTCGCCATAGCAAATTTGGATTCTCTAAATCAATTTCTCTAGCGCCACCAACTGCCCAAAGTTGCACTCATGTTTATGTTAATAACTTTTGAAATGTAAGCCACAAAATTACAATTATTTTTTCTCTGAATCCTTGGTTCATGCCGAGTCGAATGAAGTCCAAAATTCAAAAATCGTAAGGTTTAGTTTTTTTACTATTTTTAATTGTTTGTAAAACCTACTTTGTCGAACTCGTCCTAGACGGTTTGTACGATTCTCACCAAAATTGGCTCAGATCATCTACAGACCATGGTGGCAAAAAGTTATGGAATTCAAGCCGATTAGTCCAAGCGTTCTCGATTAACACACTAGCGAATTCTACGAAAAGAATGCAAAAATGGATCTGAGGCTATATCTCCGCAACGGTTTGGCGTATTGAGACCAAACTTGGTGTGTGTTATAACAAGCATGACCTGAGGCTACCTGCAGTGTTTTGGCGCTTTGCCACCTAGTGGTCAGGAGATACGAAAAATGGATATTTTTGCTTATTACTTGTGAATGGTTCGGCTAAAAATCACAAAACTGGTTTCTTTAGATTCGGTGTGTCATGCCGAGTCCAGCCATGTCTGATTTTCCCATGTCGGCCATTTTGGGAGTCGGCCATGTTGAATTTTGTCGTAAAATGGTATATTTTACGAACTCATTAACGTATCGTTATGAAAGTTGGTATGGGTCATCAGCACGATGCCCTGAAGGAGCCTGAGAAGTTTCGAGGCAGTGCCACCTTGTGGTCAAAAGTTATAATGAAATTTCTAAAAATGCTAAGAACTTTTGCTTACATTAGCCTATTGTAATCAAACAAATGTTGTTAGATTCCTTGGGTCATGCCGAGAACATCGATACCAATTTTGCAATAATTGGCACAACTTCCTGTCCGCCATTTTGATTCATGTTGAAAAGCTACTTTTTCGAACTCCTCCTAGACCGTTAGTTTGATTTTCACTAAATTTGACTCGGATCATCTACAGACCATGCTGACCAAAAGTTATGGATTCTGTGTTGATATATTACACGGTTTTCGTCTAGCGCATCAACGAATTTGCTGGAAAGAGACCAAACTGCATCTGATGCCGTATCTTAACGAAACTTTGAGATATTCGCACCAAATTTTGTACGTGACATTATCACCTCACACTGACCACGCTACATGAATTTGGTAACGGTGCCACCTATTGGTCAAGAGAAATAAACCATTCATTAATCATTAATAATGACATTTCCATACATGCTAATAACTTTGGACTGCATTAGCCGATTGTAATGAAACTGGTCTCAAATTATTCCTTGGGTCATGCCGACAACATACATACCAATTATGTCATAATAAGCCTCACTTCCTGTCCGCCATTTTGATTTATGTTGAAAACATACTTTTTCGAACTCCTCCTAAACCGTGTGTCCGATTTCCACCAAATTTTAATCATATCATCTTCAGCCCATACTGACCAAAAGTTATGGATTTCGTGTCAATAGACAAAACCGTTTTTGCATACCACAGCAACGAAGTTGAGGCATGATGCCAATATCACAGTTGAGACTGTATCTCTGCAATGCTTTGGCCTATTGACACCAAACTGTGTGTGTGCCATTGTCACCTCACACAGAACACACCACATCGATTTAATAACAGCGCCACCTATTAGTCAAACATGACAAGCCAATAAATCATATTGCTATAGATTTATATATGATTTTTCAGCCGTTTTGACTAAAAACATCCTAAAATGGCTTCAATTACCAATTTCTGCAGTTGGTCTGTTGCTTGCTTCTGGAGTGCTTGGCCCCGTCATTGCTGCTTGCAGCTATATTTAGGGGCCAAGCACCGAAGGTGCGTAGGCACCTATTGTGTTTGTTAGGGTTATTATTATTCTTTTTCTTCTTCTTCTTCTTCTTCTTCTTCTTCTTCTTCCGCCGCAAAGTCAATGGCAGCCCATAGAACCGCTTGCGGGAAAGTTGTGAAATTTGGCACACTGATAAAGGACAGTATGAGATTTCACCATAGCAAATTTGGAGTCTCTAAGTCAATTTCTCTAGCGCCACCAACTGTCCAAAGTTGCACTCATGTTTATGTTAATAACTTTTGAAATGTAAGCCACAAAATGAAAATTCTTTTTTCCTCTTATTCCTTGGCTCAAGCTGAGTCGAATCCAGTCCAAAATTCAAAAATCGTAAGGTTTAGTTTTTTCGCTATATTCAATTGTTCGTAAAACCTACTTTGTCGAACTCGTCCTAGACGGTTCATCCGATTCTCACCAAAATTGGCTCAGATCATCTACAGACCATGGAGGCAAAAAGTTATGGAATTCAAGTCGATTCGTCCAAGTGTTTTCGAATACCACGCTAACAAATTCTTCGAAAAGCACGCAAAAATGGATCTGATGCTATATCTCCGCAACGGTTTGCCGTATTGAGACCAAACTTGGTGAGTTTTATAACAAGCATGACTTGAGGCTACCTGCAGTGTTTCGGCGCTGTGCCCCCTAGTGGTCAGGAGATACGAAAAATGGCTATTTTTGCTTTTAACTTGTGAATGGTTTGGCCAAAAATCACAAAACTGGTCTCATTGGATTCGGTGCATCATGCCGAGTCAGACCATATCCGATTTTCCCATATCGGCCATTTTGGGCGTCGGCCATGTTGAATTTTGTAGTAAAATGCTATATTTTACGAACGCATTAACGTATCGTTACGAAACTCGGTGTGGTTCTTCGGCACCATGCCCTGATGGTACTCAAAAAGTTTGGGAACAGCGCCACCTTTTGGTCAAAAGTTATAATGAAATTTCTAAAAATGCTAATAACTTTTGCTTACATTAGTCTTTTGTAATCAAACTGATGTTGATAGATTCCTTGGGTCATGCCAAGAACATCGATACCAATTTTGCAATAATTGGATAAACTTCCTGTCCGCCATTTTGATTCATGTTGAAAACCTACTTTTTCGAACTCCTCCTAGACGGTAAGTCCGATTTTCACGAAATTTAACTCGGATCATCTTCAGACCATGCTGGCAAAAAGTTATGGATTTCGTGTCGATATATTACACTGTTTTCGTTGAGCGCATCAACGAACTTGCTGGAAAGATGCCAAACTGCATCTGAGGCTGTATCTCAGCGAAACTTTCACATATTAGCACCAAATTTTGTACGTGACATTGTCACCTCACACTGACCACGCTACTTCAGTTTGGTAACGGCGCCAACTATTGGTCAAGAGTAATAAACCATTCATTAATCATTAATAATGAAATTTCTATAAATGCTAATAACTTTTGACTGCATTCGCCGATTGTAATGAAACTGGTCTCAAATTATTCCTTAGGTCATGCCGACAACATACATACCAATTATGTCATAATAAGCCGAATTTTCTTTCCGCCATTTTGATTTATGTTAAAAACATACTTTTTCAAACTCCTCCTAAACCATTTCTCCGATTTTCACCAAATTTGAATCATATCATCTTCAGACCATAATGACCAAAAGTTATGGATTTCGTGTCGATAGACAGAACCATTTTCGCATACCACAGCAACGAATTTGAGGCATGATGCCAAAATCACAGTTGAGAGTGTATCTCTGCAATGCTTTGGCATATTGACACCAAACTTTGTGTGTGCCATTGTCACCTCACACAGAACACTCCACATCGATTTGATAACAGCGCCACCTATTAGTCAAACGTGATAAGCCAATAAATCATATTGCTGTAGGTTTATATATGATTTTTCAGCCGTTTTGACTAAAAACATCCTAAAATGGCTTCAATTACTAATTTCTGCAGTTGGTCTGTTGCTTGCTTCTGGAGTGCTTGGCCCCGTCATTGCTGCTTGCAGCTATATTTAGGGGCCAAGCACCGAAGGTGCGTAGGCACCTATTGTGTTTGTTAGGGTTATTATTATTCTTTTTCTTCTTCTTCTTCTTCTTCTTCTTCTTCTTCTTCTTCCGCCGCAAAGTCAATGGCAGCCCATAGAACCGCTGGCGGGAAAGTTGTGAAATTTGGCACACTGATAAAGGACAGTCTGAGTTTTCGCCATAGCAAATTTGGATTCTCTAAATCAATTTCTCTAGCGCCACCAACTGCCCAAAGTTGCACTCATGTTTATGTTAATAACTTTTGAAATGTAAGCCACAAAATTACAATTATTTTTTCTCTGAATCCTTGGTTCATGCCGAGTCGAATGAAGTCCAAAATTCAAAAATCGTAAGGTTTAGTTTTTTTACTATTTTTAATTGTTTGTAAAACCTACTTTGTCGAACTCGTCCTAGACGGTTTGTACGATTCTCACCAAAATTGGCTCAGATCATCTACAGACCATGGTGGCAAAAAGTTATGGAATTCAAGCCGATTAGTCCAAGCGTTCTCGAATAACACACTAGCGAATTCTACGAAAAGAATGCAAAAATGGATCTGAGGCTATATCTCCGCAACGGTTTGGCGTATTGAGACCAAACTTGGTGTGTGTTATAACAAGCATGACCTGAGGCTACCTGCAGTGTTTTGGCGCTTTGCCACCTAGTGGTCAGGAGATACGAAAAATGGATATTTTTGCTTATTACTTGTGAATGGTTCGGCTAAAAATCACAAAACTGGTTTCTTTAGATTCGGTGTGTCATGCCGAGTCCAGCCATGTCTGATTTTCCCATGTCGGCCATTTTGGGAGTCGGCCATGTTGAATTTTGTCGTAAAATGGTATATTTTACGAACTCATTAACGTATCGTTATGAAAGTTGGTATGGGTCATCAGCACGATGCCCTGAAGGAGCCTGAGAAGTTTCGAGGCAGTGCCACCTTGTGGTCAAAAGTTATAATGAAATTTCTAAAAATGCTAAGAACTTTTGCTTACATTAGCCTATTGTAATCAAACCAATGTTGTTAGATTCCTTGGGTCATGCCGAGAACATCGATACCAATTTTGCAATAATTGGCACAACTTCCTGTCCGCCATTTTGATTCATGTTGAAAAGCTACTTTTTCGAACTCCTCCTAGACCGTTAGTTTGATTTTCACTAAATTTGACTCGGATCATCTACAGACCATGCTGACCAAAAGTTATGGATTCTGTGTTGATATATTACACGGTTTTCGTCTAGCGCATCAACGAATTTGCTGGAAAGAGACCAAACTGCATCTGATGCCGTATCTTAACGAAACTTTGAGATATTCGCACCAAATTTTGTACGTGACATTATCACCTCACACTGACCACGCTACATGAATTTGGTAACGGTGCCACCTATTGGTCAAGAGAAATAAACCATTCATTAATCATTAATAATGACATTTCCATACATGCTAATAACTTTGGACTGCATTAGCCGATTGTAATGAAACTGGTCTCAAATTATTCCTTGGGTCATGCCGACAACATACATACCAATTATGTCATAATAAGCCTCACTTCCTGTCCGCCATTTTGATTTATGTTGAAAACATACTTTTTCGAACTCCTCCTAAACCGTGTGTCCGATTTCCACCAAATTTTAATCATATCATCTTCAGCCCATACTGACCAAAAGTTATGGATTTCGTGTCAATAGACAAAACCGTTTTTGCATACCACAGCAACGAAGTTGAGGCATGATGCCAATATCACAGTTGAGACTGTATCTCTGCAATGCTTTGGCCTATTGACACCAAACTGTGTGTGTGCCATTGTCACCTCACACAGAACACACCACATCGATTTAATAACAGCGCCACCTATTAGTCAAACATGACAAGCCAATAAATCATATTGCTATAGATTTATATATGATTTTTCAGCCGTTTTGACTAAAAACATCCTAAAATGGCTTCAATTACCAATTTCTGCAGTTGGTCTGTTGCTTGCTTCTGGAGTGCTTGGCCCCGTCATTGCTGCTTGCAGCTATATTTCTAAATGTATTTGTCATTTAGCAGAATTATTTATTGACTGAACATATACTAATTACAGATATTCTTGGTTTTACTTGAGGTTAAGTGTCTCAAAGGGTCAACTCTTGTAGGGTTTGAACCTGTAACCTTTCAGTTACCTTGCTGTTGTACATTTCACATTAAAATGTTTGCATTTGGTGGATATTTTTATCCAAAGCAACTTACATTTGCATTGAAGGTATGCTTTCATTGGGAATCAAACTCATGGCCTTGGTGCTGATGTTGCCATGCTCTACTGTTTGACCTGCAGGAATATTATTTTTAACCACTAATCTATGAAGCAATGATTTTAAAACCTCTGCAACAGTGTAAGTGAATGTCTTAGTGGTAAACTTAGTGGAATGTCATAATGTCAACACGTGTAGGGTTTGAACTTGTAACCTTTCAGTCACCATGGTTTTTACATTTAACAAGATATGTTTAGCCAAAATGACTTACATTTGCATTGAATGTATACATATTAGTTCATGCTTTTCTTGGGAATCAAACTTTTGCGTTGATATCTCCATGTTTAATCTGCAAGAAAATGATTTAACCACTACATCGCCTCTATAAAACAATGAATTTAAGGACTCAGCATGTGAGTAAGTGAATGTGTAAGTGGTAAACTTCATTGTGATTCATAGAAATTCATTTGATTTAATTATTTGGCCCTAATTTGAACATTGAAATGTTGAAATTACACATTGACTTTAAACATTGTTTTGTTGTCGGATGATAAAGCTATGAAAAAGCAATTATTGGTGTTGGTTGCTCTCCATGTATAGCTATTAGCCTCTGATTCTCTCTCTCTTTCATTCTGTCTCTCTATTCACCATCTGTGAACACATTTATTCCCTCTTTCAAGTTTCTGACTTGTTGAATGTGGCCTTTAACAGCCATCTCAGTCTGACAGCTGGCCAGTTAGAAATACTGCAATTGCTACACGTCCAGGCTTTTAAAGGGAAGTCTCTCTCTCTTTCTGTCTCTGTCTCACCCCTCCATTCGCACACCTTTTTTTTATTATTCTGAATGCCAACGTGCCCCCCTCTCCCCCAACCGTCAGCATGCCTCTCTGTAATAGGCTTGTCTCCATCACAAAAGGCGGACTTGACATTTGCTGGTGGATGTCAATGGCTGCTGGAAGCTTGACGGACAGCGCGGCCCGAATGTGCGCCCGGGCGCTCAGCGCTGGCTAATTAGCTGTTATGGAGGAAGTGCCGGTTGATTTAGGCTGGGGCCTTATCGAGAGAGCCCACCTTTCCTCCCTCCGCAGTGCTGGCGTGACGCAGGGCAGCCGCAGCCTTCAAATCCACGACAATAGACAGCCCTGTTATCTGGCCCTGAAAGAGCTTGTGCACTGCGATAATCAGCTCGAAGGAGAGATGGAGGAAACGGGAGATTGTTGAGGCAAAGAGAATCGGAGGATGGGGAGGGGTTTTATAAGATTTAGTTTAAAGAGGAATCATAGAGCTCCTTTCAAGTGTGCAGAAAGAGTAGAATGTGACCGTGCATGAAGAAAATGGGTATCAGGTGGTTTCATGATGTATAACTAATGCATTCGATGAATAGTTCGTGCAGTATTTACTCACTCTTGTGTTGTTCCAAAACCGTTCATAAAGGAGACACTTTGAAGAATCTTTATGTGGCTCCTTTCTTTTCAACATTTGTAGTAATAATGCCCGTCAAGTCCCAAAACATGTGCATTGTATTTCAAGTCTCATCAAAGTAGACTGAAACTTTAGTCGGTTTTTTATGTAAGATCTTCCCCAACATTGCTGCTCTTAAATCTCAAATTTAGTGTATTCGAACCTATATTTTGGACAATTGTTATAGTGCTTTTAGAATGTTGTTGTGTCATCTTTAGAGCTTTAGAGACATAGACATGGCCATTGTGAAAAAGAGCAGCATTAACAATCTTCAGAAATTCTCCTTTTGTATTCCACAGGGAAAAAAATAGCAGGCTTGGAACAACATGAAAGTGAGTAAATAATAGACACATTAAATTGGGGATGTCCTCAAATGGAAAAACCATTCATTCATAAAAAAAATAAATAAATAAATAAAAAAAAGGAAAAAAAAAATTGTTTTAGTTTCAGAATTAGCTTTATGTAAAACAACAGCAGTCTATGACATGTCCTTATTTAGATAGCTATGTAAGCACACGTCTGTAAGAAAGTTACGCAGGGTTTACAGGCGAGGAATTACCATGAATAATTAAATGGATGGGGTGAGCATTCCGGTAGCCTTTGATTAATACTGGAAGAATAGAGAAAGAGAATAAAATGAAAAGGGAGCACCATGAAAGAAAAGACAGAACAGCAAAGAGATCAGACAGAAGAGAGGAGAGACAAAAAGGCGGAGTGCTGCATAGAGAACGAGTTCCACGCTCCTTTGCTCTGTTGAAAGCTTGATTCAGCAGTGCGGCTCCTTGCCCGTCTGCAGCCATGTGGAGCCTGCAGTTCAGCATATTTTACAGCACAAACCCAAAGGGAGAAGATGGAAGAGGTGTGTGTGTGTGCAGGGAGAGGAATTTGGAACAAATTTAAGTGACACAGGTAACACCAGAAATAACAGGTACACTCTGACTTTTCATCTTTTTCTTTATTTATTTAATTTTCAGTCTGCTAGACGGCAGGGGAATGTGTCGCTTTTTTTCTCGTGCTCCATTCAGGTTGAAATCAATCACCGTCCACACTTGTCGACGGTCCTCACAGCGAGAACATCGGATTATATATAGCTCGTGTCTTTCACACGATCTGTGCCTGGCGGACCCTAAAGAACCGATGCGTATCGCTATTAGGTAGACCAGCATCATGCCTGTCTCAAGATCCCCGAGTGGGTTTGCTCTCAAAGTCAAAGGCGCTGAGTCATGAGAACTGGAAAGTCAGTGGGGACTAAGCTTTGGCAGACCTGTCTTACCTTCTCTTCTTCTGATATGGGCAGAGTGCCATCTTTCTTTCTCTATCTATCTCTTTTTATTTCTCCTCTGGGCCTCAGTGTTCCATTCAGCTGGTTAGCGTGTGCTAAAATGAGCTAGCTCTCATAGCTGTGAGAGATCAGAATAACATGGTAGCATTTCAAACGACGCTATTCACATGGAATAATTGAAGACCACGTTGCAAAATAAAATACAGTAAAATCTTGGTCTTGTTTTTGAGTAAAAATATCTTGAAAATGTTTCATTGTAGAATGTTGCGAATGGCAAATGTGTGACGTGAATATGCGTTTATGTACACCTGCAGGTAAAGTACATTATCCCTGAAATCCAGCTAAAACCCAGCTTAAGGTGGTTTATATAGGTGGTTTCCAGCTGGTTTAAGCTGGTGTAGGTGGTTAACCGCATGGACCACCTGCTGGAGGAGAGCAGGCTCAGCTGGTAGACCTTCTTGGTAAAGGTGATTAAAGCTGGTAAGACCTCCATGGACAAGCCAAATTTGAGCTACAAAGGTACACGACTGGGTTGACCACCTGATGACCTGGGTGTCCAGTAGGAGTTGTGTTTGCAAATTTTTTCTGCATGAAAGTGCAAGTCTTATTGTACATGCCTTAAGCGAGATTTGCCACAATATTTGCTTGGTTTTGTCTTCTGTGGGCCAGTAGTTTGAAATTTTCCCATGCTCAACAGTGAAATTCCAGCCTCATTTCTCCTCTTCCATTCCTCTCTTGAGCTCAGGATGGATCCATATATCTCTCTTTATCCTGGGGCCACACAACACCTGGCAGCCTCCTACACTGCCTGAAACCAATCCCTCATCCCAGTAACCCAAAAAAGTGGAGTAAGCCTAGCGCTGGGAAATATATTACCCCAGAAATGGTCTCTCCTTGGGCTTGACCATGCACATTTGCCTGCCCACATGCCAGGAAAGAAAAGCTCATCAGAAATTTCTGCACTTTAACACACACTGTCTGCCCCCGTGAGACACGAGACAATTGCATTAAATGGAGCATTGCTTGGGATTCTTGTTAATTGAATTGTCACATCCTGCTTCCATTGATGCTGTCCAGACAGTTTCTTTTTCTCTCTGAATCCTTGAAGCTTTTAGTGGAAACATTTTGTGAAAAAGCAGAAACAGCTGTTGCTTAATTCCTGGAAGATATTGACAAGATTTTAAACAAGAACTTCACCACCCTTTGAATTATTCTCTAGAATTCTAGGCAAACACTTTCCAATTAGATCTGCATGAAAGGAATAGGCTTGCTACTTGTTTCTTTGTAATGTCCCAACTAACAAACCCAACCCACTCAAAAACCGGTACAGTCACCCAATCCTCTATCATTGTAGATGTGTGCAAGACAGCTTTGTCCTTCAAATGACCCTTCAAACATGGGTCTCATCCATTATCCAAGCGGCACACTCTGGGATAGGAAGGCATCCTGACTCGGTGACCTGAGGGTCTGGAGGTAATCAGCTGCATGGGCCACAATGTGACCCGCGGTGTGTATCTGCAGCCGTCGAAACCTCCTAGGCAAACACCGCTATTGATTTTACCACTGTATCTTTTATTGGAGTAATGTCTGTGATGTGTGAGATGTTTGACAATTTAATGGAAAAAGGTTGAATAGGGAGGGCAGACCGGCGAATAGCAAAAGGTGTTTGGGAACTAATATATCATTGTCGGCCGTATCCTGTGGTGTTTCACGGCATGGTGCACCACTTTCTGACATTTTTACACCATACACACACTGTATCCAGCATCCAATCTATCATTTCAGCAAAAACACTGTTGTGTAATATTTGAAATAATTAAATAAATTGTTGAAGAGAGACCGCAAGCCCCTTAAGGGAGCTTGACAAGGCAGGGGGAGGCACAAAGCAGTGCTGATTGGAAAAAAAGGGATGAAGGCTGAGGAAGATTGTGAGCGAGCGTTCAGTGCTACATCAAAGTGGAGGCCTCCATAAAGAGCGCGGATGACTTCCGGCTATTGATTCCTCCCTCTCTCGAGGTCAGGTGAAATGTGTTTTGGCATTCGCTTCTTTTCTTTCGTTTTGTTTCCTGGGTGCTTTTTTCTGTGTTATTACGAGCTCAGGCTCTCCGAGGACGTTGCTGGCTTTTGGTCGGTAACAAGCTCAACTCGACTGTAGTTGTTTTCAAGGATCAGAACTCCGAATTACTTGGCAGAGCTCCTCCTGCCTGGGTAACGTGTGCTAGCCCGCCTTATGCTCCCTAAGCTTTTCATAATCATTTTAGGGTAGTCACTTTTAATCTCGTCATTCTGTATCTACTCGGCCACACAGGAATGCGAGCAGGTCTGAGGGGCTGAGGGGTTGCGGGGTTGCGGGTCAGATGCTTGTAGTAGTAGTGTCCTGTTTCACACTTTCGCTGCCTACCTAGACAACTGTCATGTAATCAATACGTGCACTTCCTTGCATGGCACTTTGTTATGAAAGCCTCTGCCGGGAATATGAATGTGAATGCGAAATGCATCTTTCTAAGAATTTGTTTTATTTTGTTACACCGCCACAAACTCCAGTGTTTATGTTTTGTGAGAGTCTTATCCTTTGTCTGTCCTTGTGAAATATAGTGAATAGGGTGCTGGAAGTAACTTATTGAAGTATTAAATCTCTTCTCTTCTCTTCTCTTCTCTTCTCTTCTCTTCTCTTCTCTTCTCTTCTCTTCTCTTCTCTTCTCTTCTCTTCTCTTCTCTTCTCTTCTCTTCTCTTCTCAGGGTTCTTTTATTTTCTAGTCTCTTCTCTTTTTGTCTCATCCCATCATTTCTAATTTCATTTTGTCTCTTCACTTTTGTCTCTTCACATCTCATCTAATCTCTTCACAACTCATCTTCCCAAACTCTCATCTTCACAATCCATCCATCCCTCTCTTCTCCCATCCCTCCCTCCATCCATCTATCTCTACCTCCATCTCTCATTCCATCCTTCCATCTATCCCTCCCTCCATCCGTCCCTCAATCTGTCCATCCCTCCCACCCTTCATCCCTCCCTTCTTCGAAGGTTGCGGGTTCGAGTCTCAGACCCTTGAGCACGGCACCGAACCCCCAACTGCTCCCCTGGTGTCGCAGCATTGGCTGCCCACTGCTCCGGGTGTGTGTGTTCACTGATGTGTACGTGCACTTGGATGGGTTAAATGCAGAGCACAAATTCCGATTATGGTTCACCATATTTGGCCACACGTCCCTTCACTTTTACTTTTTCCCTCCCTCCCTCCATCCATCTATCCTTCACTCAATCCATCCCTCACTCCCTCCATCCTTCCCTTCTTCCATCCATCCATCCCTCCCTCTCTCCATCCATCCATTTGTCTCTACCTCCATCCATTCATCCCTCCATCCATCCTTCCATCTATCCCTCACTCACTCCCTCTATCCCTCACTTCTTCCATCCCGCCATTCAACCATCCATCCATCCATCCATTCACCCACTGCTCCATTTCTCCATCGTCCATCCATCCGTCCATCCATCCATCCATCCATCCATCCATCCATCCATCCATCCATCCATCCATCCATCCATCCATCCATCCATTCACCCACTGCTCCATTTCTCCATCGTCCATCCATCCATCCATCCCCAATCCTTCTACTTCCCTCCTTACCCTCATTTCATAACACTCTTCTTTACTCTTTTCAACTCCATCACACGGTTCAGTAGAAGTGCTTTGTTTACATCAGTCATTTACATTTATGCATTTGGCAGATGCTTTTATCGACTTACATTACATTCAAGGTGCACATTTACATTTTACCAGTTCTTGCTTTCCCTGGGAATCAAACCCATGACCTTGGCATTGTTAGCATGCTGTACTGTTTGAGCTACAGGAAATCAGTCCTACTGAGCTTCATTACCTCAGCTGCATATTACCGACAGCATCATTTAAGAACTCCCTGTCAGATTCACATGGACAAATCAAACAAATCTCCAGCTAAACCTTTCCAGTAATTCTGCCATTGATAGAGGGCCGGGCTGAGCTGTGTAAAGCACACTGTGTTGATGCAGTGATCTGGGGCATTGAACAGAGAGAGGCTGCTTATCTCTCCATGCAGTGTGATCGGGGTGAAAGAGTCAGTGTGCGGATGCCTCTCTTCCATACTTCAGCCTGTGACCTCATCGCCCTTTGCCAGATTCTCATTTCGGATTTTGTTTGCTGACATGGTAATGGAGGTTAGAGGGGAAGTGAGCTTAGGGAGAGGTTTTCCTCCCCTTTCTCTTTTTAGAATGGCACACTTTTTCTTGCGTACATGGACAGACAGATAGATGAAGAGAAAGGTGGTTAACAGACATTATATAGAGGAAGAAATCCTCCACAAAATATATAATTACTGTGGAAGAAGAGATAGAGAAAAAAAGGTACCCTAGTAAAAAATAAATATACTAAAATGTATTTGAAATACATTTATGTCATACTAGGTATACTACAAATAAATATTTATGTACTTAATTAAAATACCCTGCAATTGTACTTTTAGTATACTAAACTGGTATACATAAAGTCCGCTAGATTGGAACTAGTTTTATTCTTAATGCACTTTAATTGTGCAGAAGTAGTCCTGAAGTCCAAATAAAGATATACTGAAGTATATTTGATTGTGCTAATGTGGAACTATTGCATGTATACTTCAGGTACACTTTAAATATCATGCATTATTCAAAGATCATACAATTCTCATCACTTGTGACGTTAAAACACATTTTAGGCTTAGTATTAAGAAATGTGCATTGTGCACAAGTAGCACTCCAAATAAAGTTTAATTATAATTGTTATATCAGTAAGTCTCGAGCAATATATGTCAGTGAATATGTTAATAGATTTGAACTATACCGAGTATGAAATGAAATATGAAATACATTTGTTGTATCATATTTTTTCTCATAATCTACAATTGTAGATGACTTATTCCTGTTTTTTTTTTTTTTTTTACTTTTATTTTTTTTTCCATTTCATTTAATTTGCACTTTTGTTATTTTACTTTATTATTATTATTATTATTATTATTATTATTATTATTATTATTATTATTATTATTTATATATTTTATTTTTTGGCAGCATTTTTATTGTGCTCTACTGAGCTGTAAATGCTTTGCGGAGTAGATTCTTTTTTTTTTTTTTTCCTTTTTTCCTTTTTTGGTCACGACAATAAATCATGCTACGTTGAATCAGAATGAGAGACATTTCCTCACAGACCACAGTAGAAGCAAAGTTTAAATTTTGTTACGTTTCTGTGTGATCACAGATATACTTTATAGGCCAAGTCACTTGAGCTTTGCAGTACTTATTATTTATTACAGACACTGTTATTTCAGTAGTCATTTCAAAGTTAACGGTGAGAGAATCCTTTAACTTGTTGCTTCCGGCCACTAACAGATGGGTATAAAAGTCTGAGTTAGTGTTGATCTTGAAGCCTGAAGTTATGGTTGCCATACAACCCCAGATATGAGCACTTTGATATTGTGCTCTTTCAGAGAGAAACATTTATCTACTTGTTACTCCAGGGTAAACTTGAATATGGTTGTGAATTTGTTTTAAAGTACAAAGACTAGGTTCAGTCGCTGGTTGTCTATCTGTGAGATGAGCTGAGTGGGGTGTTGGAGGGGTTAACAGCACTAGAGGTTTAGTTTTTCAGAAATTCTCTTAAGTACTTAATCCTGCTGTGTGCCTTTGAGTGTAATAATGACAGGGATACATGATTGGCATTTATGCTATATTAGTCCAAATGTGTTTGGTACTGACTGATAATGCCTGGGTTCGTGTCTTTGGTGTAAAAGCATGTTTTTGTTTAAATCACAAATAAACAGTTAATATAGATAATGCAATGCAATGCTATAGACAATGCAAAATTTACCTTATTATATAGACAAAATACTTCCAAGGCACTCACGTGGTAAGATAAAAAGCCTTTAATGCGGTGGGCTTAAATAATTACAAATAGTTAAAAGCAGATCTACGCGTTTCCCTCACTTTTCAGATATTTTCAGGACTTCGTCTTCAACTTTTGGGGAAATAGTCATTATATTTAAATATAATGTTTTAACCAATATTCCACAAATATTCCTTGTGATGCTCCTCTGTGAAAATGTTATCCATTCGCTTAAAATGTAAATCTTTCTCAGTTTATTTTAGGATTTATTTTAGATTTTTATTTTATTAAAAAAAAAATGCCAAAGGCCTTTGCATTAAAAGTGGTTAACAGCTATCTTACTTCAGCTAGTTCCTATTTTTAAATGTCTTACTTTCAGCAAATTAGTAGTGGGCAAATGTCATATACAATTAATATTCATGAGCCAAGCTGATAACTTGCACCCACACACTCATATTGTGCCTGTGCCCATGGTGTAACCATAGTTTCCAGCAAAACACCATAGTATCCATTGTGTTTTTGTTAGGGCTGACCTATAACTGAAACATTCTTGGCACTCGAATAGAAGAGTTTTGTTGATTGACTGCACTAATACTTGAACACCCAACTGTGCCAAAATATTGCATATTTTTGTGCAAATTGTTATTTCCACTTGATATTTTAATTTACAAGCCAAACACATATTTGACAATATATATATATGCACTTTCTAGGCAGGCACATCTCACAGCATAAGGATAATTGTGTTTGCCTGTGTGAGAACTATATTAGCCGGTTGTACAGAGTCAGCAGCTTTTTAATAGCAAGCGAGTGCAGAGCAAGTCTTGATACTTGACCAGCATTTAGAAAAACAGAAAAGAAATGGAACAAGAAACACAAAATTCTCTCATTTGGATTCATCATTAAGAAGTCAGTTTCTTCTGCCAATGGATCAATTGTTTCACCCGCATCCAGAGCAGAGAGAAGGGCATCAGGTTTGGACAGAGTTGACCACTTAGCAGTCGAGAAGGCATTACTTTTCTGGCAAAGAAGATGAGTCAGAGAGGTGCTTGGGGTTGCCCACAAGGCCAAGGGCGCTCATGAATGGAACATGAGGTTGGTTTACTAAAATATTGATGAGACAACTCTATAACTTAACTTCTTTGAGACCATCTGTGCCTTCTGCCCCCAACATGCTCGCTGAGATCTATCAAATATTGACATGCTTGCATAGAACCTTGGTGAATGCGAGTCAAGTTCATCCTAATGATTCAGAAGTTCACTTCGCTGTTGAAAAGCAGAGCGATTAGAGAAGTTGCGGACACCTCTCAGAAATGCCTCAGAGAATGCTGCTTGGCTGCTACGAAGGGAGGGAGACCTCCTTGAGAACGTGCTTCAAGAATCCACTGGCACTTGAGAGAATAATTAGTAGACACTATCGGGACGAGAGCTCAACTAGACCTTTACCACCAGTTCAGGTGGCTAAATGGCTAGAGAGAGACCGCAGATGTAAAAGAAAGTGGTGTGATGAAGAAAACATGAAAAGAGTCACACATTTCCTGTTGCTGCTCAAGAATAGACTGGTAAACCTCAGGAGTGTTTTGAAGCTTTGGAGGTCACCCGATGCAGAGTCTTTAAGTAGCATGCTAGGTCACCAGCCGACTTGAAATAGAAGATGAACCAGATCCCAAAGCTATTTTTGCCTTTCTCGAGCATGGTGGGTGGTGTCACACGGCAGTGTGAATGGCTTAATTGCTAAATCGAAGGTGACGAATGTGGTTATTTCATGGCAGCTCAAGAGTACGGCTGCACTGATGAAATTCCTTGTGAAGGGGGCAGACGCAAAACGGTCTGGCGACTTTTTCAAAGGAGCTGATCATTATTGGAGATTACTTTCATGTTTGGCTCGCTTTATGCTCAAATGTTCTTGTGCGAGATTAGTCTTAAAACTGATTCGGAGATTGAAAACTTGGAAATGTATTTCAAGGAACCGTGATTTTGTTCTATAGCCATAGCGACTGGCTCTGACCCATGACATCAGAATTGACCATTCTGTTTTATATTTGGTGTTTGCGAGTTAAAAATTGTGTTAGTAAATACATATACTGCATTGCAAATCCTTAATGATTTGCATATCATGTATTCAAGGTGTAGGAAAAATACATCTTTTTCTTGATGTTTACATCATGTTCTTGGTCATTAAATGTTCTGTTGAAAATGGAGTAAAGGTTCTTCAAAATGATATGATGAATATCGTGAATACTTTCCCAAGAGCTTGTTATGTTTTAAACACCTTTTTTCATCGCTGATCCATAACTCTGAAATGGTACTTTCATTTCAAATAATACTTTCAATCCCTTGTCTGTAAACAGTTCCCAATGGATAATATCAGATACCGCATTCTATTTTATTACATTTTTTGTCAGAAATTGCATTGCAAATGGGCTTATTTGACTTTAAACATAATAATTCTCATTAGCCACTGACTAACGATGGATGTAAAAAAGAAAATCTGTAAAGAATATCTCAGTGATTCAAAGTGCCGCTGCCTGTTTAACACTAATGGAATGGCTCTTCAGAGAGCGCTCTGACTCTCAAGGTCACAGACATGGTCTTGTATTCAGTGTGGAAAGAAGGGGAATCTGTGTCTTTTTCAGTGGGGAGCCATCTTGCCTTCGCTCAGGTCTGCTGTTACCGTGACCCTGCCAAGGGTGATTGTCACACTTGCTCTGTCTCGCTTCAGGCGTTGCTTTGGTAACAGTGAGAACTTTGATCTACGGAACCTCTGACTGATCTCACTTCACCGTGACAAAGATACTTCATCACTCTCCATTGCTCTCACTCTCTTTATTCACCTTGTTTAAGGAATAATTTGCCCCAAAATGAAAATTCTGTCATCATTTACTCGACCTCTTGTCATTCAAAACCCCTGCGTCTTTCTTTTTCTGGAAGTTCAAAAGGTGACTTTTTTTTTTTTTTTTAAAGAATATCCTACCTGCTCTTTTCCTTGCAATGAAAGCCAATGGGGAAAGTATTAGAGTGGGCCATATAACTTGTGATCTCTATTCTATAAAAGAAAGTTGCTCTCAGATCAAAAACATGTCTAAAAACATTTGATTTGATTTGAATCTTCTGGAGGAGAAGATTTTCAATGAATATCATATGTTCACATAACCATTGTATGGATTTGAAGACTTATAATGAAAGGTTTCAGTGAATATCAGCTATTAGTCACACTAAACTATTGTATGGAATTGAAGACTTATAATCTACTTTCTAAGAATTTCAGTGAATATCGTCTGTTAGTCACACAAAACTATTATATGAATTTAAAGGCATGTAACATTTTCAATGAATATTGTTTGTTAGTCACGTAAAACTATTGTAAGAATTTCAGTGAATATCATCTATTTGTCACACAAAACTACTTATGTATTCAACGACATATAACATTTTCAGTGAATATCGTCTGTTCGTCACACAAAACTATTGTGTGAATTTGAAGAATTATAATGTAAGAATTTCAGTGAATATCATCTATTTGTCAAACAAAGCTATTTATGTATTTAAAGACTTATAACATTTTCAATGAATATCGTCTGTTCGTCACACAAAACTATTGTGTGAATTTGAAGAATTATAATGTAAGAATTTCAGTGAATATCATCAGTTAGTCACATAAAACTATTGTATGGATTTAAAGACTTATAATGCAATTTATTTGGTGAATATCGTCTGTCCATCACAAAAAACTATTATATGGATTTGAAAACTTTTTTCAGAGAATATCGTCTGTTCGTCTAAAACTATTGTAAGACCTCTAATGTAGTGCATGAGTTGTGTTGACTGCTTTTTTTTATGTTTTTATGGCGCTTGACAGCACCTGTTCCCTTTCACTTTCATTATATGGAAAAGAACAGCCAGAATTTTCTTCACCTTTTGTGTTCCACAGAAGAAAGAAAATCAAACGGATTTAGAAAGAGTAAATGATGATTGAAAGATATTCAGGACCAAATTAGAGGACAGGCTTTCTTTTGAGGATCCAGAAAGATGATATGTAGCCCATTATCCTCAATATACAGCGAGTTCATAAGGAACAGAGTGAAAGCAACGATTCTCTAGTCTTTCATTTTAATGACAAATGAATCTTTATTATCTTCTTAGCCCTGCGTGGGACTCAGCTCTGCCGTTCTGCCGGATAAATCGCCCTCCTTGTTATGTTGGTGTCTCATGACAGGTAGCCTGAATGCACAATGATCTGTATTAGGCATTCAAACTGAGTAATAAACCTATTAATATTAATGCATTCCCAGCGTTTTTTTTATTCCATTCTGAGTATTATATTAGTCATGTTTGCTGTTTACCGCAACTAGAAGTGTTTTGTTTCGCCTGACAAGAAAAAGTTGTTCATATATTTGTTTGTTAATTTTTTCGAGTAAGATCATAAACATACAAACTGGATACTCGGTTCACAAGGCCACTTACAAAAGGAGCCAACAATCTATTGTCTTTATTTTATACCAAAGCTTAAAATAATACTAATAATAAAAAAGCCCTAAAACTATGTTTTCAACTGACGTGACAGTCGGTGCAGTATCCTCTGCGGGCCTACATCAAAGTCTGCATGAGCTCTCTCTTCTCTGGAGAGTTGGATGAAACGACTGCGTTTGATTTGCACGTTCGGAAGAGAGCAATCCTGCTACTCGAACCGCCATTTATTTCGAGCATTGGAGTAATGGGGTTCTATAACTCTTCTGTCTTTTATAAAGCAGCTACTTTCACAGCACAGATGGATGTAAACTTCATAATTAGCTGTCAGAGAAAGAGAGCGAGAGAACGTAGCGGGTGCAAAACGCATCCGAATGTGGCCCTTTTCTTTCCTTGACTGTTCTGACGCAAGTGAAACATGTCTTCTCTTTCATCCCTGATGCAATGACCAGGTTGAGATTGACAGCGCTCTGATCTTCGTGGAAAATGAGAGCTCGTGCGAGAGCTAGGGACTAAGAGACAGACCTGTATCTTAGATGTCTTACTTAGATGTGTGGTTATAATAATCTGTGCTTTGTTATGTACGGATATCCTTGGGGTGTGGATATTTAATGTGCTTTATGTCCTTAGAGGGTCAGATAATACTTTTTTTATTATTTATTCTCCCCTCCCCCGAGCTTCACTTTTTTTTTTTTTTCCTCACCAGAAATAATTCATATGTATATTTCTGACCTCTTTCTAACCCGTAGAATTAAACAGGCTGTTAATACTCCAGTGTTCTTAAAGAGATATATAGTTTACCTAAAAAAATAAGTATGTTTCATTATTACGTACGCCCGGTGAGGCGCATTTGTCAGTCTCATTTCAGAGAACCATTATAAAATTCACTATCCGTCCTTGTTAGATGTAAATTGCTGTAATTTCTTTCTTACTTTAATGGTTGCTTTTCTGAAATGAGACAGACTTGATGACGTATGTGGCCAACAGATGCAACCTAGAGGGAAAATGAGGCAATTTAGTCATTACATGAGTTTCCTCTTTCAATCAATCAACCAATCAATCAAATCCACTTTTTTATTTTAACTATGTGTTTTTGAAATGATCACATTTGTCAAAATATAAATTGTTGTGTGTTCCATATGAACTATCCCGTTAAGGCTTGTCAATGTCCTTATCTCATGTGAAATTAATCTTTTAGCGCACTTACTAGAGGGCTTAGTGTTTGCTGTCACGTCCAGTACAGTTTGCACTGGCCCATTCTTCAACCGCAGAGCCGTAGGTGCTACACACAGCCAAAAACAACACAAAATTGGACAGACTTCTGCTCATTTTAATCTTATCCTTCACTTCAGTAATGTTATCTGTCTTATTTTCTTCTTGAGTTGTTGGGTTTGTCTGGCAAAGTGTTACGATTTAGTGTTTCTATCTCAGAAATTCATCAGATTGGTGTGTTTTTTCAGCATAGTTGGGTTTTTGATTCCAGTATTTTTCATAGACCATTGAAGTATTTTATTTTAAAAGATGAAGGAAGTTGTGATGCATCAGAATATGACCCCTTCATGAATGAGCTGCATGCATATGTGTCATCTTCGCACAGCAACACTAAAGATTAGCCATATATTGTGGGTCAGACAAGCACGCTGCTATGAAAACACACAGTCTGCCCTCAGCCATCTGTCACAACACACACAGAGCAGTTGATATTTGAGCAGAGACGTCCCCTTTGTGTCTTATAAATCTTGTTTGCCACGTCTGTTTGTTTGCATTTGAACAACAGTAATGAGCTGTAGACTCTGTGGCTCTTCGCTGTGTGTTCCGTCCTTAATTATGACCATAATAATCCAATTAGAGCATTAGCGGTGCCGTGAGAGGGAGTGCCTGCAGCAGCGGCCACCTCATTACAGAGCACCTTTCCCTGATTCACAAATCCAGCTGATGATCACGCTCTGACCCTGGCTTTGGGTTCGTCCAGGTCTCTTTGAGAGTCTTGAAAAGCCAAATTTCATCACAGGGCTTCCATAGCGGAGTCAGACGCTAAAGATAATAAGTTCTCACTGATTTTGAGAAGACTGTGAGTGCTGGTAGTGGCACGCATAGCAGTCTAGTGCACTTTAAATGAACTCATCCTCATCTTTAGTCCTTCTCTCGATCTATGGATCTGTTTTAAAGTGTAGTGATCTGCATAGGTGACATTTCAAGACACTGAAGATGCACTTCGTAAAGGCTGTTCTGAACAGTCACGCTGCCTTATGAGATGCCACATTTTGGCCTCAATCTAAGGCAGCATCACATGTATCCTATGACTCATTGCAACAAATGTGAAAACGGAGTACTTACCCCCAGGGTGAACCTTCGAACTCTGTTCAAAAATGCATAATGCGGTAGGAGGCGGTTCTGTTTGAATGGAAGTCAATGGGGGGGATGTGGAGTGAAGAGTGAAAAAATAAAGAAGGTAATGTAAAAAAAAAAAAAAAAGAGAGAGAGAGAGAGAGAGAGGGAGTGGAACCCCCCCCCCCAGAAAATCGCATTGTATATAAATACATATATGTACTGTATATTATGTATTGTATATTATAATTGTGTATTACGTATTTTATATTATAATTCAGTTATCTTGATGTACTAAAACTATATTTAAAAATACTAAAAATGATAAAATACAGAAGAAAATGACTAAAACTTTAAATAAAATTAAAATAAAAAATATATATAAAAAATAAAAACTGATTAAAAATATTAATAAAAACTATAATAAGATCTCAGTGATCATAAAATAACACTGGGGGGTTTAATGGGGATATATCAGAGTATACTGAATAAATTGCTTTTGTGTTGAGAGAAAAAATAAAAAATAAATCTTTTCTAATAACAAAACTTCCTTGCCATGAATTGTCAACATTTGGAGTGACATCAATTTTGGAGTGAGCTGTAGTTTGAGTCAAAAAATCTTTTGCCATGACAATTTTGCAACAGGTAGGATCCATTTACAGCATTGTGCATTTATATTGTCATCAGCAGTGGTTCCTGACTGTCGTGAAATTCAGAAAACGTCACAAGGCATGCGTGAAATAGACATTATGCCATTTTCAAAAGTTTGCTGCCCATAGGGAGTGTTTTAAATCACTTTAGGCATCTTTGGAGTTAAGATGCAGTCTCTGAAGTTAGTTGTTCATCTGACACTCCTTTACTGCACATCTATGTTTTCTCCTCCATCAGAGCAGCTCCTGCCTTAATATTTACTTTCTAGGAAATTGTTGTGAATCAGGTTCCTTGTGATAATAGTGGAGGATCTTGGTGGAACACAGTTTTTTGTGTGAATGAAGTACTGCACAAGCTCTTCGGCTGACTGGTTAGGCCTTTTTGCTTTTTGAAATCGTTAAGGCAAACATTCCTTTAGCTCCCTGCACTCCACTACCAGCCTTTTAATGAAAGTCAAAGCAAGACACCGAAGATGAAAGCACTAACAGAAGACGTCTGCGGATGTACACTCATTAAGTTCAGCTAACTCTAAATCATGTGCGTAGGATTCTCTCAAACACGCCGACTACAGCTTACACGTGTCCTGCTCTACTGTACTACACCTTGCCTGGCGTTACCTGCTTGATGCCAAATTTGCATTTGTATTTTAATGCATTTATTTTTAGTGCAAATGCTCTCTAACTAAAGCAGTTTGATGCGAACTTGTTCACTTCAAAAGAGCACCGTGCTAAACTATGAGCTATTCACCGTGTTATCCATTATATAAAGGGAAGTATTATGCTTTATCATTCAACATATATATTCCTAAGAGAAGATGTTCTCTTCAGGTTCTGAATTCTGCTTTAAATCAGTATGAATTTTACATATTCTGTGCATGTATCTTGTTATCAAAGCAGTAAGAAGACGTATAGTTTCTGTTACTGCAGTAGCTGTGCACATTTTCCTTTCCCGTCTACTTCTTATACTTTGGTATATTTCATTGTTCAGTTTTGTCACATAAATAGTAAATAAAGTTTCTTAAAGGCAAGTTGGCTCACTCAGCAGCCATATTCAATGGATTCCAGGCAGCTGAGACCTGAATATACTATAAACTGTTCACCAAAATAATGTTTCCAGATTATATTTTAGATCAAAAATAAATTTTGATAACATTTTAAGCTCATGAAATAGGGAAAAAAGGTTCATTTAAACGTGGACCATCTTATACAGACTTATACAGAAATGTGTAGGTTCTCTGTACAGATAATAAGCCCTTCACCACTTTGCAGAACATATGTTAAAAAAGTCAAGAACTTGACACATTTGGTGTTCAGTCTAAAATTAGCCTGAGGGTAATGTGTCCATGTTCAGTAATTATGGTTTGGACAGAGAGTGTGCCCGTGTCTTTAAGGTCATAAATGATTGGCATTGTGGACACAGACTATAGAGGAACATACAGCTTTAAGAGCGTTTGTACCTTTACCACCAAAGTTTGATCCTCTTTTGTCTCTTTTAATGCCTGAACAAGACCTCCAGGGAGACCATGGCTCTGGTCCAAAACCAAAGTGAGCTGCCTATGGAGGAGGGATTTTAAGGCATTGTAGTCGCACTACTGACACAAAGGCTGTTCCACAAGGCAAGCGGCATTATTTTGGCCAATGCAGGTGTGTGAGCCTGGACCACAAAACCAGTCAGAAGGGTCAATTTTTTGAAATTGAGATTTATACATCATCTGAAAGCTAATTAAAACTTTCCATTGTTGTATGGCTTATTAGGATAGGACAATATATACAGTACAACTATTTGAATGTCTGGAAACTGAGGGTGCCAAAAAATCGAAATATTGAGAAAATCGCCTTTAAAGTCCTTATCAAAAATTAGGTTTTGATATATTTATGGTAGGACATTTACAAGATATCTTCATGGAACAGTATTCCTAATCCTAATTCTTAAAATCAGTGATTTAAATCCATCTAAGATGTGAATTGTAAATGCATATTTTGTAATGTTATATTATATTATAGAATATCATTCACAAATTTGAAGTCAGTGCATCTTTTAAAATCTTTTTGAAAGAAGTTCACCAAGGCTGGATTTATTAGATCAAAAATATACAAACATTTTTAAAATGTAATTTATTTCTGTGATGCACAGCTGAATTTTCAGCATCATTACTCCACTCTTCAGTGTCACATGTTCCTTCACAAATCATTCTAATATACAAATTTGCTGCTCAAGAAACAAAAAAAAAAAATATTAATGAAAAATGATTAATGTTGAAAAGAATTGTGCTGCTGGGAAAGTGAAATAGTTATTTTTAACAATCTAAAAATCATTATGTATACTTTTAAACAATTAAATGCATCCTTGCTAAATATTAATTAGTTTAAAAGAAAATCTTACTAACCCTAAACTTTTGAATGATAGTTATAGAGTATACTATATTATGTTACATATATAAAGTATTATAAAATGGATAGTACCGTTCCTTGATTCTGATTGGTTGAGCCAAGTTCGAAGCTGTTGTAAATTACTGTATAAACATACACCTTTGTTTACATTTGTGTGTTGCTCGGCAACCACTTTGTTGGAACCACAACCGTTTCTGAGGAACTACATTGTTTGGTGGAAGAATAATGTTTTTTATCAATATCATTATACTTTATTTGCTGTTTTATTTTGTGAAACCTTACAAAATATATGGAATAACTGTTTTATAAAAGCAATAAGCCCCATGAAGCCATGGTTTACAGTGAATTTATAACAGCTAAGGGGGTTGTAGGCACTCCGCTTCATGTCGTGCCTAACAACGTCCCTTAGCTGTTATAAATTCACTGTAAACCACGGCTTCTTGGAGCTTATTGCTTTATTTAGCGTGGCACACAGTCACGATTGAAGTTCAGTTGGGCTGGTGGCTGTCTATGTAGACGGTACGCAGCAAAGCACTTCGCTAGGTTTCGTCACAGAGCCCATTTTATCGTGTCACCTGCATCGTCTTCTACTTACATTCTCGTCAGCCTCTTCTAGAACAGATCAAGATAAAGGGAGCAGACATGATCTGCCTTAGTCATCCTGATCCATTACAAAGGGAAGAGTTGGCCCGAATAACTTCGGGCAAAACAGTCTCCCCCGCTCATTCTAAACAGCGCTCGTTAGGTTAAGCACATTAAAGCAGGATTGATGAACGCGCTCTCAGGGCCCGGAGTGTGCCGCGTGGCACAAGAGAGGATCGGGCCCGCATTTAGTCTTGAGTGGCAGGCCCAATCACTTGTGATTTTTCTTGTATTGATCCTTGCCCAGTGTAATGACCCTGAGATATTGTGATGCGCAGAAAATGGCTGCGTTGGATGGAGGGGCCGCCTCTCACATGCATCACGGCTGCTTATCATTCTTTTGATGTTTGAGGCAGACGACCTCAGTGTCGCGCGAGTAATGGGGGACATCGCATTGATGCACGTCGAGACAATAGATGCAGTCCATTGAGATATGAGCCAAGACAATACAGAAGGACACGAGTAGATGAATAGCAAACAGCTGCCGTATTTCAGTTGAAGCACGTGTGGTTCATACTTTAACATTCAATTCAGCATGCGTGTCAGGGAATATTTCATGCACAAGCCGCATACGGATGTGTTTTGGTGCTGCCGTGCTTTTCGGAGGAGTTTATTGGAATGATTTTAATGTATGAGAACCCTGGCTTTTCATTTCTAGAATGCAGAATGAAACCGGAGATATTATTCTAGCGCGTAGATATGCAAGAGTTGTTTATTACTCAGATTCCATAGGGTGGGAATTCATTTCTGCACCTAAATAAAATATACATACATGCTGGAAGAAGTGCAAACACTTTTGCATTTTCCCCTGAAGTTATAAGGCTATTCAAGGTTTCTCACAGTTAGAATTTAGTTTTTTGTGACCCTTTCCACCTTTTCTCTGACCCTTGGAATTAAGCAGCCTGTATTTGCTGCTGTACCTTTAAGACCTCTATATGTAAATTACCTGATTGGCTCACGTTTTCAAATGTGAAATGTAACATTGAAGTAAAAACGCCCCCAAACAAGGTCAGCCATCATAAATAGTATGGGTGGCAGGAGGTTTGTGCTGTGAAGGAAAATCGTATTTTCTGTGATTGGCCCCTTTAAAAACACTCTAGACGCTCTATATGTGTAAGATTAAACCCCGGGCGTTCATATGAAGGTGTGAGTTGTTGAGTTTGAATATTCTCTGTTGGGTACAGCAGCTGGATCTTCTGGTGTCACAGTGAATGTGCGAGACCATCGCTATATCCACCTCAACCAGCGCTGCACGCTACACGCTACAAACGCCTGTCAGACGAGCTCATTTTAATTGATTTATCTGCAGCGTACACATACTCACAGCCAGCTCTATCTGCCTTGCTTTGGGCTGCAACTTTACTCATTGCATCACCACACACTGTGAAAGAAAATCAATGTGTGTGTGTGTGTGTGTGTGTGTGTGTGTGTGTGTGTGTATGTGTGTGTGTATATCATATCATATATTTTATTAATATATAATACATGTTTTAATATATTAATTTGACTGTCATTCTAATGTGTCAAGATGTTGAATGCTGGCATGGAATAGATAGATAGATAGATAGATAGATAGATAGATAGATAGATAGATAGATAGATAGATAGATAGATAGATAGATAGATAGATAGACAGATAGACAGATAGATATGAAATCTGTGAGTGTAGCTTCTGTGCAGGCCTGATAATAATATACATTTGACTTTGATTTTCGGTATGAAGGACTATTATTTCTACAAGCTGAATGATTGGATGTACTTTTCAGTATTCTTCAAAATGTATATATTACACTGGCTGTAAAGCAAGGCATTAACTAAGAGCTCAGAGCTTTGGAATTTCACACACACACACACACACACACACACACACACACACACACACACACACACACACACACACACACACACACACACACACTCACTATGAAGTGGGGTTTCCCATGGACTGGCAGTGGTCCGTGTGGACTGAAGCGCAGTTAGTTAGGATTGCGTGGGTGCACACCATTACTTACACTGGATGCCTTATCTCTTTATTTAAGCCCAGAGGAATTACAGAGCCAGAGAAAGCTGAGAAAGAGAAACTGAGTGAAAGAGATATCAGATAAGAGATTTTGTATCAGAACCGGACAGAATTACAGCGCCAGGGCCGCGTTCAAACACTCACTCCTCCACAATGAGTCAGTTTGGAACCAAACATGCATGCATCATGTGGCATTGATTTTTTCTGTTTATTAATGCTTACAAATGCAGTCAGCACTGTTAGTATTGCTTGTAATGTACGTGTATTAAAGATTTGGTGTGTAAGCTGTGCTGTGGACATGGATGATTCCTTGAATTGTAAGGCTTGTTGGGAGAAATGTGTGCTTACCTGTGATTTTCACTTGGCAGGCAAGAAAACGGGCAAAAAATCCCTTGACTTACATTAAAGCCATATCTAGAGTCCAGAAGACAGGTGGTGGGCTCTTTTGACTTGAGCCTATAAGAAACCACCCACAATACCTCAGCATCATAGTAAAAAATACCACTCACATTTTATACTACTGCTACTACTTTTACTAATATAATGTATTTTAAGTCGTATATCCTATGTTATATGCTCTTATTGTCTTATTACACTTGAATATTGAATAATATTATTATTATTATTATTATTATTAGTAGTAGTAGTAGTAGTAGTAGTAGTAGTAGTAGTAGTAGTAGTAGTAGTCGTCATTGTATTGATGGTATTATAAATTATAAATAATATAAAACATAAATACTACTACTACTACTACTACTACTACTACTAATAATAATAATAATAATAATATTCAGTTACATTATTAGTAGTAATAGTAGAACTTTTTTTCTACACACATCTATTCAAAAAAAAAAAAAAAAAACAGACATATAATCAATACTTTAAAGAGTCCAGTCAAAAGGAAGAGAGAGAGGGTGGAAAAAATAACTACATGTATTATAAAATAATATTGTATTATAATATTTTGTATTTTACTATTATTAGTAGTAGTAGTAGTTGTCACGGTGCACACAACAGGGAGGAGCGAGGAAAACGGACACAAGGATAAACTTCAAAATAATAGTCTTTAATAATGACATCACGGCAGGGCAAGACAAGGCAAGGTTCACACAGACAGGAACACCGGGGAATAACGAGTAGACCAGACCAAAACTAACTAAACAGTCAGGAACTAAATACACATGACAATTACTGATAATTACTAAGCTGGACAAGACTTAACTAATAAATCACACTTAACAAGGACAGGAACAAGACCAAATATGGACACAAGAGGCGGGAACACATGACACACACGACAGAGGACTGACAGTAGTAGTAAATACATTCATATTTTTATAATAATATTCTAAAATACTAATAGTACTACTATTACTGCTAATAATATAATATAATTTAGGTCATTTTGCTATTATTATTATTAATAGTAGTATTAGTATTGTTGGTATTGTTAATATAACATTAAAATATGACAATTTTATTATACTAATAGTACTACTAAGAATATAATTTACTACTACTACTACTACTAACAATAATAATGATAATAATAATAATAATAATAACAATAAATAGTAAAATATAAAAATATATGAATTATTATCATTATCAATCATGTCAAAACATATTATGATATCTTATATTATAATATTGTATAACAATGTAAATAGAGAACTTTCACTGATGGTGGAAGCGAGGCTTTATTTTATTTTATTTTTTTTTGTCAGATACTAAATGTAATATGGTGATTGGCAGGGGAAGGAAGATGACTTTTCAGCAGGACAGGTATATCATCAGCTTCCTGTCAGAGAGGAAGTCCCTCGCTGTCCTGCTGTGAGCACAGATGCCTATTACCTCTCTTATAGCAGGATGTCAGGTGGACAGAATGGACATTTTACACACAGAGGTGAGCTGGAAACTGCCGAGTGGCCCTTTGAATGCTCAGGAAAGATGCAACAATAGAGTCCTTTATGGGAAATTCACTTTTGGAATTCGGTTGAAAGGAGTGTTGGCTTGAGTCTCTTTCTTTCTTTCACCTTCTCTTTTATACTCGGAATGCTGTATTCTGTGCAAACCCTCCCTGGAGGCTTTAAGGTCACTTTTGGGTTAATAAATCCACTGCTTGTCACTCAACCACATCCCTAAAACTGTCAATCAAGCACACTCTGGGTGAACTGCAAATGTGGGCTGGAAACAATCATGTTCTAGAATTGGATAAAGCATGAAAGCGGCCTGACGTTCCTCTGCCATGAGTAGAACTAGAGCAGACAGGAGTTTATGTATCATGTTATTAACTGGTGGGCTGTGTGGGTTCAGCAACAGAAAACCAGCAGAATTATATCAAATACTTCCTTTATGTGTGGGATTGAGTACTACAAAAGCACTGTAGAAAACCTCAACTGATGTGTGGGAATTCAATATTTGTCCACCATAGAATCATTAGAGTCCTGAAAAAAAAAAAAAAAACACTTTTGCAGCTGTTGTCACACTTGCTTTGATTACTTTGTCTGAATCCAAAATAGTTTATTTTCACAGTTAGATTTTAGGTCCATTTTATAGTACTGCTGGAAGTTTTATGAATTTTAAACATTTTATTTCATTTTATGAGGATATACAACAGTACTGTATTTATTAATATTTTAAATTGACTTTTTAGTTTAACTTTCAGTCATTTTATGAGCTTTCGGCCTTTTCTCATAGACTTGAACTGGGTGTGTCTGAAAAGGAAGACATCCAGAATGTATCTGGTATATCCACAGTGAGGAGTTACTTGACTGTACAGATGTATTGTGAGATTATAGATGGCCCAGAGGTCTCATGGGACGGCCTTAATTCTTGTTCCTTTCATAAAGGGAATTGGCTGTCTCTACCTCGATCTGTTTGGACCAGTGACTGAGTCAGGGGAGGCGTGTTCAATACTTCATTTCAATACCTCAATACATGCTGACTTAATTTCCCAGGAGCTCGAGCGAACCAGGGGCTGGCTTTTCCAATCTCATGCCCAGCCATGGGATGACTTCCTCGGGCCACTGCAGACACCGTCTCTGCTGCTCATCAGGTCTGGACGGGCAATTACTTCACAGTCGGACGAACACAGACACTGAGACAGAGGGGCCTGCCTCTGCTGAGGTGTCTGAGAACTTACCCGACTTTAATTTGTTTTTGCACACTATTTTATTGATAATCAGCTATGACAGGGAAATCAGTGGATTTAAACAACTTGGAGATGCAATGAAAGACTTGAGGCTGAGAACGCACTCAAAGGTCTGCCCGCTCGACATCGTGTCAACGTTTAAATAAATTTGTTCACGCGTTTGGCAGAAATTTGGCTGATCGTCAGGGCTTCTTTGTGAGGTTGTGACCCAGACCATCATGCTGATTGAAGCACACATTTCAGCTGTTTGTTTTCATGCATTTCCAGTGCCATTTATTTTCCATATTCAGCTCAGAAAATATGCTTCACGGCAGACAGGAGCGTGAAGGATCAAAAGAGTTAATGCAGATAAACTGCATTAATTACAAATCTCAGAATGACAAATGGCTGCTGTCATGTAATGAAAAATTTCAGCGCGCTCCGAGTTCGGCCGTTTCATTAATGCCATGCTATTTACAGCAGCGCAAGAAGAAAACAAAAATCTGAAAATGTACAGTCTAGACTTTTTAACACAACAAGCCACTGCACCCTGCAAATCATACGCTTTCTGACAGGGATAAAAATGAGAAGGAAAAAATGTCAAAATGTTCCTTTTATAATGTGTGTTCATGTTCTTTTTAGAAACTGAGTTATTAAACAACAGAAAGGCCAGGTAAAAACGGAAACAAACATACTCAAAAGAGTTTGTGTGTGTGTGTGTGTGTGTGTGTGTGTGTGTGTGTGTGTGTGAGAGAGAGAGAGAGAGAGAGAGTCTGTACTTTGAGCTGTTTAACCATAGTATATACATAATAATAATAATAATTTGTTTTAAGACTTATGGAAAATCAATAAGCGAAAAGAACAGTACATACAATTACATATACTGTACATAGCTAACAAATACTTAGTTATTTCTTTATATTATTTCTTTATTTATTTGTGAATGACTATTTATGTTTATTCAACCATCTAAATAAATAAATAGTGAAATATGTAAACACATGCATTTATTGCAGTTATTATTTTTGAAAATAATGCAATACAATTAATGTATTTATGAATAAATTAATGAATAATTATTTATCCATATTTAACCAATCAAACAAAATAAATTACTAAATAAATACATTGTGAAATGTTAACATATGCATGTTACTCTATTGCATTTATTATTATTTTTTTTAAATAATGCAATACAATTTATTTATTTATGAATAAATGAATGAATAATTATTTATGCATATTTAACCAATCAAACAAAAATAAATGACTAAATAAATAAATTAGTGCTGTCAAACAATTAATCACAGTTAATCACGTCCAAAATAGAAGTTTTTGTTTACATAATATGTGTGTGTACTGTGTATGTTTTTATGCTTATATAAATATACACACATACAGAAAATATTCACACATATATTATGTAAACAAAAACTTGTATTATGGATGTGATTAATAGCACTAAAATAAATGGATAAGTAACATATGCATGCTACTCTATGATTGCAGTAACTATTTTTAAAATAATGCAGTAAAATGTATACATTTATTTATGTATGTATGAATGAATGAATATTTATTTATGCATATTTAACCAAATGGGTGAGTTGTCTAAATCGTAATTAGTCTGTCCATTTCAAACCATTTTTGGACTACTTATGAACATACTAGTTCAGTCATGTATTATTTGGCATTATCAGTCATACATACTTGGTTGTCTTGTGTTGACGTAGTAGGGAGGATGGGTCATTTAGAGCTGATGCTGATATTCAAATATGATGATAAGAATCAATCTAAATTGACCTGACCAGCAGCAATGTGGCGTTTTTATGACTTCTGCCCATTTGCTAATTACAAGTGCTCAGTCGTATCGTTTAGTTTCCTGCATTTAGATTTCTTGTTTGAGGTGATTTCTTGTTTGGTTTAATGCATACAGCCTCTTTTGTCTGTTAAAACATTAATCATCTGTGTAGTACTAAAACCAATCATTGTGACTTAATAGTATACAATTAACTGATTAGAGGTGGTTAGATGAGGGTGTCATCTCCAGTGTGGCGTCCCTTGATTTTTACACCATTTTCCACTAATTTTCAGTAGTCATGTATCTTTAGTTATTTTTAATTAAAGTCAATCACTTCAGTATTTCAAATTTATATGCAGGCTGGAATGCAATTAATTCCTATTGAGATACTTTTGGATCCTACTTTGGATCCATGTAATGCACATACTATGAAACCACGATGGCAGGTCTTTGCATAAACATGTATGCATTTCTTTTTTTTTCTTGCAGTGGTTCAGTAGAAGAACCAGGTGACATCTGGGCTTGAAGGCAAACAGATTTCTGTGCTCTCAGGACACACATATGCACACAGACACACATGTACTCACACACACTGATCTCTGTCACAGGATAAATAGTAGGCGGAGAGGGCAGGTGGATTCGCATAAAGTAATGAAATGAAATGACGGTCCTCCAGGAAGAGTAGGCAAAAAAATAAAAAGCCTCAGAAAAAAGAGGGCAGATTTGGGTTGGCCAGGAAATTGAAGCCATTGCAAGCAAATTGAGTTCAGGTCCTTTTGAAGGGAGAGAGCACACCAATCAATTTGGCCCCTGCCAGGCGCGTGTAGACGGTTGCGGGGTGGAGGGGGGGGGTGTGGGAGCATCCGTTAACTGGGGGTGTGTGTGTGGGGGGGTCTGGGGACAGTAAACAGCAGACGCCAAGCGAGGAGACACTAGCAATCTTCACAAAACATGCACGTACATATAAACACAGCCAGAAAAAGACTCCGCTAGCATTTCCAGCATTGGAATTCAACACAGCGTCTGCGTAGGTGGCTAGAAACACGAGCGCTTCCTCCAAAAAGATTCACGGAAAGTGCTAAGTCATCGTTTGAGCGAGATGCAAACATCTGCTAAGATCAAAGCTTTCCTTTTTTTTCTGCATGGAAAGAGGAGGTGTTCTCCGAACGCTCCTTCCTGCTTATCAGGTAATGATCTGCCCTCAGTTGAGAAAAATTCAGAATTGCAAAACTGTTTCCCTTCCAATTTGTAAGTGAATAACAAGTAAAATAATAAAATAATAATAATTTACTTTAAAAATGCAAGCATTGTTTTTAAAATGTTGTAATAGTTAATCAAAAATAAAGACAATACTACTACTAATAGTTTTTTTCATTTATTTATTTTGTATTAAATATAAAAATATGTAAACAATACTTGCAGCAGTTACATGAATTTGTCCTACCATAAATTCAAATACAAAAGACTTAATATATAATATATTTATATACATCATTATATTAATATTAATTATAAATTGCAAGCAAAAATTCAGATTTGTGAGATAATATTGCAATTAACTTTATATCATGGTGGTAACAAATATTTGTGAAAACTCAAAATTACAAGTTTGTAACTTATAATTGGGAGATATAGACTCAAAATTCTGAGAAAAAAAAAAGTCTTGATTGTAAGATATTACCTCAAAATTATAAGGGAAAAAAAGTTATAATTGTGAGGTAAAAAGTTGCAATTATATTATTTATTTAATTTCATGTTGTAAATAAAACCAATTAGTTCAAATTGAAAGTAATTTCAAAATATAAAATGCCTTTTAAACTGGAAATGACTTCCCAAATTGGAATGGCACTCAACCTTACTCAGAATGCGACGTGCTTCCCCTTCTCTCAACCTCGTTCTCCTCGTCTTTCCGCGGCCAAGATCTCTCCTCCTCCTGCTAATTCTTGGACACTGACACAACATCTCTGCTAATTGTGGCGGTTGCTCAGCAGGGCTGTTGAGACTGAAGCAAGGGTTGACGTAGGGTGGAATCATAACCCCCAAGGCCTAATTAACTCTGTTGGTTCCCCAATTAATCCATTAAGTTGTTTTGGCTCGGCTGCAAGGCCTCAGGCAGAATTTTATATACCAATACGCTGCAGCATTAGACGCTAAGATGTTTGCAAAGGGAGCAGGATGAACCGCATGACATAACATGTGATTTTCAGATCATTTCTGTGATTTCTTATCACGATGTTGTAATTGTTTTAGGTTCGTGTTCTATGGTCACCTCGGTCACAAGTTCTCTAAAAATTTGAGCCATAATGATCTTGATTTTAATGATTTTAATTAGAGACAATTATCAAAGACAGAGGCATGCAGCATGCAACAAAAATTTATAAATGATATATAAAATGTTTTATTATGGGCGTTTAGATGAGATCATGAAACGGGAAACACTATGGAATCAGAGAACGAATGAATCCAACATGCCTCCATATTAAAACTGTTTCATTGTTATTGCATATTCAACTGATTTGATTTGGCAGAATCGAAACATTATTGTTATGTTACATGATGTTTTGGCAGGATCCACCGCATTCAGCGCAATCAGTACGAGGCCAAACTGAGATAAAGGAGGAATCAGATTTTCTTTGATGTTTCTAAATAAAAATCTGTAGAAAAACAATTGTGCAAATAACCAACCGAGAGTAAGCGGCAAATACAGCTTGTTCTCATGTATGTTATGTGTTTTCGGAGATCAGAAACCTTAAATGTAATCATTTTTTGCTTTGTGGATCTGTCACTCTGTCCAGGCTTTGAACATTATTTTCATTATTATTTTTTAATAATGGAGGAACAGCAACTTGGATCCAACAGCAGAGTTCAGAAATGTTTTTTGCTTGTTTTACATGCGAAGAGGCAATTTACATTGGAATTTTAAAGGCACAGCATGAAAACAGCCCATTTGATTCAAAGGGTCAGAGAGGAACAGCCATGGAAAACTAAATTATGGGTTTTGGCGCAAAAGCAAACAAACAAAACTTTGCTAACATTATAAGTGGACTGCAGGGAGAACAAAAAAAGTATGTGACCCCTTTAAAAACTCCTCTGGTTTATGGTTGTTCAGAACTTTTAATGATCCATGGTTTGTTTTGTTTTTTTATTCTTTTTTCTTTTTTTTTTTTTAAAGTCTCTCCACCGACCTACAATCCTAAACTGGCTCAAATAGCGAAAGTGACAATAATTGCAGTATATGAATGGCTAGATTACATCTGTAGCTAAATAAAAGTCTGTGTATGATAAATTTTGCATAAGGCTGTTCTATATATATATATTTTTTTTTTTACTCTTTTTATTATTTTCAATATATGTATTTCCCCTGCAATGGCTTAGATGGCTTTGCAGAGGATCATTTAAACCAAGCTTCTAATTAGTTTTAAAATATTTAAGGCAAAAAGTAAAATACAGTATAAATCAAAGAAATAAACAAAGTTTATATGCATTGCAAATATATTTTAAATCTTTAAAAATAGCACCCAGCGTAAGTCTTCTGACCTCGCAACATTTTTTTAAAAAGTTTATGAAACATATCTAATCACATGTTAGAAAACCCAGCAGCTGAATACAGGGGAAAAACAATTACTTCAGTCGAGTCCATTTGGGCCCTGCAATTAGTATTTAGAGATTTTTGCACGTAAATGTCCATTCCTGCTTCGAGCTATTTTTATTTATTTATTTATTTTTTCCTCTTACAGTCATGATTGGCTTTCAAAGTCACTGATGCAAGAAAAATGGTGGCCATTAAATGGTTGACAGCCTCTAATTTTGGGAAGGAGTCCATTAGAGGTATTTGTGTGTTGATGCTGGAATCAAATGTTTCAACGGTAGAGTGAATGATGCATGTGCACTTCTGCCTACAGTTTATTGCATTTTGACAGCAACATGCAATAAACTGTATGAACAGCTTTTGAACATGCATCTGTGCTTAAACTACTGTTAGCATTTTTAAAATGCTTTTAAAAGAATGTTCACCAAGTCTGTGTTTATTTAACCAGTAAATACAGTAAAATCAATACAATTTTGAAGTATTATAATTTAAAATAACTGTTTTCTATTTGAATTTATTTAAACATATAATTTGTTCATGTGATGCGAATTTTCAGCATCATTACTCCAGTCTTCAGTGTCAAATGATCCTTCAGAAACCATTCTAATATGCTGATTTTTTCAATGTTGAAAACAGTTGTTAATAGTCAATGCATAGACATAAATAGTATACAACAGGTCATTTTAAAATAACCATTCAACCTAATTAGCAAACCAAACTGAACTGAACATTAAGAGCTCACTGAATCAATTCAAAAAACAGTCTAATTACAGGTTAATTACATTTTGTAGTAGTAACTTGTATCATAATGTAGTAAACATCATAATACGTTGGGGAAAAAGTAGTATTGCGTAGGAAGCGCTGACTGAGAATTCTCTCTTAATTCATATGGAACAAGTGTTTGTGTGTTTCAGAGACAACAGAATGGTGCTGGTCCTACATCAGCTATTTCCTGTCTGTTTTCTTGCCCTCCAGTGCTTGAAAATGAGTATAATTGCAATGCATAGAGCAATATGCTGAGTCTCTTCGTCGCAGCACAGACACATGGCAACACGCAGGCGGTGGGATCGTGTCACACACTGCGGCTTTGAGGGAAATTTGCTGGCTGCTTGGCAACCAAACAAATGGAGGAAAACGGTCTGGGCAATTTTTATTTTCCAGATGATTAGGTCCAACAGAAATTACGGTTGCTAAGATCATTGACCATAAAATTAATTATTAAGGTGGGAATCAATTGTATTTCTTATGTCGCAAAACGGATCCATTTTTGAACGTTTGTTTGTGATTACCTGACGCTAGAGGTGAGGAGCCGTTGATGACCTGTAATCGGTCTGTTATTTATTAGAGGTTCAGGAGCTCATTCGTGTCAAGGAGGACACAATCTGTCACCGCGGGAAGTCTGCTTACTTCCCCAGCAATCAGCGGATGACCGGTCAGACTGTGTCATTTGGCTCAGGTCGGGGTAATAACACTCATGCGCCATTTCAGAGATAATAGTAAAGTGAGTGGGTATTTACCTTGTCCTTGAAGACAGGCGCTGGTTGTCCTTGGAGACGGTGGCGGTACGTTAGTAATGACGTCTGCTGAGTCATCAGCCGCATTTACACCGTCAATTGCTTCACATGTTTTTAAAGACACCAAAGATTGAATCTTGTTGCATATTTGTAAGCAGAGATTTGGGCTGCTTTCAAATGTGGGTCTAAATGTTGTGTGTACATTTTTATTACATTTTAAATAAACTGTAAAAATGCTTCACAGGATAAAGAAGTTAACAACACACGTTATTGCTAAATATTCACATTTATAATTCTGTATTTCAAATACCTTAAATGCTAATATATGATTAAATCCTAGCATAGCATATTGTTGAATTTCCTTCAAATATGTATATATATGAAAAAATCCACATATGAGCCAGAAGTGAATTTAAACACAAACAGACTGTCAAATTATCTGTTTGTGGATCTGTAAAAGTAGCCATAATAACAGACGCCACTGCATCTTACAGTGTTGGCAGAATAAACTACACTGCATATATTGCATATGTTCTTATGGTATTTTGCAGTTATCAGTCCACATAATAATCATCCGAACATGAAGTCCACTGCTTCTCCTGACTTCCAAAGTGAAGTGCAGTTCCTTTCGCCGCATCTCAGCGGATTGGCTTGTTTTGCGTGAATGCATCGTTGCTGTACGGGCCGCGCATACATATGCATGTACCGTCTCCTGCACACGGGGTCTTTTCACGGCACGCGGTCGCTTGGGCAGCCCTGTGACAAATTTCCACTTCATCATCACGGCTCCCAGAGACGGCCGTCTGCACATGAACTCCACTGCATGCATAAGTCAAGTGATGTTATTTTTTCCACCTGCTCCTGTAAAGCACTCATGCCGCCCATATGACGGGTGGAGATGCTGTTGGGATGGAATATTTGAAATCTGAATAATTCATTCAGTTCTGAATAAGAATAATTGATGGCACTCCATTCAGGGATCAGCTCTTAAATGCAATTTGTGAGTAAAGATTGGGAAAGTTCACAGGTGCTAATTAGTTTTAACAGAATGCATGCTGTCATATGAATTTCGCTATACAGTTTTCTTTTTTGTTTGTTTGTTTGTTTTATAGCAAATAAATATGTATTTGTGCATAAGTGGGACTTTTAATCTGCTTGTGTTCTGTAATATTATTTATTTCTGTATAATATAAGTATACTATTTCTGTAATAGATAGATAGATAGTGTCTTTAGCACCAAGATATGTAACAAGTATGTATAAATATATATATATATAAAATATAAAAGATCTATATAGTTACTGTGATGTATTGTAAAATTGCTTGCACTGAAAGATCTCTGTCGCGCCGCCCACCCATAAGGCCAGATAAATGGGACTTGAGCGAGTAACTAACGTTTGCTGTGACTGTCTATCCAAATGGGATTATGTTCAATCCCTGTGATTATAGTTCTGGAAAGGTACGCTTGCCTGCGGAAAGATAGTGGGATGCAGATTACACTTATTATACGTGCGCAGAGGTGTCCGCGGGCACGCTAACATGTTCACATGTGCAGATTTGCAGGGAGCTGCGCGAACACGATCCATCCATACAAATGACTCGTTCCGTTTTACCTCCCTAATAGGCTGGCAGATGTGCGAACGGCCCCCTCCCCGCTCTATCTGATGCTGGAAGCGAGAAGGAAACTGGGTAGACGGCCAGGAAAAGCAGCAGTTTGTCAATGCTAATCCTATACAACGCTCCGTGTGACGGGTTGCAAATGTTCGACTGCCAATAGCAATATAATTGAGCTTTCTTTCAATCTCGGGCTCGTCAGGTTGCCACGGCTGCTCGGGTTCCCCGCGTCGCCATCGGCCCTGTGTATAAGCCAGCGAATTAGGGTGAGAGACGCGATCCTGCTTTTCTGTAAGCAAATAGGTTTAGCACCTGGCAACACTCACTGAACACTACATTATCCCCTCATCGCTAGGGGATACGGGCGCCTCTCTGTCTGTCCTTGCCTTCTCTTGTGCGACACATGTTTTTGTCGCTCTCTCTTTTTTTTCTCTCTCGTAATCTCGGGCCGTCTGGGTCTAATGTGTGGTCCTGATTCGGGATGCTGGCCGGAGCGAGTGCAGTGACATTTGGTGGAAGTGTCGTCCCCGGTGTCAAGATCCATTTTCCTCATGTTGCCTCTCTTTTCCTTCTTGTTCATCTCGCTCTCGCTCTCTCAACCTCTTCGCAAATTCAATCCATTTCCATTAGACAGCCATCTGCCTGGCCTTTTCAGGTGCTGCTGTTTTGGAGGGGTGGAGTCGGGCAGGTCAGGGCATGTTCTCATGACGGGCCTAACTGAGGGGCCGATCCACAGTTAGACGTGGGCCCTGTTCAGCCCTTACAGTGCAACGCTTGCTTCTGGAAATAAATACTGACATTTTTCAATACTGACATTGATTTAGCTACAATATTTAAACATTTTCAGATCGATAGTGATTTATGCTTGTATAGAAGCAACCACACATGAGTGGGATTTAAATCTACTTGACAACAATAGTTTATTGCTACATATTCCAATTCATGTAATTGCTCAATTTGAATATTTCATGTGAATGAAATATTTTGTTTGAATTTTAGTGAGTTTTATTTTCTTTATTTAATTTGTGTGTAACTTCATTAACTTGTTGCTTATTAGCACACATATTACTAGCATATTGGCTGTTATTAGTACTTATAAAGCACATATTAATGCCTTTTTCGACATGACCATATTCTAAATCTCTAAATCCAACCCAATACCTAAGTTAAGTTTAATTATTTCTGTAATTAATTTATTCTTAAAATGCATATTTTCAAATAATTTTTATTTCGAATCAAATGGAGCTGGTTGGTTTGGCTCATGGATTTCAAATTTTGAATTGTTGAACTTTTGAAACGCTACGCTATTAATTCAATATTTTTAATAGCATTATTTATTTATTTATTTAGATGACATTAACACTTTAATTTTATTTGATTCACCAGTTTCACTCTTACTTTTATATTCTGTGCATCTATCTATCTATCTATCTATCTATTATTTATTTATTTTTATTTTTATTTATTTATTTTTTTTATATATGAATCGAGAAAATTAACGAGAAAATGCTTCCAGATCTCAGGTCTCTGTACAGCTCCACTGACCAACAGCATTCTCTCAAGCTCTGCTGTTCTTCTGAAATTAACAAGTCCTCTGCATTCAAGAAAAGTTTGGAGAGTTAAAGTCCTTGCAGTCCAGAATGTTATGTGGCCGTCTGGAGCAGAGACAGAACCCTGAAGCCCCTTGGCTCAGACTCCGAGGGCATCCTGTGTGAAAGTTCAGAACATGTCAGAGCAGATCTCGATCATTCTGATGCGTTCGTTCTCTGACCACCTCTCTTTGTAGGGCGCTTAAGAGCAAAGCAGCATTGGGTGCTTCACCCTGTGTCACGGCTGCTTTCAGATGATGGCATGTCATTCAAGGAACTCCTGACACATCCGATCTGCATCTCTTTTGCAGCGGATACTGCACTTCAGTCTCCTCAGAGTGAGAGAGAGAGGGAACCTCGGCGTGTCGAGCGCTGTTTGTGTAACACGAGAGCGCCCATTGTACGGCGTTTAACCTCAGTAAAGAGGCCTTTGCAATATTTCAGGCCGTTATGAAATTGCCTCATGCCCCGGGTCTCTGCTCGGAGAAAAAAAATAAATAAATAAGAGGAAATAGACAGAAGCACAGACCTTTTTCGAAGACTCTGGCCTTTTCATGGCTGAGGTGTGGAATAGGATGGATGTTTGTTGTTGTCCTTTGATGGGGTTATTTTTCCATGATAGGTTGATTTCTCAGCACACCTGCACCCACAGTTTATTTACCTTTAATAAGTCAGAGGCTGGGGAAAGTTGTTTGTGAGGGTATTGTCCCGCTGTTTGAGGGAGATCTTGTTTTTGTCCATATAGTCATCCAGTTCCTATACTGTAAGGAGCAAAATCATATCTTGCATGATGTTTGATAATAATGCATCTTTAAATGAGTTTTTGTTTATATATATATATATATATATATATATATATATATATATATTTTTTTTTTTTTTTTAAATTAAGCAAGGATACGTTAAATTGATCAAAAGTGACAAAAATAATTATATATATATATATATATATATATATATATATATATATATATATATATATATATATTTATTATTATTATTTTTTTATTTAAAGTAAAATTTGTTGACTTATTCATAAAAATAAATTATTTTATTTTAGACGTGGTGAAAAAGTTTAATCTGAAATTTGTCATTTCTAGCATTTCCAAAGTCAAAAATTGCACGCTTCACCAGTAAATATTGCACATAAAATCTATAGATTTATTTGTTTAAATATGTAAAAAAAATCAATGTAGACGCGCATGGGGGTGGGGGGTGGGGAGGGGGGGTGGGGGTGTCTGAAGTGTGTAATTTTTGTGCCACTAAAATCTCCAAAATCATTAGCAAATATTAAAATAAAAAAAATTCACCCTTTACCAGTAAATATTTCACATAAAATTCATGAATTTATTTGTTTAAATTGATAAAAAACAAAGTCATTTTATTTTAAACATGAAAAAAAAAGTGTGTGCTGTAGCACTTGAAACAGAAAGTGTGGCACATCGGCCGCTTGCAGCTTCATTGAGTATAATGGAAACAATGTGATTTTTTTTACGTCGTGATGTGCTGCTGTTGACACCGTGTTATGCTAATGCACCTCAGTGTTGCAGATTGGAGGGTACAGAAAAATACGTTTTCCTCTTCCAGATCTCTAAACCTTTTCACTCTCTCCGAGGGAAACAAGACAGATGGTGGTGCTAAAGCAGAAGGAGGGAATGCAGAAGTAAGAGGATGCTTAAGAGGAACAAATCAGTCCGTCAGCAGTACAGAGCACCGCGGCCATCTTCAGCGTAGCTACAGTCCTACGCTTGATATATTTCAACAGAGTGCACGCAGAAGCATTATGAGTAAATTCACAGGCGATAATAGCTTAAGGTAAAGAGGCACTTACAGGAACCATAGCGGTGAATGAGAGAGAAGGAGAGATAGAACAAAAGAGCCGAGCCATTGTGTGGCCTTTCGGCTTGCTGAGAGAAATGAGTCAAGTAGCACTGCATCGATTTACATCTCATCTCTAAAACACGTTCTCATTGAGCAAATAAGCATTATTTCAGCAGGGCTAGAGTTTTACCTCTCGAATGGCGCTGCATGGACTTATCGCCGTATGAAGTGTGCTCACAATCAATAAGGGCTGTCTTCACCCGCCGTGAGAAACTACGTTAACATGGTGCACGCCGTGATTTGCAGTGAAAACCTTTTGAGGAATAGAAATGACATGATGTGATGTTCACACGTGGCTGTTCTCACATTGATCTACCCTGCATATAGAGCCGCTAGGCTGCTGACAACAGCATTGTATGCCAGACTAATGTGGTTAGGTGGTCACTCGGCCTTTTGGAAAGGTGGGTCTGTTTTGATGGTTTTATTGAAGTTTTAGGTTTTATACACTACTATTGAAAAGATTATTGTTTTTTTTTTAAAGGAAATACTTTTATTCAGCAAGGACACATTCAATTAATCACAAGTAACGACATTTGTGACCCTGGACAACCAAACCAGTCATAAATATATTTGTAGCAATAGCCAACAATGCACTGTATGGGTCAAAATTATTGATTTTTCTTTTATGCCAAAAATCATTAGGATAATAAGTAAAGACCATGTTCCATGAAGATATTTTGAAAACTTCCTACCATAAATATACAAAAACTTAATTTTTGACTAGTAATATGCAATACTAAAAACTTCATTTTGACAACTTTAAATGTGATTTTTTTTTCACCCTCAGATTTCAGATTTTCAAATAGTTGTATTTCGGCCAAATTTTGTCCTATCCTAACAAACCATGCATCAATGGAGCTTTCCACTGATGCATGGTTTGTTAGGATAGGACAAAATGTATTCAGTTTATATATATGAAATCTCAATTTCAAAAAAAAAAAAAAAAAAAGACTGGTTTTGTGGTCCAGAGTCACATTTATAATGTTTCAAAAAAAAAAAGGTCCCACTTTATATTAGGTGGCCTTAACTACTATGTACTTACTTTTAAATTAATCATTTGATACAATGCACTTATTGTGTACATACATGTTTTTACACTGTACTTATATTTTTAAAAATACCCATACGTACTTACATCTGTAATTACATTTATAATTACACTGTTGACCCATCCCTCACACCTTAACCCACCTTAAACCTACCCATATCACCAGACCTGTCCCTAACCTTACCCGCATCCCACCTCAATAGCAGCAATAGTGTTTTGCAATACAATATGAACACAATAAGTGCATTGTACTTATTTTTTGATATAAGTGCATAGTAGTTAAGGCCACCTACTATAAAGTGTAATCAAAAAAAAAAAAAATAATATATATATATATATATATATATATATATATATATATATATATATATATATATATATATATATATATATATATATATATATATATAAAATATATTTTTCCCCAAATAAATGCTTTTCTTTGGAACTTCCTTTTCATCAAAGAATTCCAAATTCATGGTTTCCACAAAAATATATAATAAAAAAAAAAATGCTATGAAAGGCTGTGCTATATGTTGAAGATATTCAGAGCTGAAGGGCATTGATAACAAGTGAAGTGGCTGCAATCTTTAACTGGGTCTGTATTCATAATACAGCTGGGCCTCGAGTGCTTTATTGAAACACTTAATACATTAAACAGTATTAAGGACATACAGTTCGTTACACAAATTCATTAACTTGCAACTTAGAAGATCCAGTCTTGATATGTTAACTAAGGTTGAAGTCTGCATTAAATGGAATCTCTTCTAAATGCATCTTTTTGTTCTTATTGTAAAGGATTCGTCCATTTATTTTTACATATTCCTTTCGGTTGACCTTGTAATTTTTAATCAAAATGTTAACTTGATCTTCTAGTGAAATGAAAGTGTTCTGTCTGGTGACATATGCAGACTTTGCTCATTTATTTATGCAGTACGCTTAAACTCCCTTCCTTTATTAAAATAAACTGCAAGCTCACATTCAGATTCACCTCCATCCAATCAACAAGCTATGGTTAGAACCAAGTCCCGCCCCACATTTTCTCAAAGAAAATATCCATTTCTACTTCCGTTTCATGTGACCTGTGCAGTGTAACCCTAACTGTAGGTCAACAGGTGTTTGTGTCATACCTATTAAAGTGTGTTTTACTGTAATACAACTGGGACAATGTATTAAACCAATCAGCATCCAGTTTTTATTGTGTACACAAATGGTTTGTAAAAGGTTTTGGAATGATGCTCCAGCAGCTTCAATCTCTTTGGTTTTCTTGGCTTTACGGCTAGAGAAAGAATCGGGTTGTTACAGTCACTCCATACTGAGAGCACACACACACACACACACACACACACACACACACACACACGCACACACACACACACACACACACACACACACACACACACACACACACACACACACACACACACACACACACACACACACACACACACATACTCACTCTCTCTCAGTCAGTGAAGCACACAGTCTCTCTGCCTGGGTGAGGAGCTGTTAGCGTGTAGCTAATGCTTTGAGGCAGATCAGAAGAGGGTTTCAGAGCAGCCCTTTACACCGCAGTGTGGAGGACTCGCTGACTCTCAGCTCCGGACGCTCACAGCTGGGCTCACCGCCAGAGAGGAGAAAGAGTAGAGCCAGAACAAAGATAAAGAGAGCTTTCTGGCAAAGGGAAGTAGAGAAATTCAGGTTCAAGAATGTGGCAAAGTACAATTAGCCCAGAGGGAACGACGCTAATCACTTCCCTGTGTATCATGGTAACCATAGTTTCTGCCAAAATATCACACTCGCTACAACTATTAGTGATGCTTGCCTGACTATTACTGTTAATATAACTCTTACTATTCTTAGGGTTTTGTGGTGTGTAACACGTCTTGCACTGTTTGAGCTACTTACGTGAATGAGACCTCAAATCTTGTGCAATTTTGATGATAAAATGGGCAAAATATGCCATGTATGTATACTACTGTTCCAAGTTTGGGGTTATTTATATGTTTGTAGATAAGATTTTAGAAGTCTGTAATGTTCATCAAGGCTGCATTTCTTTGATTAAAATTCAGTAAAAACAGAAATATTTTTGCTGTTTAAAATACCTGTTTTCGATTAGAATACATTTTAAAATATCATGTATTCCTGATGCAAAGCTGAATTTTTAGCATCATTACTCCAGTCACTACAGGACATCAATATAACGTCAGGTTGACGTTAGACATGACGCCGGATAGATGTTGTATTTTGTTTGAGAATGAAAATGGGGTTGATGTCAGTATTTGACACCAATTTGACGTTGACTTAAAGTTGGATTTTGGTTGCACCACCTAAAAACAACAAATATCAACGTCAGCTGACGTCAGTATTGGACATCAAATTAACTTTGATATTAGGCGTTGAATTGACATTGAACGTGAAAGGTTCTCTGAGGAAATACAGCATTTATTTGAAACAGAAATCTTTTGTAACATTTAAATGTCTCTTCTGTCACTTTTGGTCAATTTCATGCATCCATGTTGAAAAACTACTACTACTAAAATTAAACAAATACATACATTTCTTACTGACTCCAAAGCTTTTGAGCTGTACTAAACATTGAAAGATTGGTCTCCATATAGAGACCAAAATGTCAATAAATTATGCGTGGGTTTTGAATCAATAAGCAACCGCACAACTACATGCTAAAACACATACAAACATCATAATTTGATGCAATGATGGCTAATAGCAAGTTACTTTATTTTAAAATGTAATGACTATGGTATTCTAGGAGAATCTATGGCTACTATGGCACGTTTCTGTAAGGGTCATTCACTTGAGTGAGCTCATATATTTAGATTGTGTTGGGAAGTACCTCTAAATAACTTGTCTTCATTAAAATCTACTTAAATCTGCTGCACGAAGTAACCGAAAGGCTTCAGAAATGCTTAAAAACCCTTGCATGCAGCCCTGACCCCCAGCACAAAGCACACCAAAGCACATCCACCGGGAGATTTCTACTATTTCCATCAGGATCCATTCACACTAGCGGTCCGAGTGTCCAGAGGCGCTCCGAGCAGCACACTCAGGATTTAACAATGGAAAAACAATGCAAGCACAGCGCATGTTTTATTCACCTTTTTTTTTTCGGCGTGTTAGAGCAGTTTCGGGGCTTGGAGGGCATGTTCTTGGGACACTGGGAGAAGAGCCCCTCTTTAAAGCTGGCGTTTCATCCCTCCCAAGTCATGAATACCTGTCCAGTCTGTATGTTTGTGTGATGAAAGAGGATTCCAGCTTGTTCTGCCCCGTACAAAAGGACGTTACGTGAGCTGCAAGGGTTGTATCGGTCCCCCTCATCCATGTACGTAAATACTAAAGATGTTTTCTGTGACTGCGGACGACTGCAGATTGGCCTGGGCTGGCGTTTGAGCCACTGAGGCCAATGAAAGGGCCCGTACGATGGAAGGGAGGTCACAGCGTTCTGACTGTAATGAGGAGCGAGGGGATCATTACCAGAGAACACATGCGCTGAGAGCCACACTACAGAGAGCCGAGCCGAACGAGGCCTTCGGCACTGCACGGAAACCCTCTCCTCTGATGTGCGACGGAAACGAGGTGGAGAGAGAGGCAGAAAGCGCTATAATGGAGAAGGGGGAGGGAAAATGAGCTGGTTTAAGTAGATAAAAAAGAAGGGACGGTGAAAAGAAAGAGGGCTACAAAAGGCAAAGCGTGCACGGTCCGTCCTCATCTGCTGTAGTGGCGCGTTCACACCAACAGAGGGCAGACAGCCTTTTATTATGACTCCGGACGGACTCTACATCTCCTGTATCGGTGCTCTGTTTCACTCCATAAAAACACCTCCATAAAGCAGGATATATATCTCTCACGCACTAGAGCTTCAGCAACAATGATGCTTTCAAAAAAAGTGTGTGCATGTACTGTATATATCCATATAGCTAGTATTTCACAAACATTGTTGGCAGTTCTCCCAAGTTATTCTAGCAGTGAGTTTTAAGTGACTATTTTTCCACAGAAAGCCCACTAACAAGTGTGTGGAAAGAGATAAACAACTATAAATGACAGATCTCATCTGAGGCATTGTGAAAAAGAAAAAAAAGATTCCTTTGGCTTTTGGTGGTTCATGTACAGTTAAACTGAAGCCAGTTGTGTTTTAATGAGACTGTCTGTCCAGATCACATGCAGAAGTGAACACATTATCTTGTTGCTGTAATGTGATTCTGTCAGATTTCACTAAGATGAAACGTTGTGCGTTTTGTTGTACGAATTGTGAGTAAAATAATGATTCTGGTTCTGTAAAGATTCCATTAATGATGTAATATCTATCTATAGGTACAAACGTACTATTTAATTTTATTTCTGATAACAAGTAGCCAAAAATCACATGGATTTAGGGACAACACAAGAAAGTTATATCATACATTGAAGTTTTACTGGCTATGCGTTTATTTTACAGAGCCTGGTTTTTCTCTCTCTCATCAATTCAGTCTGCAAGCTCAATATTTTCTACATTCAATTTGAGAGAGAATCTGTGTAATGAATTTAAGCATCGTCAAATGTGGTAAATATAGCTGATACTGGACATTTACTTGTAGCTGAAAGCATAAACAAATTTAGCACGAATATTTAATGAATAAACAAAAACTGGATGGAGCCAGATTTTCCAGTTCCATTTCCAACTTTTACAAATCATCAGTAACCAATTTTTTTCTGTCTTGCATTGGCAGAAGAATGCAGAACCATCGACAAAATTAAATGTCTTGTAGTCAATTCCGTTCTTAGGTGTAGGAACATCTTGTGTGCTGCTGTTTTGAATGCTCATGTTGTTGTGTGGAGGTCGATGATTCTGAAAAGCTGCAGCACAAGAGCCGCGTTCGGTGCTTGTTTCAGCAGGTGGTGAGGCGTTGCTGGATTGGATTATTTTCTCGAGTGTGCGAGGTTGGAAGCAGCACTGAGGTGGTAGACGTTCCCTCTTCTTCCTTGAGCAATCTGAGCAATCGCCTGCAAATGAAAAACACACCAGCGTTGTTATGGAAATATCCACGCTGAGACCAGAACCTCACTTTCTTGTCACACGCTTGCCCTTTTATTTTGCGTGTATGTATCTACCTACACGTGTGAATCATTGTGCGGCTATATTAATCACTGTTTGAGTGATCTGCTGATTGCGCTATTATGGCTTTCTTTTCTTTTTTAAGTCTCTGTTGGTTTGCAAGCACTCTCCAACATGACACCTAGCTAAAAAGAGCAGTGACATAGTTGATGTAAAAAAAAAAAAAAAAAAAAGCGACAAGCAATAAAAGCTTTTTCTCTCTAATGAATGCTTTTTTTTCAGCCCAATAAAAGCTTTTTCCTGTGGGTCAGGATTTGATTGGTTAACTCAGGTTAGTGGGGTTACCGCTGTTGGTACACTACCATTCAAACGTTTGGAGTCAGTGAGAAGAAATTAACACTTTTATTCAGCAAGGATGCGATAAATTACTCAAAAGAGACTGTAAAGTCATTTAAAATCTTACACAATTTCAAATCAATGCAGTTCTTTTGATCTTTCTATTTATTAAATAATTCTAGAAAAATCACACCTTCCACAAATAAAATGATGCAGCATGGCTGTCGACACTGATAATGTTTCTTGAGCACCAAATCAGCACATTAGAATGATCTATGAAGGAAAAAAAAAACAAACAAAAAAAATCAACGGTAGTGTAGATATTGCATCTATACCAGTTAGCAGGCAGAAAGCACTTGTGATTATTCAGAAGCAGCTGTGCATTGTAACTACATTAATTGTAAGATTATCATTATTATTCAGTCATGGAAGTCAGATATTTCCTAACATTCTCTTTTGTGAATGGTGTTGTATCAGTACGTTGATCCGGGTAACTGAAACAGCTTCTCAGTTATTGTTTTATCATGCATTCTAGTGAACTTTTTTAGCAGAAGCTGTAAAATAAGCTGTAAACTCTTAATGAAAGTTGTTTATTGCCATTTATGGTTCCATGAATAACCTTTCAATTACAAAAAAAGAGGTTCTTTTAGAATCTTAGAATTCTTATTCAATATTTCACATGTAATGTCCACTCAGGGGTTTATTTTGCACTTACAATAGGTGAACTGTTTAATGCACATTTTCAGCGTAGACGGACAAATTACGCCTGGAAGTTTCGCGCCTGGTTAGGACCTGCTGCAAGGTTGGTTTCAGGTGCGAAAGAGAGCACTGTTTTCCGACAGCACGCTTGCTCGTGGTGGAAATGGAGGGGGTTGTTAGCGTCTCCACCCCTTGGGAGAAACACTGAGAGATGGAGGAAGCGAGAGGTGCGCTTGCCAATGAGTCGTCCCATGAGATCCAGACAGAAACAGCAGTCTATTATTTCTCAGACATGTGGCATCCGGCTGCAAAAATCTTCTTATTCGTACGGAGGAAAGCGAATGCTGACCCTAGATGTGAAATGTTCTCGATGCGGACTTAAAATCATCACGTTAAGAATAGATATGGCAGCGAATGAACTCTAGCCAGATTTGTTGTGCCTCCGAGAGAATTACGGAAGATGTTCTGAGGTTTTGTGACATTCGCTGGAAAGTTCCAGCAAACTCTGGCGCTAATCTCTACACAGAGACCTGATCTGCCGCTAAACCGCGATAACAGTTCTCAGACGGCGATGACTTTTGCCGAGCAGGAGGCTAGGTTAAACCCAGACTTAACGCAAATCCATTAAGCGCTACTCTGTTGGATGTGAAGCACTCATAAGCAAGCCCTGAAATTCCTCCTTAGAAAAACTGACATAAGCCTGAAACGTAGGAAATGTAATTCATTAAAGATCTGCATGTTCGCAGATTTGTTTATGCATGCCGTAATTGCCTATTTACTCACAGCCAAAGATGTCTCCATTTTCTGAAAAGCGCTTTAGAGGCATCCACTTTCTTTTCTTTTCTTTCTTCGCTCCTGAGCCCCGAGTGAGGGAATCGGGTGGCGCGATCGACTCACGCGTCTCTGAGCAGAAAACTTCTGACACTGATTCTGTGTACTTTGACGAGGGCAAACATCTTAGCTGAAAGCGGCTATGTTTGCTTAGCACCAGTGCCGTCGCCAGCGCGTTTGGCCCGTTCCAATATAAAAACACGCCGCTAATATGGTCTGACAAGCATGATAAGCCATGATTGCGTGTAAATTGGCAGTGGCGAAGGTTTAAGCTGGTCTTATGCTAATACAACAGTGAGTGACTGCTGGGCAAACACACAAACACGCACACATTCATGCCCACATTGACTTTCACATGGTGTGAGGCGCAGACACACGGGGTCCTGTATTAACTTTTGGAGAATTGGGAAAATGTAGCATAAATATTTCTCACTGGCCATAAAGCTGTATTTTTCAGCATTTTTTTATAAGAAATATATTTTTGGACCATTGAAAATAGGATTATTTAGACATTTTTCTTTGCATATTTGTGATAAACAGCACAGGTCAATGTGTCCCTCGAGATGAGCCAGAGTCTGTCAAATTGCCACTAAAACAAAATCGTGATTTTTATTCCTCATATTTATGATTTGGTGGCTTAATACAAGGAATATATACATAGATAAACCTCTTTTTATAGTTTTCTGTTTTTTTTTTCTCCGGTAAAAATATTCCTAAAATAAGATCAATTTATGTAAGTAACAAAATTATATAAACCGCACACTATTCATTTCATTTCATTTCAGTTTTTTTTTTTTTTTTAATGATTTATGATTTATTTCAATAATATGCCAATTTGGATAACATATAGCAAGAAAATGTCCTACATAACATTTTATTAAGTCTTAATGTTATTATTATTATTATTATTATTTATTTACTTTTGCTATTTATAATCTACACTTTCATAATTTAAGTTACCAGCTAACCAAAAAGTCTTTCAGTTCCATTTCCCCATCAATTTTTATTAGCATTTGTCACTAAAGTTCGAATGCAGCGTGCACATTTACATTGCTACACACATGCATTCATGCATCAGTAGATATTTAAAACATTATGAGCACATAAGCAGCCATAATTCATTGTCACTGCATATAATGTGTGTATTAAATCCCACACCTGCTTTACGGCAGTTTATAATAGAAGTGTGATCACATACCTGTGCATTCATTTCATGGTGGTTTGCGTATCACGCTGGGACATTAGAGGTGTAGTATTTCACTCTGCAAGCTGATCTACACACAATATTGCTCTGATGATATTGTGTTGTGATATACGAGAGGTTAATGCTGTGTGTGGTTTTTGGCAAAAGCCAAGCCTATCATATGAATAAAAATACTACACAGGACCTGTGGTTTATAGAGCACATAATATCCTTCATATCTATTAATAAACTGATGTGTGAGAAGTTGTAGAGGTGTCAGTCAGAACTGGTATGATATAGTTGATCATATTACTGAATTTATACACACAATATGCATGTACGTTCACACTCAGACAGTTTAAAAGACATGTCTCTGTGATAAAAAGTGCAATTTAACACTCCAAACAGGCTGTGCCACCAGCTCACATTTTTATTTGTTTACAATTGCGTTCATTTCACACTTACTTTTACACTTATTTTATTACTTTTCACAGCATATCTCACTACTTCAACAGCTTTAAATCACAAGTAAATAATGACAAGTAAACTGACTGTCTGAAACAAACTTATTCTGAAACTTTTCCCCCATTAATTACTATAAACAATAATCTTCATATTTTCTTGCATGATCATTTTGTGATGCGAGTGGTCAAAAGGTGAAAAGGTCATTGATCTGAGAAGGGAGCCGCTGTGGTTTGTCCAGCTTAAGTGATCCGTAGCTCAGGCTGTCGTGCTGAAGCTACTGTTCGCCTCTTTTTTACCTCTAATTGAATGTCACTTGCTTTCTGAAATGCTCCAAATTATATAATGAGGTCATTTGCATAGCGCTGAGATTGGCTGACCTTTGCTTTTGCCAATAATTACAGCAGAGTTGTCTAAGACAGTCGACAGAGATGGTGCAAAAAAAGACAACTTCCCGCTCAGAAAGGTTAGCGGAGAGCTCGGTGCTGGACTTTGTGAAATGTCATTAGAATTTCTTGGAGTATGCTCAAAATTAGCAAGTGAGCGAGATCAGCAATTCAGAAATATTTTCTTGAAAATCAACGAGAACTGTGCTTGGTTAAAATTACATGTGCGATTATTTCCCAGTAATTGCATTGGAGAGGTTGTTTGCGTACAAGCGTGTTGGATTGTGCATAAATTATTGCGTATGCAAGCAATGGAAAGCTCGCAGATGCAGGATGGTTCAGGCACGCTGCATCGTCAAGACCTTTCGATGGTGATGCCGGAACCTTCACACGGTTTTGAGCCTCTGTGCCCAGTGTGAGCACATGGCATGTGAACTGGGACGCTCTGGCCGGGCCGTGCCAACCCAGCAGTGCTATTCCGCCAACGCCTACCAGCACTGTGGGCAGAGCCTGTGCTGACCGGCCGTCATCGAGAGCACTGAACATACAACATATCACCTCTATCACAACAACTCGTTATACCGTTCAAAAGTTTGGGGGCAGTAAAATTAGATTATAATTATTATTATTCAGCGAGGATGCAATAACTTCATCAAAAGTGACAGGGAAGGCTGCTATAATGTTATAAAAGATTTATATTTTAAATAAATGCTGTTCTTTTCAACTCTATATTCATCAAATTTTCAACATGATGATGATAATAAGAAATTTATTGATCAGCAAATCAGCATATTCAAAAGATTTCTAAAGGATGATGTGCCACTGAAGACTAGAGTAAAGATGCTGAAAATTCAGCTTTGCATCACATTTTAAAATTTGTTCAAATAGAAAACACTTATTTTAAATTGTAAATTTAAAATAAATTTGTTGCATCACATGAATAAATTGAATTTCACAATGTATTAAAATAATAATAATAATAATAATAATAATAATAATAATAATAATAGTAATATTAAAGTTTTAATATTTTTTTTAAGTTTAAGTTTTTTTAAATTGTAAGTTTTATTGTAATTTTTAATGCTGCTGCATCACAGAAATAAATGACATTTTAAAATATTACTGAAATAGAAATAAAAATATTGAAATATATAAAAATAGAACACACTAATAGAACTAATAGTTCACACTAATTTTAAATAGTACATTTTATTGTACACTTTAATGCCATTTTAAAATGCTCTGCTTTTGCATCACAGGGGGAAAAAACATTGTATTATACATTGTAACATTGCAATCTAAAAAGAAAAAACAATACTTTTAAAGCAGAAGTTAAATTTACTGAACTTAAAATGAAAATAAAAATAAAAAAATGCACAGACTAATTGAGAAAAAAGGCTGTTTTGATTACCCCATTAAAGTTACAGTTAGTGCTATCATACAAATACACTTATTTGTAGGTTTAAAATTCTACATGTCACATTTATTGTTTATTAACTACAAATATTTCAGCAAAATTTATATTTTAGTCAGAATTATTGCGCTCCTGTTACATTGCGCGTCTGTCTGGTGCGCTCGTTCAATGAAGTCTGTGGAGTTTAGCGGAGAATCTCAAAGCAGAAGGCTCATGCACTTCTGACAGTGGAAATGAAAATATTTCCATGGCTTTCTGACATTTACAGATGGAGAATATACCTGTGAAATGTAAGTTATGCATTTAGGAAAACAGCACATCTCAAACACATTAAGCAGCGTGAGTCTCTGTCAGCGGCACACACAGCCTTTCTGTCAGAGCCGTTTTAAACTGAAGCCCTTTGAAGCCCTTCATATAAAATTTACAATCTGGTCTCATAAAAATACGTACCTCTGCGCACTTTTGTGCGACACCGTTTTACGTACCTTGCTGCACGTTTCGCCGCAGTTTCAAATAGAAATGTCCACTGATTGGCGCTAAAACACAGGTTCAATATGTGAACCCTGGCACGTTTTTATTACGTAGATATTGGTACGTATTGCTGTGTTTTTATTACGTTGCTTCAGATACGTATTGCCGCGGTTCAGAATTCAAATATCCAGGGACTGTCGCTAAAGGTTAATGCTCTATCTGATATAAAAACGTATTAGCTGTTGCAACTGTGCCATTTGAACTTCCTTTTACGCAGATTTGAACTGCTTCGTCGAAGTGTAGTCACACGGGATTTGAACCGGTGCTTCTCGTCTCTTAAGTCCGTTTCCGTACTCCGAACAAACGTATCAGCTATGAAAACCCATAGATATGAAGCTGGATGTGTGCGATGCTAACTTTCAAAAGCATCAGTTTTCAAATCTCCCAGCATATTAATATTGTTTTGAAGTGATAGCATAATATTCTTCAAGTAATTGTGCGGAAATTACGCTTTATTAATCATGACCTGTACATTGGAGTGAAAGTGTTCATTTATTTTGGAAACTGCAGTGATATGTACTTATTGGTATGTAGGCCTATTTCATGTCACGCTAAAGAGTGCACCCAGGTACGTAAATGCCATGAGACCAGGTAGAACATTGTCATGTTTAGAACAAACTGTATTATGCACTTTATCTGCAGCAGCTCAGTCTGTGTCCTCCGCTACATTTTTCAGCTGCGCTGCTTTCAAGCTGTAGTTATATCGATATAAACGGTATTGCCTTATAGTATCGCTTATAAAGAATACAGTATATCGATATATTGTACAAACTCGATATACCGCCCAGCCCTAAATATATATATATATATATATATATATATATATATATATATATATATATATATATACATACATACATTTTTAATATATTCAGTATTACATTTTAAAATATATTAATTACAAAACAAATTTTAAATTCTGAATTTAAAATAAATTTGTTGCATCACAGGAATAAATTAAATTTCACAATATATTAAAATAATAATGAAAAAATAGTTATTTTAAATTGTACGTTTTATTGTAAAATTTAATGCCATTTGTAAGTGCTTTTGCATCACAGGAAAAAATATATATTCAATATTAAAAGATATTTTATGTTACATTTTAAAATACATTAAAATAGAAAGCATTTATTTTGAATTGTAAATTTTAATACTGTTTTACCATATTAATAGTTTTATCTGTTGATCAAATTAATGCAGCCTTTTTGAGCATAAAGAGACTTCTGTGTCCGTGTTTCAAAACATTGAAGAAAGCCTTATCAACCCTAAACTTTTGATTTGTATTGCTTTTATATCTGTCTGTCTGTCTGTTTGTCTGTCTATCTATCTACAGTATGCCACTTCTCATCGTCTCACCTTACATGCTGGCATGTCATAACACCGACGTTTTGAGTGATTATTAACACATCATATCATTAGCGCATTACGCTGTATCCACTGTGCACATGATGCCACACGTTCTTCAGTGCCGAGAGCTTCGTAAAGTGAAACGTGACTTTGTTTGCTGTGCCGAGGGACAATTTTGACCAAATAAAATCCAAAACACGCTATTCGTTAAGTAAATTAATTTCTATAAAAGTCAACAAATTTCTAAACTCTTAAATTTGTTATTCAATCTCAATCCACAATATTGACTGAAAGTGGGCGGTTGATTGGGTAAGAAGGAGACAGGCGTTAACTTGTGGCTCTGTCTCTCTGCTCTCTGGTTTTATAGTCGCAGCGGCGCGTCACGTTTCACCTGCCGGACGGGTCTCAGGAAAGCTGCAGTGACAGTGGGCTGGGGGACCATGAGCCCGTGGGCAGTGGGCCGCTCCTCTCACACCCTCTCCCTCTGGTGCAGGCACAGGACGAGTTCTACGAGCAGGCCTCTCCGGACAAGAGGACCGAAGCAGACGGCAACTCAGACCCCAACTCCGGTGAGTCTGCTCATGTTTGCAGTGCAGCTCTAGTTACTCTCCTTCTCTCTTTGTCTCTGCTCTTCTCTGAACTTAGCAGAGGAGGAGGATCTGAGCCAGAGAGCAAGATGAATATCACACATGATAGTTTTCATTATACGCCTTTCCACTCAATGTGTACAACAATTTAATGTTCTGCAATAACAGTTTACAATGTAAATACAGTGCTCTCACACACAGAATGAAGTTTGCACAAGTGAACGTAGTTGTAATAAATAAGAGATGGGTAGAGGCAAAATTGCATAATTATGCGTATTTGTGCATAAATGCAATAGATGTGCATTAAGAGATTCAGAAGATGCGTGTGATGCTGAAAATAAGCCCTCTCAGCGATGTTTCTTTTACTGTGTTTTCGCAATACGCCTCATATGAACCAGTCGCATCGTTTCCAGCATTTTTTCTGTTCACGCTGAGCTGTTGATGTTGTGCATAGTGACAGAAGGCCTGGTTAGCAGCATATATATGTTGTTCAACGTATATTTTTGTCAGTCGGTGGGATGCGCTTTAGATAGAGCGAGCAAAAAGCAAGCAACAAAATGTCTTGCCACTTCTTGGGTCTGGTTAGGACTGATTAGATGACAAAATGAGCCTGGTTAGTATGATTCTACCAGTAGTAGCAGTTGCTTTATAGATGGTACACTGAAAAATGTGTTGTAAAATAAATGTTTACTCAGAAATTGCTAGTAAATTCCACAAAAAATTATGAAGACAAAGCAAGTAACACAATTAAACATGATTTTTTTTAAAGTTCTTCAACTACCAAACATCATGTTTAATTCAGTGTTACTTGTTTTTTATAAATATACTTACTGTCATATATATATATATATGTATGTATATATAGGGAACATATGCTGAATATTTTACATAAGGAAAATTAAGCTTATTTAAGGACAATTTTGAATTATTATTATATTATTTGGGCCAATTACATTAAATTCTCACATTGTAATTCAGTAAAATAATGATTGAAATCTCTAATAAAATATATATATATATAAAAAAATAAAAATCAACAATAAATTAAAAACAACAAATGTACATAAAAGTGCATAATATGAAATTATTTACTATTTAAATATCTTTAAATCTCAATCTTTTTAATCATTAAAAAATGAGAATCATATAGTTTGCTTAATTGTGGTATGCAGCATTTATTTATTTATTTATTTTCTGATGAAAGTGCTAAATTATCATAAAAATAATAACATAAAAAAATTAAATAAATAAAAAAAATCTAAAATGGTCTTAACCTTCATTGCTCAGCAAAATATATTTTCTTGTTTCCTTCCCTTGATTTATTTTGAGGTGAAATATGGCCTGGATCTCTTATTGACAGCTGTGTGAGATTCATCCAAATGCCCCTCAAAATCTTTAAATCAGCTAAATGAAAAACAAAGAACAATTACAGAAAAAAGCAGTAGTTTGTGCAATTGTAATAAAAAAAAAAAATGCTTTGAAAGGAAAATGATCTTTGTAATGTTGCTCATCTAAGCAGTGTGAACCGGCAGAACCTTCATTCTCACCTTGAGTAAAATTAGGAAAGGTCGGTCAAAAGAAGACATTTTATTTATGTGTCATTGTCCTTAATATGTCACCATAGGGTTTGAGGTCACTTCCTGCGTGAAAAGAGCCGTGATGGAAGTATGTGTATTTATACGCTAATGGTCAGTCGCGTCTCTCTGGGCTGAGAGAGTGAAGCTCTATTGGGCTCAGCACGTACTTGATTTATTTAGCGATGATTTCCCTGTTGGGGTCTCATGCGGCAAAGATGTTCAGTTTTTATATTTCCAGCCATAGCACTCATTGACCTACTTTTTCCATCACAGAGAGCCATAGATCTGCTCCAGCAGCTGTGTCGCCCAAGGTCAGAGATAGTTAACGTGCGCACGTTTGCGCCTCACGATTCATTTGAGCGGTTTAACTAGTTTCTGGACAGTTTTTCACACCAGCTTATTTTTCACGCACCCTTTATTGGTCTCTAAAGATTCATTATAGATGTTAGGGATGGGCATTTCCCAAACATTTTGCATTCGAATATTTGGGCTCATAAAAAAAACAAACATTCAAATATTTGTTTATTTAAATGAGGTTTAATGAGAAAGACGTTATTTTTAAGTTTTTGTTTATGATTTCTGAACAAGCTTATGATTAGCCGTTACATAGCAATGTTCTACAACAACGTTACGTTATATCGTAAGGTTTTATTTTGGTTGAAAACGTGTAAACAAAAGAAAATACATAAAACATTCAAGATCAAGCAGAGCAAATGGAAAAATCAAGCAGACTGTGCCAATTACAGTGCAGAAAGTAGGCTAAATATACTCGAGTCGGCCTATATTTATTGTGTTTACATTGTTTCACGTATTAATTCTGAGAGAAACAATAATATCCACATGCTCGGGTGAAAGTTTGTTCCTCAGGCTGATAACAATATGAACGCGCTGACAAAGATAACGTGTTCTAATGTGCGCTTTGTGTTAAACCACTCTCCCTCGAGGAAACTTTATATATGTCTGAAGATCATTTCACTATCAGATGCGCTCTCCTCTCGGCTCAATCGGAGTACAGCGGTGCTCACCTGCAGTCGTGAATGCAGTGAAGGACAGCTGTCTTTCCTCAGTCAACTGAATTTGATCAGAAGTAATTACATTTTGTCAGATCATTTAGATAGATCAAAGTAAATCCAAACTTCGCGAGGCAGATGACGACATTCTGTGATCAAATACTATCAACTTGTTAACACTCTCCACAGCGCCACCCAAGTTATAACTGCTTCCCTGATTCCCTGCATTTACGGCCAGCAAATTAACACATAGTAATATCCGAATAGTGTTTTTATTGTTCGAATAATAATTACAGACTGAATATTCGAATGCACACCCCTAATAGACATCATACATGTATCCGTGAGATTCTGTGTCTTTTCATGCTATTAATATGATATTGAAAGTGTGATCTAGTGCAGAGCGGCACGACTCAAGTGTCTCCTTTTAATTTGATGAGAGAGGGGGGAGCTCAGAAACAATCATTTGCATAAGGTAGGTGATAATTGCTCTTTTTAATGGAATTGATGGTGGTGTACACACCAATTATCTACAAGCTCTTAAGCCTGGTAATTAATTAGCACACAAATGGCCGCGGTGCCATGGAGACCGGCGCATAATCAAATATTGGACACACACAGGGGCTATATTGGGAGCATCACCAAGCTCAGATGGCAACATCAATTAGAGGTCAGTAAGAGATGAGATGAACAAATCAAATTGAGCTTCTTTTACGTCACCGAGGTCTCAGTAGCACAGGGAGCATCAAACTCTACGCTTTGCAACTCAAACTTTGGCAACTTTTGAAATAAGTGTAAAGATGTGCATTGGTGTGGACCTTTGGGACACATTCCTACCAAAGCCAAAATATAACGATTAGTGATTTCAAAGAATCTGACTGAAAGATAGATAACTAATTGGTGGTTTCTGGATCACAGATGAAACCTACTTGTATCGGTCTTAAATGAAAGAGGACTGTAATCTCAAGCCTGGCCCGTTGGCTTTGGTATGGATCGGTGTGCATTGATAAAGTCTGAGGAGATATTCATACACACACCAGGTTCATTAATTAAGCATATCAAAAGGTTCATCTAAACTCCTGCTACACAGACTGTGCAAGTACTGCAGTGCAGCAGAAAAGTTAATTTCACTCAACTTATGAACTGAACACTCTTTGAAGTGTATTTGCTTGTGTGTGTATTACATACGGGGTGCAAGTATATATATACACACACACATCAATGTATAAATATAAAGTTAAGTGCTTACGCACTACCGTTCAAAACTTTGGGGTGGGTAAGATTTTTTTGAAAGAAAAAAAAACTATGTTTTTATTAAGAAAGGGTGCATTACATTGATCAAAGTGACAGTAACAATGTTGGTACTTTCTAATGAATCACAGTTTCTACAAATATATTAAGAAACATAATTGTTTTCGACACTGAGAATAATAGAAATTAGTTTTTGAGTATCAAATCAGCATATTAGAATTATTTCTGATGGGTCATGTGACACTGAAGCCTTCTGAAAATTCAGCTTTGCATCACAGGAATAAATTATATTTTAAAATACATTGGAACAGAAAACAGTTATTTAAAATGTAAAAATAAATGCAGACTTGACTTCTTCCATAAACATTTCAAAATCTTACTGACCGCAAACTTTTGAATACTAGTGTATGTTAGTAATCAGAAAGTCAGGTATACAGAGTCATTCTAGAAAAACGCTCGATGGGCTTTTTGAAAAGATCGCTACCGACGTGGCTCCCGTCTCTGGCGGGCAAAGAGATTGAAGTGAAGCGAGCGCATCACGTGTACACATGGCTCTCCTCAGATTGCACTAAACCACAGGTTTTCATCTTTAAACTGTTGCGGTACACGGACAGGGAGCTCATTCTGCAGGCCGCCAGACTTCACGTCCCGGTGAAAACATCCGACGGAGCAACGCTGTCATTCTTTCCAGATTTTTCTCCAATCACCGCAAAAAGAAGTGCATTTCTGCCAATTTGGAAGGAAATGAGAGAAGCTGGCATCCAGAATTTTCTTCTTTATCCTGCAATGCTGAAAGTCATTCTCAATCAAGGTGAACCTAAAATGCTACACTCCCCAGAAGAAGCAAGAGTTTTTCTCAGATCCCATTCATCCACCAACTCTCAGTGAGCTTCAGCTGGACATTCGCTGTCTAATCGGAGAAGAGGTGACTGTGTCTTTCACTGTTCACTTTAATGTTCACTTCTTGATTCATAGTTACTGGAAGCTTTCATTGTGCATACAGTTTTACTTACTGATTATGATGTTAATTTATTTTTGTTTCTAATTGTATTCCTTCTCTCTCTCTCTCCTTTATTTATTTATATATTTGTTTATGGGGCCAATATTAGTACTTCAGTAATGTGCAGGTTTTTGTTGACACCACAGATCATATTAAGGGGTGCTGGCAGATCAAGGTTTGTTCTTGGTTTGATCTGCCATAGTTCATGGAAATGTATTTATGATTTTTTTTTTTTTAATAGGGAGGGCGGCGGGTTGTTTAATGGTAGACTCAACTGGTTTTATTTTTTGTCTTATTATGCAGTAACTCTGTTTGATACCTATGACTGACATTAATATTCTAAGTTGTAATATTAATGGCCTAAATGGCCCACACAAAAAAGATTTTTTGCAAAGAAGAAGATGGATATAGTGTTAGTTCAAGAATCCCATTTGAAAGAGGAGGATATACACAGGTGTAATACGTTTTATGAAGTGGTATCTCACTCATCTTCAGATACTAAAACCAAGGGTGTCCAAATATTGGTGCGGAAGACTTTAAACATCACTATTTTAGATAAACGTTGTGATACAGACGGTAGAACAACACATAAAAACAATAGTGAAGAATAGGAATATTGTATTTCTTTCAGTTTATGCCCCTTGTACTCCTGACCCTACTTGTTCTCTGTTTTGTCAACCTATCTCTTGAAATTTTCGAATTTTGAAATTGTATTGGGTGCAGATACGAATTCTGTAATGTCGTATATCCTAGATAGATCTGGACCAAAGGAATCACTCTCTCAAGCTTTTTTTTTTCTTCTCTTTTTTCTGAATATGAATCAGTCATCTTCTCCTAAATGTAATCTCTGTTAGAAAGGATCTTTAGGCAGGTTTTTTGGAGGCCTCCTCACACAATGGACAGATGAACCTGGACTGTGAATTTGTTGGACATCATCTCGATGGAACTCTCAACTTCTCGTGTGCATGGATCTATTCTGGAAACTTTTCTGGAATACTTGTGAAAATGATTTTATTGTGGGTTGGGGTGGGTTCTGAATTTGCACAGTTGCGTTTTGTTTGAAACTGCTGTTTCAGGAAGAAAATTTAATAAAAAGTTGTTTAAAAAAAAAAAAAAGGCATTGAAAACAGACGCCTCTGTGGGTTGCCTGCGCTCAGATGCCATGGAACGCTGGTTTCTAGTATGTGGAGCCATTGTGTGCCGCGAACAAATCTCTCTATGCCTGCATGCTCGGCGAGTTCAGGAAGCAGTCTTCTGTAAAAACTAGCTGTGAGGATTAATTTGTCAACTTCTGATGATCTGTACCAACCACAGGGGAACCGAGGGTTTGAGGTTGTTGTGCAGATTGAATTAATCTCCATAGTCGCGAGCGTTTATCTCCTATATTTCCTTTCTTCGGTGTTTACCCCTGCTCCGGTGTTAAACTTGTTTGTTACCTTATGCAAAAGAACCACAAGCTCCGGTTTTTGAAATTCTGTTGACAGGACTGTCAACGTCAATTCCTGGCAACAACTTAAGAACACAGGGAAACATGTATCTGAGTGGGCTCCATTTGGACTCGGCGGGAGATCCCGACATCCCGCTCGGCGTGTGTAGGCTTCGGAAAGCTGATTTCCTTCACCACAAAAAAACATTTGAACAAAAGCAACCCTCTGAGATGATAATTACAGGATACTGTTAAGCTCTACAATTCAAGGGTTTGAGAAGAGAAGAAAAAAAAAAAACACCTTTTATGTATTTGTAAGAAAGTGACTGGGAGCTAATGTACGAGTCGCAGCGGTTGTGTTTGCGAGCCTTATACTACCTTTGGCATTCAGAGGCGAATTTATTCTACCTTTATTCCATGCAGCTGTTGTTAATTGCGAGTACATATGCATTAGTATCTAATTAGCAATTATGCAGATTGACTAATTATTTTTATGCTTTCAATCAAAAGGTATTAAGCTAGCGGGTGCTAATTGTAGGTCAGCGTTGCATGCGCCGCTACTTTATTCTGACATTTAAAAAATAACGTGTTTATCAAGAAGCAAGTGTGCACAGAAGATTTTTTGACACAAATTTATATGTGTAATTTAAAAGCTAGAAAGGCTAATTTTAATCTTGTGGGCATCTTAAATGATTTGCAAAAGTGTTTTAAATGCTTTGCGATTTCAACGTCCTCTGGAATAATTACCCGCATTCATTCTCAGGTTGCAGCGCTGCAAATGTGCTCTTTAATTTGTAATCTAATAACTCTGGGATATAATTGGTGGTTGAGATGGTGGTGACTGTTTAAATACGCCAGGCGCACATACAATAACCCATAGCTGTTTATTTATTGATGCATGATTCAATGCCTTGGGTTTATAGTTCAGTTCAGATCATTAAAGATTCAATCGCCTGAAGCGGTATTCTCTTTGAGGGGGATCCTGGGTAAGTGATCTATGTTTTTAGTGAAGCACGTATAAAAGACAACCTTGAAAAACCTATTAATTAAACCTTGCAGTATCTTTAAATGTTAAACCACGAATAATTTTTCTCTTTTATTTGTCCTTGATTTGAGGCATGCATTATGCTGTTTGTTGCTTTGGAGTTGGTTAAAAATACATCCGAAGCGAACTTTTCTTCTAGAGAGTCAAGTCTGCAAGAGTAAATGGATTGCGAGTCGTACCACTTCATTCTTTGCTTTTAGTTTTGCTCCTGTTCTGGAGAGTTTGGTTTTATAAAGTGCCTTTAAATAAAACATGTACGGTTTGTGTGCTACAAGACCCCATGAGAGCCAAAATCCACTCATATTATTCAGGAGCACAGCTTCCGTTTGCGGTGAACTTAATGGTGGAGTCGAATGGAAAGATGTGCCGTGTTTTGTAAACGTGTTTTGAAGACTGCAGGATGGAGTTGAATGCCGGAGTCTGCTCGTGATCTGCCATCTTCAGACATCACAGCAGAAGGCCATATAAACGTGAGCTTCGGTGGAACTCCTGAGCTGATAAAATACAGAGGATAGTTAAAGAATACAGCGACATATAAAAGTAGAACAAAGCGATCTGATGTCACAGTCACAGATGGACAGAATAATGTGAGTGAATATGTTCTCCTGTAACAGCTAGTGTCTTTTTTTTTTCTTTTCTCTGTATTTCACCTCCTCTCTTGCTTGCTTCCTAATCTAGCTATCAAATAAACGTGGCATTGTATATTACAAATATTGTTGATTCCTTGATTCCTTGTTTTATTTTTAATATAATGTAACTAACCATATATGTGCATAGTTTAGATGGGGAAAAATAAATAGGTTTATCAGCTTAGAATAAAAGGTTGTCAAAGATTATTTGTCCAGTCATAGTCTATTTTGGCAAATCGGGTGGTTCGTCTGTCTAGGATGATGATGAATTATTATTTCTGCATTAAATTTTTACATTAAAGCTTATTTTTATTTATTAGTTGTTTGTTTGTTAATTTGATTTAGGTATTTAGTTGATAGATGTTAAGCTGATTCATTTGATCAGTCAAGTAGCATATCATGACATTTGTTTATTTACTATGTTAACCAATTAGCAGCACTTATTACTTTTCATGTTTGAATTAAACATTTTGATGTTTTTGTACAATAGACATTACCTGCATAGTGTTGTGTTGAGAGCCACTGTGATATGGCACATGAATACTTGGTTCTCCATTTTTCCCATTGTGTTTAATAACAGAATCAATAAAAGTACCTAAATAATTGAATAAGAGCTGAAACACTGAGTCATGGATGGTCAGTGGGAGAACATCCACACAGCGACAGGCCACGCGGATCTCAAAGAGCAGGAAAATCAAGCAGGACAGGAAGTGGGGTGGTGCCAGAAAGAGAAGGCGCGTTCGTGGAGTAATGAGGATTCAAGGCAAACACGACTCTGTCAATCATTTGCCTTTGTGGAAATACTGAAATTAATTACCCCACGTTGGCAGGATGCCATGTTTGCCGTGCATGACTGCTAGCGCTGACAGCAGGCCAGGAGTGAGTTGAATGAGTGATCGCAGGAAGGAGAGAGATTATGACTGTTTGACTGATGAATTTCCATTTAATGTGGCAAAAAGAGAGCGGTGGGTGTGGCAGAGTATTGTAGTATAGTGAAGTATTGTTCATGCTAAATAACAGTCTGCTTGTCTGAGGTCACAGTAGGCAATGGAGACTCATACATAACATGCACCAAACATCACAACTCCTTTTTTAGATATTAATGTCAAATGAGAGCTCACAAATCATCTTCTATCATCTTTCTTCTCACATAATACAATTTCAACTCAAATTATACGACCACTTATTTATTTGGTAAGGAATCAGGTTGTAATTGGGATGATAATGTACAACTAGCTGGTTATTACCACAAAATAACCCCCAAACAAGATCATATATCACCCTGAAATTATTTATTTTGTGATAATGACCAGCTAGCTGTGCATTTTCACCACACTTATAACCTGAATATTTATTATATATTAGTATTTATAATGTAAATATCATTGAGTCACTTCCATAGTATTTGTAATGTCATTTTCTCAGTATTTACAGTTTGTTGTTGTCTGATGGACCGCCTGCCTGGCTGTAGTTGTGTTTGTTTATATACAACTGAATTTATCGGCACATTTATTTTTCTCATGCATTTCCTGTTTTTTTTTTTTTTTTTCCTCCAGGATCCCTGCAGCGCTAAACTTTAATTTTACACGGTACCACGGCAAGGGGAAGGGCCCTTTATGCAATTAACTAATTAATCTAATTACTAAGTTCATAATTAATTGTGTAATTAAAAAGATTTCATTCAGATCCCACCTACAGCGTGGAAGCGCCGCTGCCACACAAACTATCAGGAATTGCAGCCAGAGCTTCTGTTCGTGTCATGTCAACAGGGTCTGATTACACGAAGCAAATCAGATTCAATCAGCTGCATTTGCCTTGATGATATAATTATTTCAGTTTGATTTGTTGATGCTTTGAGAAAATGATGCTTAAAAGCAGCTTTACTAAATCTACTACACATTTACAAGGTATTACGTAGTTAAGGTTAAGACAGTGGGACTTGTTTTTTTTTTTTTTTTTTTTGTCCTGGCACTCGTTCGCTTATTTTAAAAGAATGTAACTTAAAATGTAAATCAAAATGCTGATAAAATTGCTATTTACCAAGGGAACATGTCTAATTTTAATTTAGTTTAACTAAAACTAAAAAGCAATAAAAAACAATAAAAACTGTATAAATATTTTTTTTAAACTAATAAAAAATACTAAAATTGACAATCACAAAAAAAATATTAACACTTTAAAAATTAAAATGAAAACAAAATATGAAAAATAAAATCTAATTCATAACTTGTATTAATATTATTTAAATAATACTAAAGTTACACTGTTTAAAAATAAGTAATAATTAATAGTTTAATTTATGGATCTATTAAGGTTTTTTTTTTGTAATTAATTAAAATAGAAATTGAATAAAGAATGATCAAGTAAATCTTATGTAACAAAGCATCTTTCAAATCAAACTACAAAGTATTATTAATAGTTTGACCCGTGGTGAATTATTGCTAATTATTGATGAGAAAGGTGTATGTTTTACAAGCGTACTGTATTAAACTAGCCTATGTTAGTTGATGTTTGCAGGTGTGGGAACGTGTTTTATTTGACTTGACTTTATGGACTCGATCTGATCTGTATGATGCTATTATCATCCCTCCCACATTTTTGGCTTCTAGCAGGTAAAGATTTCATGAGCGTGTTCATGATGCAGATAGATAGCAGCTGAAGTGAGAGGCGGTGGTGAAGTGAAGCAGAGGGAAAAAGTTACTCGCAAGGTCACAATTCATTCTCAATGAGAGATGAGAGCGAAACAAAGAGCAGGCGGAGCACTATTAGTTTCACTATTAATTTACTGATGTATACACTAATGGAGACACATGTTGTTGCTATTAAACCGAGGAAGGTACATGGGAAAAACAGGAAAGCTGTCTGCACCAATCTAAACCTACAAATCAAACAGACTCTGGGTCGTGCTCTATTCACAAAACTATACTAACGTGTGTTTGTTCAGCCCACATGTGCTAACCACATCAGATCGGCGGTCCAGATGTGAAGCGCCTAGGCCTTGATACCTTTCATAAAACGAAACGCAAACAAGCTCTTCTGCTTTGTCAACATTTCATACGAGCTCACAAAGAAAACAAACAGAGGCAGAAGTGTGATTGTGCGCGTGTGGGAGAGTGCGAGATGATTTAAGCTCTTACGGGAATCATGCCGGCGCGGTGTCATTTCTCGAACAGAGTAACAGCCTCTCCGCTAAGTGAAAGTCGCGGTTCAGAGTGCGCTTTTCTCTGATACCCACCAAAGCAAGGTGTTAGGCATCTGCTGCGGCTTTGAAAGTCTGTGCATTCATTTATATTTAAATCTTCTATCTCTGTGGTGAATAAAGTGGCGGCAAGCTGTTTTCAACCCTTTTAACACTTGATTCAAAACATTTAGTGGGAGCAGCAAAGAGTAACAAGGGATGATGTTTATTGATGCTGGAGCAGGACGCGTGCAGGTGAAAGGCATAGGCTGTCTGGACGTGAACTAGCGGGTTTGTGCCTGTGCACTTGTCTCTGTGTGAGTGTGTGTTTATGCCACGGCCAGTGGTTCTTTGTGATGGCAGGATGGCGGACTGAGCGCTCCGGGGGCCAAGGGTGTTGATGCTAAATGCAGAGAGGGGAGATTGTTATGTTTTCTAGCATGAAAACGGAAGCACTTTTACCATCCATCATTGATGAGTTTGAGAAGATGGGTAATTCCCTTGCCATGCTTCAGAGCCTGGTATGGCTCGCTGGATTAACACACACACATACCAACAAAACATTCATCTGAATGCGCAGTGCGTCAGTGACTCAAGACTGTAAAAATACGCTCTGTTGACTCCCTTAACTCATGCGAACTGTTCCTCAGTTCATGATCGCACCAACAACTCTTTGGGATATACTGTATATATGGCAGCCTTTTAAGTGGTATACATAAAAAAACATTCAAAAGACAGTGTTTTTTATGTATTTGATTTTAAAAAAAAGCACTAAAAACACTAATGCTTTGAAATATTATTGACATTTAAAAAGCTGTTTTAATGTTTTATAATGCAATTTATTCCTGTGACGCAAAGCAGAATAATAAAGCAATAAATAAGCATTTCTGATTAGTGTTAATGTTGAAAACAGTAGTGCTGTGGGAACCATGCTTTTTTTTTTTTTTTCTCCAAGATTCTTTGATGAATGGAAAGTAAACACACACACACACACACACACACACACACACACACACACACACATATATATATATATATATATATATATATATATATATATATATTTTTTTTTTTTTTTAAATTATATACATATTTATATAATGTATTCTGCAGTACTGCATCTGTCCTCATTCTGTACATGCAAGACTTATGTTTTATGTTACAAAGGCAGCAGTAAAAAGAAACAACTTATTCAAACACTATCAGTTGGCAAAGGCCTCACCAGGTCCTAAAGCGTCCAGACTTTGAGGTTTGTAACTATTGTGAGAGGGGCATTAAAATATCATTTTTTTGAACATCCCTACGCACATCTGGCTGTAGTGGACAGGGATACAAAAAGAAAAATGACCCTGAAACGTTAAATTGTATGTCCTTCCAGGAACAGAATGAAGCACTTGGCCCTCATACACAAGGGCTCCTGTAGGATGTTGGCCCCTTCCTGCCGTTTGACTGGCCCCTCAGGCTCAGTGCCTGCCACTGCTGCCCACTCTACAGGACAGGTTCTGCCATCATATTCTGCCCATCTGCCACCAGTCACAAGCAACACAAAAGCATCGTTTGGAGGCATTATGTTGACAATCCATCTCAACAATAAGCCATTGTTTATTGAATTAGTGGAGGGATGTCCTGCCAGTGGTATTCAGATCCATTTAGTAATATGAACTGCAGACTTGGGATTCACTTCTAACGGCCGTTTACTGGTAGTGAATGGATGACATTGGGCTTCTACATCAATAGCGCAGGGAAAACCACCGGTTTGTGTCTTTTAGGTGCTCAGTTGGATGACTAACCAGCATAGCCATACATTTAACCATCAAAACTCAACATGATTTTTGTGGTGAAGCTGGCTGATCAAGAAAGCCGTGCTGGTTGAGTTGTTTAAGAAGCCTAAAGAGGACAACAACACCGTTATATACTGTAAAAACTGTTCAGGAAATATTAATTGTGCATGCAATAGCCAGAACGTTTGACACATGAGCGGCTTGCACATCCACATGAGGTTTGAGCCTCTAACCAACTGCTGCATTTCATAAATGTTGTATAGAGAACACATGGTGCACGACCCGGGCGCATATGTGAGGTCGTATGGAAGCTTGTACAGATGGTGTACATGATTTTAAATGTATGTCTGGTGCAATGTTGGTTAATATGGCAGCCGTGCTTTCTCTCAGGTTCTTTAGCTTTTGGGAGCTCTGGGACATAAAGGCCTTTAATAGATTTTGGTCTCCAGAGAGCAACGAGATGAGCTGAGAAGTCACAGAGTGTGTGTGTGTGCGTGTTGGAGAGAGAATGACTTGTGAAGATATAAGTGCGACTAGATGTCAGCTAAATTGCTAACGGATGCCTTAAAGAATCTAAATTACCTTGTTATTACCTGCGAACAGCGGATGTATGTGTGTGTGTGTGTGTGTGTGTGCAGATGCAGTGTTTCTCGATCAGGGGCTGTGGATGCCTTGTGGTTTAGAATCCTTTTTATGTGTAATATTTTATGTAAATATATTTGGTGTCCGTTAGAATGTTTGAAATGAATGAATGTTTATTCAGCAAGAATGCACTGCTAAACTGATGAAAAAGTGATAGTAAAGACATGTGTTATGTTACCGAAGATTTGTATTTCAAGTAAATGCTCTTCTTTTAGCTTTCTGTTCATCAAAGAATACTGAAAAACATGTTATGGTTTCCACAAATGTATGAAGCAGCACATCTGTATTCAACATTGCTAATAATAATAAATGTTTCTTGAGCAGCAAATCAGTATATTAGAATGATTTCTGAAGGATCATTTGACACTGAAGACTGGAGTGATGATGCTGAAAATTCAGCTTTGTATCATAGGAAGAAATTGGATTTAAAAATATATTAAAATATAGAATATGTATTTAAATTGTAATAATATTTCACAATACTACTGTATTTTTGATCAAATAAATGCAGGCTTTCAAATGTCTTTCATCAATATTAAAAAAAAAAACATATACACACATAAACACATTTTGTTACATTATGTTTCCATAAGAGAAAATACAACAGAATTGATGATATTATTCAACTAACATTAGTATTGAATCGTGCTTGAATTCATTTGATTTAAAATATGTTGAGAAAAGCTGGTCTAGATGATAAGCTTTGTGTTGTGGAAACTTGGTTTAGGATAAATCCGAACATTTCACATGAACACAAAGCACATAACCAGAGAAAATGATCTTATATAGTATCATATCTAATCAAAACTTAGTAGTTTAAAGTGTCACTATAATGACTGAAAATAAGTTGTAAATGTACCTGTAGAAACACATTTGTTAAAGAAACATATGTAGAAGTCTTGCAGCTAAAATCTAAGAGTCAGAGAGAGACTTCAGTTGAAATTATATTCTAGTGTAGAATACATATAATTTAAAAGTCAGTACCCTGTTAAAGATCTTACAGTTAGCCTATATGCTTGTGTGTGTGTATGTGTGTATTGAAGCCTTTTACTGCAGGACAAGTGATAATATAATGATAATCTTACAGATATATGACAACATATTACTGTTTAACCAGATACATTAGTGTGCTCTTTATTGCAGCACAGACTAGACGCCTCATTGGTTTATACTGGCTGATCACAATGATGAGCGTCATGAATTTATATCTAACTCCGGTCAGGAGGAGCATCTACTAAAATAAACCAGAGTTATCTCGTGCTTTAACTCATCTCTTACTTGTTGCTTCAGCATTAAACAAAGAAGAGGCGCATAAACTCGGTCGTAAAGCTTTGTTTTAGCGAGCAGCTGCCATCGTTGGGAGGTTTACTTTATTTGGGCGAGCCGTTTTAAATATAGTCTAAAAAGGGCTCATTGCTATGCAGTATGAAAGAGGCCTGTCGATTTCCTCCCTCCTGTTGGTAAGCACATGGTGCAGTGTTGAGAGGTGTGATAAGGAAGAAGCTGGCAGGGGGCAGAGTGGCAGATGTTAGCCCAGGTTTCTCTGGAAAGAGCACTAATCCGCTCTCACCGCGGCTAACCGAGACCAACTTACCGAGCGCAGCCAAGTGCTCTGTCTGAATTTGATATTAAAATGAAATTGTTAGCACATGCATTATGCTTTGAGCGAGCAACTTGAACGCACCACTGGAAATCTAAGTGATATTGCTGGTGTTATTCCAGGATTTATTATGGTTTATGCGGGAGGATGAAAGAGCATTAGACAATGCTCGCGAAATAGGCTCGTAGTGCCAGTGTATTGTATTTTAGTCTAATTGTTTTTCTTCAAGTGCTGATCTAAAATGATTGATGTGAAGGATTTCTCTTTGAGTTTGTAAGTAATCTTGAAGATGTTTTATCAAAAGTGACTTTAAGACAAAACTAATTTTTCCAGGGCTCCTACAATTACGTAAAACCTGGAATGCCACAGAATGTTTAACTTGTTTGTTCAGTTGATGGTTTGGAAATCTATAACATAACATAATATAATGGCAAGTAGCACATTGAATTAAACATGACATTTTCAAGTGGATTGATTGATTCTTCTGTTGATTCTCTTTCCACAAAAGAAGATATTTTCAGAAAGTGGGTAACTAAACAGTTGCTGGCCCCCATTGACTTCCATAGTATGTGTTTATCTGTTTAATTTTTTTTCAATCTTATAGAAGTCAGTGGCTACTGGCAACAATTCGGGTACCACAACAACAAAAAAAAGAGAAAAAGAAAGAAAAAAGAACTCGTATAGGTTTGGAACAACTTGAAGGTGAGTAAGTGATGAATAAATTATCTTTTTTTTTTTTTGTGTGTGAATTATTTCTTTAATGTGCACAAAATATTATACTATGAATCTGAATATGCTTTAGAATTTGTTCATCCAGTAGCCATGTATTGCCTACCTTGGACTGCATCCTTTGCATTAGCGTCCTAAACCACTCAAATACAATCAGCGTTTATTTGAGTTTATGGACGTCATTAGGCACTCGTCCATTATTTTGGAATGAAATTATAATAACAACAGCTCTCAACCATCAAAGCCTCTTGATTGCAAATAATCTGAACGGTAGCTCAGGTAGACCTCTCCATTGAACTGATTAAAACTGTCTGTGGAACCCTGTTCTCTTCAATCAGTGCTTAAAAAGCATCTCATGTTGTGTCTCATTTCAAGTATATTAGCGCCAGTCCCTTTGAAATTAGAAAGACAAATAGTCCACGATTTAAATTAGGAAATTAATTTTGATGCATTAGTAGGTATAATGATTTCTCAATGTAACAAGGTCAAGGTTGGAGTTAATTAGATCCGCACATTAACCGAATCTTAATTTTATACAAATTTAGACATGTTTAAGGTAATGCTCGACTTTTAAATATAGGGCATCGCTTTGGCCTTCACACTTAGCAAACTGTCACAACAACACAAATTATCAGGTGATAATTCAACTAAATAGAATAAACTCTTAAAAATAAATATTATTGCTGGTTTTATTTCACTTAATCACATGATAATTATGCCATTATTCTTCTTCTTCTTCTTATTATTATTATAAACTGTATTGTGTTTGATTACTTTCTTTGATGGGAATGCTGTTTTTTTTTTTTTTTTTTTTTTTTTTACAATTTATTATCTTAGAAAAAGATAAGTAGGATAGATAAGTAGATGCAGTAAGTTTTTTTTAAGATTTATTTCTTGTTTTGGCTAATTTCATAGCTAGCAATTTGAGTATCCTGCATACAGTTAAATCATATTTCCAAACATTTGCATAATCTGCAAAAAACAAACAATAAATAAATGACAAAAAAAAGATTGATATTTTTATATTGTTTATGAATTATTTATTATTAATTTATATACTATTTAGATACTATTTTTGAATGCGATATTGTTATAATAACAAGTTCAGATATTTAAAATTTGAATAATATTTTTATTTAAAATGTGATAAAAGTGTGTTATAAAGTTTCTAAAATAGTTTAAATGCAGCCTTCATATATATATATATATATATATATATATATATATATATATGTTTAATGAAATTCAGCCCCTGGGACATAAAAAAGTTGAAGAAACAAAAATCAGAAAGTCACCAAAGGGAATTAATCACGAAGCATTAGTAACATAATCAGGGAAGCAGCAGCGCTTGTTTTACTGTGACTGGGAAACGTGAGGCTATGGCTTCTTGTTAAGGTTGTTGCTCTTGCGCCAAACTACTTTGAAGTGCGCAAATTCTGTCGCAGATAGAGAATTTTGAAAATGAGATACAGAGGAATGGAGGTGGAAAATGCACATTCCATCGAGCGGAGAGAAAGAAGGATGCCGACAGAGACAGTGCATGGAGGGAGGGTTTTCATATCTCTCTACCAGTATCTTAGGACGCTCTTCCAGGCGATTTCTTTCCAACGCTTCTGCTCTTCCTCACAGATAACACATTCAGACTGGTGTATTTTTTTTTTCCTTTCCCAAAAGCTTTCTCTTTTTATTTTATTTTATTTATTTATTTTCAGAATCAGAATTGAGTTTATTCACCAAGTTTGCACTTATGATGGTTGGTGAGTGGCTACCATGGTAACAGTGAACATACGCAATAAACAGAGAGAGAAGAAGTGGAAGAATACAGACAGAGAAAAATATTCAGTGGACTGTACTGTTGTGATGTTCCCTTTTAGTGCATATTATTCGAGACAGAAGTGATAAAATACAGTAATAAGCATTGTTGAAAACAGGTTTTGGAATTGGCCTTTTAATTAAATACATTCAGTGCGCAGTAAAAACAAAACAAAAGTTTCAACTTAAAAAAGCAAGGGTTGTCTTAAAATGTTATGTTAAGTTGTATTAAGTGACAAGTTGGATATTTGAGTTATCGCAACAACTTAAATCCAGGACATTTATTGGAATACTTGTAATTATATATATATATATATATATATATATATATATATATTAGGGCTGTCAGTTTAACGCGTTAACTTCATTAATTAGTTATAAAAGATGATTAAAATATTTTTTATGCAGTTAACGCACTGGCCCCACCCCCAGACCTGTACGTCATCTTACATTTCATACAGTTTACTGTTGACAAATATGATGCAGGGCAACGACTCCATAAATGCAGTTATGCCCTAAAATTCAAGATATCGGTGCAAAAAATTCCCCTGTATGAGTTGTATCATATTAATATAATACGATATCACACGAGCAGAGAGAGCAGACTCGAGAGATGATTTTGTCCTGAATATCACAAGTGCAAATGTGTTTTGATACAACAGTTCAGTAAATAATATGTTAATAACCAATGATTCAAAGCCTCATTCATAAAGTGAGCCATTTACTTCATTCCTGAATGAATCAGCCATTAGAACAAATTAAATACATGTCTCATAAAGACATTTACTTCCACCTGCTAGCAGATTTAGTTTCTTATTTAGAGTATAATTTCAATAAATAAATGAATCACAATAAAAACATTATAGGGATAGTTCACCCAAAAATATGTAATTCTGTCATATTTATTCAACCTCATGTCGTTTCAAACCTTCTTTTGTGGAACATAAACAAAGGTATTTTGAAGAATGTTGGTAACAAAACTGTTTTGGTTACCAGTGACTTTCACTGTATGAACCAAACATACTGAGATGTTTCTTAAATGATCTTTTATGTTCCATCGTTTTTAGGCCGTTGTAGCCTAAATGTTTATGTGTAATAAATTTTATGTTGAATCAAATCAAATATTTATTTCTAAAGCTACAATTTGTCATTCTCATATAACATAAATTAAAATAATCTTCTTTTTTTTGGTATGTTCACAGTCAAATTTATTTTGCGATTTAATTAGGTTAATTTATTGACACATCATGTAATTAATTAGATTAAACATTTATGATATGACACATATAACCTTTAGGTTTAATTGGAGCCCTTATTTTAAGTGTGAGACGGTGGGTTGAAGGTGTTGAACACTAACAGTATAGGGTTTTATTGTCCAACCGAGTGCAATAGAGAGCGTTTAACAGTGGAATTGTTCAGTTTTGATGAAAACCATAGCTGGAGGGGAGAAACCGTTCTTGCAGGAAGGTGAGAACATCACAACATGCTACACATCCGCCTTTACTTTACTTTACTTTAAAACCTCTTTACTTCCCATAAAATGTCTTTTAACTGGAACATTCGGCTGTTTGTGGTTTCCGATCCACCACTGCCACTCATTTACCGTATTTCCGAAATATTATCAACCCCAAGAAATAGATGACAAAATGATGACAGGTGTATTGAGCAGAGGCCAAGCTAATTGTGCAACTGCCAAAGAAAATTGCCAAGGAACAGTACGACAGCCACCGCGGTGTCTTCACATAATGTGATGTTAAAGCTGTGGTCTCCTAGGATTCGTCTGACTCACCCAACTCCACGTTTTCTCTCTTTCTTCTTCTTCTTCTGCAGTGGCTTCTCACTCATGTTGGCCACTTACGGTAAAGCGGTTATCTTAGCATTAGCACTCTGTGTGGAAGACGCTGAGAGTGTGTGTGGCCGGTTGAGCCTTCAGAAGAAGCTCACCTTAACCCCAGTAAGCTGATCCGGGCTTCACAGGTCTGTGATAGAGCTTAATCCATATAAACACAACTCACAAGGAGACACATACATATAGATCACACATTGACACCCTTAACTAGAAGAGATTATGTCACAGGCTTCATTCAGCCACTATGTTAATACTAGAAAATTCTGATTAATATCAGTATATGATCATATTCTGATTAGCTATGGGTCCTCTAACAAATGTACTTGATTGCCATTATTACATTAAACCAATACTCTGCTTTCCAGAGATCTGAATGAGATAGTTGGCAAATGTGTTTATTAAACAGATTTTTTTTTTCTTCCATGTAAATGGCTTATTCGGAATATATACTTAAGATACATGGATGGAAGAAAGCAACTGCATTGCTTGCCAGACTTGTTTGCTGTTGTTGTGTAAAGTTCTTTATCAGTAAAAGACTAATAAAGAAAATAAATAAACTAGCTGAAACAATTACTGTGTAGAATTACTAAAACTTAAAAATAAATGGCAAGTTTTCCTATTAAATGTGGGAAATTATCACAGTTTTATCTTAATAACAGTGGTAACAATATTATTAACCATGGTACTTTTTTTTTTTTTTTTTTTTTTTTTACAGTTTGTTATATATAAGTCAAATCAGGATAAATATTTATGTAATTAATAACAGTAAAATATTACTATTGTGACTTTTGAATGTAGTTTATTCCTGTGACACATTTATATATAAATGCCTTTATTGTCACTTTTGATCAATTTAATACATTCTTGCTGAGTAAAAATTGAAAGAAAGAAAGACAGAAAGAAAGAACGAAAAAAAAAAAATTCTTGACCCTAAGTTTTGAAGGGTAATGCAAATGCAATGCACTACAATCAATTCAGGGTTTTTTTTTCCCTTCTTTTTTTTCATGTGTGTCATTCACAGATTTTGGCAATTTTGGCAACATCTTTTCGATTAATATTTAACTAAATATGTCAAGTTGATGTTTAGTTTGATATGTTGTTATCTGATGCATTGACATTCAGACATGTTGAAGTATGGCTGACGTTTTTAAGTACTTGTGCAGCTGTATTTAGATTCTAGTCTGTTTGTAAGTGTGTATATGTGTGCACTACCATATGGTTTGTGGTTCACTTTTCTACCATGGCTCACAGCTCTTGCCACCCTAGTAATTGCATCCTCTTGTGTGCTTGGAGCTTGTCCAGCGCCTGCGCCTGTGTGTGTGTGTGTGTGTGTGTGTGTGTGTGTGTATGTTCAGCTTTAGAAGGCTTCGGTGTGTAGACGGTGGATTTTCTCATCATATGTTCCCCGTCTCTCATCTCTCACTGCCGTAATGTCTTATTAGTCCTGTGTCCTGCTTAATGTGCTTTTTGTTGCGATGTAGTCAGGAAATAATATTTCATGGCAGAATGTAACAGGAAATGTGAGACACTTTGATGACAAAGAGGCACATACATTTGGGATGTGGCTTTAGAAAGATAGATTTACAGCTAAAAATGTCCAGGTATCACTTTATAAGGGTAATCCATCATGGCACTTGAGGAACAGAGTAAAAATAATCGTGAAGTCTAGTGGCGGAGATGGGGTTGGTCCACAGGCGTCGCGGGGGTGAGCTGCACCTGGAAGAGCCCATTAACTGGAGGTGAGGAGGGGTGCGGTGAGAACAGAGGGATGGGGACAGATGGAGGGATGACAGGTGGAGACAGAGGGAGAGCAAGAGGTGAGAAGTAATCAAACTGAGCCCACGACTCACTGCAGAGAGAAGCAGGAATAAACATGAGAAAAAGACACAGAATACCATCATTGTGCTCTATAATACACAGTGTTATTGTGCTGCCATAGTACTATTAAAATGAACTAATATGCTTGCAATTGTAAAAAATAAAGCAGCAGCAGAGTATGAGTACGTAAGTTCTAAGCGGCCATGCATTATTATTTGTTTCCTTCTTGTTTTCTCGTGATTTCGACATTATTGCTATAGTAACGAACGCAACCTTGACAGGACCATTCTAAAATACTTAACCTGGCTTAATGTGTTAATTGAGAGTGTTTTTAAAAGACAAAACCTAGTATATGGGTGATTCTTAGACTATGGGCACTTTTATGTTCTTTGGTCATATTTTTAAAAATACCATTTTGGACAAATTCCTCTTTCTTTGTCAAACTAACAATAAAAGCACTTTAAAAAACTTTTTACTACCTTTCTATTATGATTTTTTTCATACTTTTCAACCTCAACAGAAAATACACTTTAAAAATATGACTTATCTGGTAACTATTAATGTACCTGAATTAAGCACTAGTAAAATTATATATATATATATATATATATATATATATATATATATATATATATATATATAAACATTATAGTTTTTAATGTGGGACCACTATCAATATTACTTTTTATACAAAATATAGCTGTCGCATAGTATTGGTGTCATTTCCACCACAACGCAACACTGTAATGTCCCTTTAGAAAGTTTAGGTGGTTTCTATGGAAATGTTCAGTGACATCAGAGCACATGTTGGACATGGAGATCATTTAAATTTTCATCAACAACAAATGAAGAAAAATCAAGGTAAATATTGCTTGATCAGTTAATATTTATTATACGTCATTTCCAAACATGCTGTACCTTCAAGGCTGTTTTTAAAAAGCTAAAAATGTTAAGTTAAATAAGAGTATTTTGCATACATGAAATGCTAAGTATTAATTTAAAGCTAATCAGTGAAGCTATATTCCTTTTTTTTTTTTTTCACCAAAAAAAAAATAAAATACTGAAATGTCATTTCCACCACAGTCATGTCCACCACACTGCCCTCTGTGGCGGGAATTACATTTATAGTTACAAAGTACAATTGATATGGATTGCGAGAGTAGATTTGTGTGATACTATTTATATTTATATTTATACTATGATATTATTTTTTATTTCTAAATGATATTGCTTTTATATTAATTGATTTCATTTTTATCTATTTTTAAGATGCCACTTAAGACAACAGAATAAATTATCTCACAATGTTGAAATTTTAATGCATCATTTATTGCTTATATTTTTGCCTTGCCATCATTCGTGTCAGTTATTTACAGCATGCACTGTAACCGTTCATCTGTGAGAGAAATCAATTTTATACATCAAACTCAGCACTACACTAAAAACAGGTGAGATTATGTTCAATGACTTTGTGAATTGAGTTTAATGAGTGTGATGAGTTTAAGACTTTTTCTAATAAATGTCTCTACTGTTTCTCTACATTCATGTTAATTCATTGTCATTTTCATCACCACACACATTTAAAAAAAAATATATATTTAAAAAGTTCACACATTAAAAATGTATCCACAATTTATGAGATCATGCTCTACTTAATATAAAAATTCAAGTTAATTATTTTCTAATAAGCTCTTACCCAAACCAGTATTCAATTTCAGAGTGTGACAGGTGTACAGTTCAGCATTTGGTCCTTATAGGGCAGTTAATTTCTCTCATTGACAAATGTATAATGATTGTACATTGTGGAAAAACTGATAAAACTAGTTACAAAAATGATCTTAGACAATTATTGAGTGGCATAAGTTATTATATTTTTAAATAACAGCTGCATATTGAGATGTGGTGGAAATGACATTTGTTCATTGCAGGTCAGAAAAAAAAAGTAAAATATTAACAATTTCTCTTGTATTCTAAGTTTGTCCTCTTACAGATCTTAAAACTAGACAGATTATATGAATTTATGAAACTGTGTTACGTGACTTTTGAACAAGTTTTTTTTAATTTTTTTTATTCAACTTCACAAGGTGTCCCTTCAAAAGTGCCCCCAGTTGAAGAAACACCCATATACACATAGTAATATACACATATTCAGTATCGGTATCACTCCGATATTGGCATTTTCCACCGGATCGGGGTATCGGTCAGAAGAGACCGATCCAAATCCGATATTGTTCGTATACTATTGTGTTATTGTCAAGCCCCACAAAAGCCACAGACACATTATAAAACACCATCAAGTTTGTGTGCACTATATTTCAAGTGTTCTGAAGCCCTTACATAGTTTAATGTGATAAATATTTAAGTCAAGTTCACGTACACTCTTCTCTCCGATGCGGCTGTCTGTCCTCCTCCATTCAGTATTCAAACTGCGTGTCGCGTTCTGTTATGACAGTCAAGACGATAAAACTCTCTCCAAGATTATTAAATGTTCCTGATATTACACTTGATCTGTAAATAAAGATACATAGTTTTGCCTAAAAGGACTTTATCTTCGTACTGTTCTCAAAATCGTGTTGGTGTCTGTTAGATCACAACACTGGACTAGAGAGCACTATGTTCTTAACGAGCACAGTAATTGAAATTTAAAACTGTTAAAAGAAACTTCTCAATAAACTATCTCACAGATTTAATACACTATGCATTAATATCTCTTCACTTTGTGATTTGAACCTTTCTATGTTGTGGACTCGCAGAGTTGCTTGTGGCATCATTTTGTGCACAGAATGCGCATAAGCACTTTGTGCCGCTCTGTATTTGGAGCCTTTCATATCATAATACTTTTGCAAAATGAAAGATTATTATTATTATTATTATTATTATCTCTTCTAGACACAAACCTGTAGGCTACATATTCAATCGCGTTTGCTTCCATCTATTTTTGATCAGCGCAATTCGCCACACAACATACAAACTTTTACATATGCGCGCCTATGTATTAACATGTTTACCTCATATTTATTTAAATAGAGTAGAACCATAATTTCTTAATGACTTGCAGAAAGAGGATTCTCTGCCGATCCATCAGTCATATTGCATGATCATATTTCCCATGGTTTACCATGGTGATGGTAAACTTCTGCGTTCTGTCTCATAACAATACACTTATGCTTCAGTTTATTATATGCAATATCTGCATTAGGTCACAGTAGAGTGTATTTTGAGCAAAAATATTGTGTATTAGTTTCATACTGTCACTCACACGCTGACTTTCTGAAAAGCAATTCATGGATTGAGGCGCGAGATCCAGGATCACGAAAACCAGACGCTCTCTATTAAGCGGGAGTGCTGACGAGTTCTACTTCTGATTTTATTATATATGACATGTTGCAGTATTTGCTGACGTTTTAAAAAATAATTGTATTTTTGGTATTTTATAAGTTGTTTGTGGTTGATGGAGTAGCATCACCGGGGGAATTTTTATTTATTTTTATCCCCACCGGGTGTGTGTATATATATATATATATATATATATATATATATATATATAAAGAATATAATATTACTTTTTTTCATGAATGTATTTTACAATAATACAAAGCAATTTATATCATTTTACATGATCATTTTAGATTTAGTCCTACACTTATTCACTTTTATTTGTTCCCCACTAAATAATGTTTTTTCCCACTAATTTTGGATTTTATAAAATTGTTCACTCATGATTTTTCTAGAGTAAATTTTGCTACTGAATTTTCCACTAACCTAGCTTATAATAGTAGTTTTGTCATAGATTATAATTATATATGCATTCATTTGTTGTTTTTCTTTACAATAAAGTTGTCTATATTTAGTAGATTGTGTGTAATACAAACAAATTATGATCAGGTCAACACACACTGGATATAAAAGTTCAAGGTAACACTTTATTTTGATAGTCCACTTTAGACATTCTGCTAACAGTAAGTAACTTTGCAACTACATGTCAACTAGCAGTCATTAGAGTATTAGTAGACTCTCTGCTTAATAACTTTTAACACTTTATTTTGATGGGTCCACAACATACAATGTACTGACTATCAGAAACTTTGCAAGTATATGTCAACTTATTCTACTAACCCTAAACCTACCCTACTGAGAGTTAGTAGACATGTAGTTGCTAATTAATGAGAATTAGTTGACATGTAGTTGACATGTAGTTACAAAGTTACTTATAGTTAGTAGAATGTCTAACGTGGACTATCAAAATAAAGTGTAACCAAGTTCAACACTGATTTAAAAAAAAAAAAAAAAAAAAAAAAAAACTGCCCAGGTATCAGATCAATATCGCTATCAGCAGATACATTTTGGCATACTCAGAAGTGGTATCGAGCCACTCCTAGTATTTCTGTATTTATTTATTTGATTAGTGCTGTCAGACAATTAATCCAAAATAAAAGTTTTTATTTACATATGTGCGTGTACTGTGAATATTAATTATGTATATTTAAAGTTACACACATGCACTAATATATTCAAGAAAAATGTTATATTTGTATATTAAATATTTATATAACATATAAATATATGCATGTAAATACATGTAAATATTTTCAAAGTATATACTGTATGTGTGTATATTTATGTATTAGGGGTGGAACGATACATGTATATATCTCGGTTCGGTGCATGAGGCCTTACAACGAATACAGGCAATTCACCCCCAATCCAGAAGGGGGCGCCCGCAGTAATCACCAGCAGAAGAACAGTGATTTGTGTGTGTGTGTGTGTGTGTGTGTGTGTGTGCGTGCACTAAGGCACGATCACTTCAACTGTTTCCTTATAGCCTACCAGCAGAATCAACTTTAAACACTTATTGTCTTATTAATAATGCATCACTGTATAAAGGTCTGCTTTTATTTGTGTACACTCACAATGAAAACAAAACGTGCTTTTGTAAAATAAGGACAACAAATAGAATGTCGCTTTCTGCCATTTGAACAAATTAAGCGTCACAAAAATTAACTGAAAAACAGCATATATAGGCTACGTTACGTGTCACACTGTTTTTTCCCCCTTGTTTATTTATAAAATAAATCAAATATATTTCAAGAATTTATTCCATGTAACTTTCTTTTGAACTTTCTATTCATCAAATAACATTTTATTATGATTATTAATATTTAACTATTAATGACACTACTACTACTACTACTACTACTACTACTACTACTACTACTACTACTACTACTACTACTACTACTACTACTACTACTACTACTACTACTACTACTACTACTACTACTACTACTACTACTACTACTACTACTACTACTACTACTACTACTAAATCAACATATTAGAATGATTTCTGAAAGATCATGTGACACTGAAGCCTGGAGTAATGATGCTGACATTTCATCTCCGCGTCTGTCACGGTTGTTCGCGGTGGACACATAAGATGAACGAAGACAAAGGTTTAAACGGGAATGAGAGATTTAATGGAACTTAAGATGAGGAGGTACACACACAGGGTAACATTCACAATAACCGACAACTGGAACTCAAAAGGACAGCAACTAATATAGTGGAGATAACGAGTGGCAGACAGGTGAACACAAATGACGGTGATTAACTGATAATGAGATAAATGGCAGAAACTAGGTCACACATGGGAAATGAAAACACAAATAAAAGTCCAGGGGCGTGACATTTCGCCCCCCTCCCGGAAGGCGCGTCCCCGCGCCGTAGAAGGGGAAGGAGAAGGGGAGTGGCGAAAGGCTGGCAGGAAGGCAGGCAATACCGGAGGAGGTTCAGGCGGAGGACGGACACCCGGGAGGAGGACGACTACCAGATTCCAGGGCGGGTCAGAAGGAGGGAGGAGCCAGGACGGAGGAAGGAGGGAACCGGAGCAGGAGGAGCCCGGCAGGACCCAGGCCACAGCCGTGAAGACGGCCCAGGGTGGAGCCGACGGAGGGAGGAGCCATGGAGGAGGAATGGCCGCCGACTCCATGGGGCCGACCGACGGCGGCAGAGCAGGTGGATGAGGAGCCCGAGCCGGAGCCGGAGAGCAGATGAGTCCGGGCGAAGCCGAGGATCCGGAGGGCCAAGGTGGAGCCGAGGGCTCCGGCGACCGAGGCGGAGGCGGAGATCCGGAGGCACGCGGTGGAGCCGGAGCGACTGAGGACCAAGGTGGAGCTGGAGGGAGGGAGGAGCCCAACGGAGCCGGTGGGACGGAGCGACGAGGCACAGCCGGAGGAGTGGAGTCCTGAGGCGATGGCGGGATGACGACCGACCAAGGCGGAGCCGGAGGGACGAAGGAGCCCGGTGGAGCTGGTGGGCCGACGGGCGACGGTGGAGATGAGGGAGCTAGGAGCTGAGGTGGAGCCGACGGGTCGGAGGGCCGAGGTGGAGTCCAGGATTCAGAGGCTGGAGGCGAAGACGAGGGATCCCCCAGCCACGACGCCGATGGAGACAGGCAGACCCGCGGCGATCCCACCGCACAGATGGTGGGCTGAGGGTGAGCAGAGGGGCTGCCAGGATGCAGCGGTGGCGGGGCTGAGGTAGCTGGGATGATAGGAGAAGGCAGGAGCGGGTGGGAGGGTGGGCATTTTTGAGCCTCCGGGCTAATCCTTGTGGAGTACTTTCGAGGAGCCGGCACTGGAGGGCGCTTTGCAGGTACAGACTCTGGGCGGCGCTCTTGCAGCGCGGATTCCAAGGGGCGCTCTTGCAGCGCGGATTCCAAGGGGCGCTCTTGCAGCGCGGATTCCAAGGGGCGCTCTTGCAGCGCGGATTCAAAGGGGCGCTCTTGCAGCGCGGATTCAAAGGGGCGCTCTTGCAGCGCGGATTCAAAGGGGCGCTCTTGCAGCGCGGATTCAAAGGGGCGCTCTTGCAGCGCGGAGACAGGGAGGTGCCTTCTTGGTGCAGGCACTGGGCGGCGCTCTTGTAGCGCGGGCTCTAGGGGGCACTCGGGAGGCTCTGAGCTGGACGGGACCAGCGGAGGCGAAGGTGGGCTGGACGGGACCAGCGGAGGCAAAGGTGGGCTGGACGGGACCAGCGGAGGCAAAGGTGGGCTGGACGGGACCAGCGGAGGCAAAGGTGGGCTGGACGGGACCAGCGGAGGCAAAGGTGGGCTGGACGGGACCAGCGGAGGCAAAGGTGGGCTGGACGGGACCAGCGGGGGCAATTCTGGGTAGTTAGAGGCTTCAGATGACGGCGTGAGCATGGAAGGCATGTCTGCATGAATTTCCCAATTTATTAAGTCCTCAGAGTCCTGTGACTGCTCACCCTCAGCGGCGGTGCAGTGGGCGGGGCTTCCTTCAGCACCCTCACGCTCCACTGTAACTTCCAATGTTGCGTGCGCTGTAGCCGGCTCTCGCACCTGGTCGGACGGTCCATGTGGCTCTGGCTCCGGGGCAATCTCCAGCTCAGTCGCTCCTCTTTGCGATGGCTCGTAGGTTGCTCTGGGCTCCGGCTCTCCATCCGCGGTGGGCTCGGGCTGACGCTCTGCGGCTCGGGGTGATGGTGGGCTGGGCTCTGGGTCAGGAGTGGGACTGGTGTCATTCTCCTCGTAGTCCACGGTCAGTGGGGATCCACAAGACACCAGCACCCACTCCACAAAGGTGGCAAAATCTCCCCGAGGACCATCCCCGGACAACCGCGCTCTGCACCCGTCGTTTAGGCTCGTCCGGTAGAACGTGCAGAGGCAGTAGTCCGGGTAGTGGGTGTAATTGGAGATTTCCACGAATAGTCTCGTATGGTCCTCGAGGGAAAGGCTCCTCTGCTCCAGCATGAGGAGAAGGCAGGCAGGGTCATTCATAACAAAACAGAAAATAAAAACTGATGAAAAAAACGGAAACAAAACGAGGGGAAACACGCAGCTAGACTTCACTTTTTGTTACGGTCGGTTATTCTGTCACGGTTGTGCGCGGTGGACACATAAGATGAACGAAGACAAAGGTTTAAACGGGAATGAGAGATTTAATGGAACTTAAGATGAGGAGGTACACACACAGGGTAACATTCACAATAACCGACAACTGGAACTCAAAAGGACAGCAACTAATATAGTGGAGATAACGAGTGGCAGACAGGTGAACACAAATGACGGTGATTAACTGATAATGAGATAAATGGCAGAAACTAGGTCACACATGGGAAATGAAAACACAAATAAAAGTCCAGGGGCGTGACAGCGTCACAGGAATAAATTACATTTTAAACAATATCGAAATTTCACAATATTAATACTTTTTACTGTATTATATCAAATAAATGCAACATCGGTGAGCATAAGATACTTCTTTAAAAGTTATTATATTATATTATATTATATTATATTATATTATATTATATTATATTATATTATATTATATTATATTATATTATATTATATATTATATTATATTATATTATATTAATGCATAAATTGAACAATAAGTAAAATCAGTTTGCCAGTAGTGTGGGGAAATACATTTGGCTCACACAATTTGCTGCTCAAGTAAATGTACTGTATCTGAGGGTTTTAAGAATGTTTAGATATATGTTTACTAAAAAAACAAGAGAATAATACCAATTGAGGAATTTTTACAGTGTGTCTGTGAAAAACAGAGCAAAGGAGAGAATGAAAGAGTAAGTGTGAGCGCTGTGAGTCAGGATGACAGGACTGAGGAGTGAACAGTAGGTGGAGAAACAGCGCGTGGCGGCTGAGCTCTTACCAACAATAACTAGAACAAACAACACTTTTACAACAATAATCAGAAACTTCAGCTATCAGGTCTCAGATGAATGTCAGCAATCTCACACATGTACGAGACACATGAGCAATGCATGTGTGTGGCCGGCGTGTTGCATATGTGACTGACGGTATCTGTGGAGACGACACGTCAGTCCCGCTGGAAGGCTGAGAGCCACGGCAGCCCGCGCCGCCTCCAGGAAATTTAATTCAGCAGCCACTGCTTTAAATGTCATTTGCAGTTTATCAAATCCAGTGTACAGATGCTTTATATTCAGAAATGCAGGTATTCTCGTAATGACTGTAAGGCTGGATTCTCCGCTCTCTAATGCATTACAGAGGCCATAGTTCAGGAAATTATCCAGACTAAATAATAGTTTGTGTAACTGATTTGAAATTTAAAGCAGCACGTATGCTTCAGGTTCAGCTACTATTATTACTCACACACACACACACACACACACACACACACACACACACACACACACACACACACACACACACACACACACACACATACGCACAAGTTCACATAGGTAAATGGGGACATTCCATAGACATCTATTGTTTTTATATACAGCTAGTTATAAATACCACAACCTAACCTAATCCCAACTGAAAGCTATATGGTCACAATTTATTTTACTGTCCAATTCTTACTATTAACTAACTATTAAGTATGATTTTGCCTCAATATACTCCTAATTTGCTGCTTATTAATCTATCTATCTAGATTTAGTAATTTAACACAATTTAACACAAGTCAAATGCAAGTATGTGGCCTTGATTTTGAGCATTAATAAAACAAAATGCTATTGCTATTTCTGTTTTAGGATGCTGTTGCAGATAATATCGTAAAATTTTGTAAAGTTGTATCCTTTTTTTCTTTTTTTCCCCCTATTTTCTTTTTTCATTCTGTCAGGGCAACTTATGCAAGTTAGGTCTGATGGTCATGTTTATAACTATCTACCTGAGTAATTGCACATCCAAATTAATTTAAGTATTTAAGTAATCAAAGTATTTTAAAAGTCAATTGCACACAACCTGAAACAAATTTGCTCATATATCGGTGGGAAAATGCAATTACAAATGCTTTTTGGTGAAAGAAAGCTTGACTAACTTGGACATCAGGGAAAAAAAAATACTTCAAATATATAAAATATATGTTAAGTACAGTAGGTATTAATGTGCACATCTGTAATTATTGAAGATAAGATGGGCTGAGGTGAGACAACCCACCACTTCTGTCCTGAGGACATCGCCGGAGAGCAGAAGCGTCTGTTCAGAAACCTTTGAGTCACGTCTTTACCGGCTTTAGTCCACTAACAAACCAGCAAGATGCTTCGCACAGCTACTTCTAGCGGCTTGAGATGAAAATTCAATTTAATCTGCCCGCCTAACCAGTCGCGATTCTGCACGGCAATAACATTTAAAGCTGGCGTGTGTGCTTAAACGCAGCATAAATGAAATTTCAGTTGACAAACTGTAGAGAGGCTTTTAAAAAAATGTGTTAAACTCCTTCTCCAGAGCTGTGTAAGCGCTCTCCGAAGACGTCCTCTTGCTAATCTGACAATTTTTGCTCCCTCGCAGATCTAATAAATAATGAATCCGATTCTGCCTTGATTTCTGTTTAAAAGACTAGTGCTAAATTTTCGTGATCTTGTTGACGTACGTTGTTCACTTTGTATTACGCTTCTCACGCTAACGTTTGCAGCTCGCAC
>CM071943.1:4605000-4735000 GCA_036784905.1 Acrossocheilus fasciatus
AAAAATGTAATTTCACCCTCATGTTTTCCATTCCTGTCTCTCTCTCTGTCTCTATCTATACACACTTTAATCGAGTGTATTTAGGTTCTATCTTGTGCACATGTACTATCAGAGTCAGTGTGAATCACTGTGTGCATCAGGTCAGTTACAGACTCGGAGGGAAAGAGTGAAAAGCTTCTTCTCTGTGGCATGTTGGGTCACGGCGTGCTGGACTGACTTTGACATTTGTGTGAGTAACAGACCCGGAGGAGTTACGAGAGATGTGTGATGTAGAGCTGCTGGAAGAAACAGCAATCTAATTACACTGTTTACACAAACAATCGCTTCACTTCGGCCTGAATATGTGTCCGCACCATCATATAGCTAGATAAAGGTTATTACCCATTTACTTTAGAGGAGATCCGCAGGAGATGCATATAACAGACGTGAAGAGAGATTGTTTATCTTCCGCTTATGTCCTACAACGCTGGACTCATTCACCTCCACAGACGCTGATCTACTTCCTGTAGTGCGATTAAGACGGATGGACTGTTTACGACTAGAATTGGAGATGCTGTCGGGATGAAAATGAGAGACACAAAAAGTGTCAGTGATTGTCTTAAGAGTACTAAGCATGATTCATGAGTGGAGCACATTAAACACACCACATTACATTTATTTATTTGTTGGATGGTTTAAAGGCAACATGAGGTGATGCTTACTTGCATTGTACTGCCATAATATGATTTAATATTCCAAAAAAAAAAAAAAAAAAAAAAAAGTGGGGTTGGACATTCTGTTTTAGTGCAATTTTACACAACATTTCACGCCTTGAAAATGCCATGTAATCCAATTTAGACCCTGTCCTGAATTTGATTTGAGGTTGCAAACAAGATTCAGACTCATATTTCAGTGTGAAAGTAGAATTAAAATTAAATGTAAGTAATTTAAACCAGAAGATTAAAGTTTGTAAAGACAAACTTGTTTGAAATATCCATCCATCCACAAGTGTCCTGAAGAAGGCTGTTTTTGCCGAAACGCGTAGATCTACTTTTAACTATTTTGTAAAGATTTAAGCCCAGTACATTAAAGTCTTTTTATCTTACCACGTGAGTGCTTTAGTATTTCATCTATATAATTTGATTTTTTTTTTTTACCTCCACCACATCCAAACCAGTGGTTTTATAATATTTATTTTAATGGCCTTTATTAAGTTGGATGGACAGAAGGATAAATGGATGGATGTATAGATACATTAGATGTATAGATAGATAAATACCAATAGATGCTTACCTCTGAATAAAAAACCTTCAGAAAGCATCAAAATCTTCAAATCTCTTCCAACAAACCCACATTTTACACAGCAAGGCCAAGAACATGCAAGCGATTTCATGTTGATTTGAGCACCAGATCAGTACACAAACAGCCTCTAGATATATGGAGTAGTTGTCATAACACTAGCATAACATGATGTTCTTCAGACTCGCTTGCAACTTCTCTCCAGCAGACCTTTCTACAGCCTCGTGAGTTTGCCGTTTGATCTTTCATTTGCATGTCATTAACCACATTATAGGTTCTGACCAGAGCTCTCCTTACTTCTCTATCTCTCGCACTCTCATACGAGCGAGCTACAGTGTTTTCCAGCACATCACTTTTGGTCCCTAGTGTGATAATTAATATTCATGTTTGTCCAGTGCCTCAAACGCTGCCTTCAGGCATTTGCGAAATGATGATGATTTGGACTGCGGAGCTTTCTATCGGCCCGCTTCTCTCACAGAGAGGGAGGCGAATATCATCGTGTGGAAGACAAACGTTTGTGCATTCACAGAGAGAGAGAGAATCGGTGGATATGCCTGCAAATAATATTCCATACCAGTTCAGGAGATAGTGACAGGTACAGAATGAAAGAGCTCATGTTTGTCTCTTTACGGTTTGCGCTTGTTCCCGTGTTTACAGCGTCGTCTACATCTGTGGTGGCATTCCATCTTAATAGCTTTTAACGTAAATGAAACTCTCACAATGCCTTTCTTACAGTGTTCCTGAGCACCTGAAGTGCAAACAGAAGCAGTCGTGGTAATTAGTGTTCTTAGCGAGATGCATCGCCACTCCCTCGCCTGTTTCTTTGGCCCTCCCTATACCGATTTCCAGGCACCGTGAGCCTCCCCTGCCTGTCAAAGCTGTCAGATTCAACCTGCCGGTACGTGAGGAGCGGGAACACTCTGGAATGCCGAAAGTGGGGTTAATGCATTCCTGGAGCCTCGCACGCCCAGCTGACATCTTTTGCTGTCTTCGCTTAAATAAATTCCACACCACACCGTTAGCGCTAAACAGATGTTAACATAACACCTCGACTAGATTTGCATTTCCTGAAGGAGACAGCAGCGCTTCAAAGGCAGACGAAGAATAGTGTTAAAGTTTTATGTTAGTTTTGGGTTTAAGCTTTGGTTTTGTGTAAGTGAAATGCCAGATCAGTGCTGCTGTGTGCGTGCAACTAAGCATTACCTTGATAATTGATCTGATTCTTCTTTGGCACACACTCATGCTGGGTTTCCATGTTTCATGGGGACATTGCATAGGCCTAATGGTTTTTATGCTGTACAAACTGTATTTTCTCTACCCCTACCCTTTACACAATACTTTACCTATTTTAGAATAAATAAACTTAATTTTGCATGATATATAAGCTTGTTCCTATGGGAACCAAAAAAATGTCCCCACAAAGTCACAATTTACGTGTATTACTATTTGTGTGGGTATATGTGATTCTCATAACTTAGGGAATACCAGGAACATGCATACACACACTCACACACACACACACACACACACACACACACACACACACACACACACACACACACACACACACACACACACACACACACACACACACACACACACACACACACACACATTTGTTTCTGTGAATTGTGTGGACTTTCCATAGACTTCTATAGCTTTTATACTGACCAAACAATATTTTCTATCCCCGAACCTTAAACCTACCCCATAAAGAAAACCTGCTTGCATTGTTACACTTTCAGATAAACATCATTTACTATTTTTAATCTTTTTTTTTTGTTGTTTTTTTTCCTCGTCAATGTCAGAAATACTTTTTATCCAACAAGGATGCATTAAGATGTTCAAAAGTGACAGTAAATTCTGAAAAAATATATTGATATATTGAAAATATGTATATTGAAATATATTGAAAAAATATATATTTGCATCCTAGGAATAAATTGAATTTTAAAAATTTTTACAATAGAAAAAAAAAGTTTAAATAATATTTCACAATATCTATGATAAAGGTGAGCATAAAATACTACAAAAAAAAAGAATAAAATTAAAATAAAAAAATCTTACCAACCCCAAAGTTTTGAACGTTTGTGTAACTGTTACATTGTTAAACCAAAATTCAACAGTTTATGCACAATTTTTAAGCAAACTCAGTGTTTCGAATGTCAGATTTCAGTTAAATACGATACATTCCAAACGTAATTTTAATGACTAACAACAAATTTTATAAACATTTTGTTTTTTCACTTTTTCAACTTTAATGGACAGGACAGGAGAGACAATGAACACTGGGAGAGGTGAGAGAAGAACAGGACTGTTCGTTTTCTTAGTAGTTTGAGGGGTGACTAATAAATAGTACAGATTTTTGATTACTTTTTCAGTATAATGTGGCGTATGTAAAAACATTATTTTACAGAAAACTACACAATACAGATTCTCAAGCTTCTGTTTGCAGTTTTTGGCCGATACCAAGTCAGGTGCATGCGCCACGATAAGCCAGCGCTGGAATATGTCTTATCTCTCTCTGTACTAACTTACGATAAAGAGAACATACTTGGCAGCACTGTACAATGTGTACACAGACACATACGCTGTAAAGAGACTCGAGAGAGCAACAGCTGGGGTTCGTTACAAAACCCACAATCCTTAGGGGCCTTCTGTGGCTGTGTAAATACAACGCAAAGACTTCCATGACTCCTGACGCAGAAATAGCCCAGCTGTTTACTCCAAAAAGAATCTGTGTCAAGACCGTCGCCCACTGCACACGCAGCCATCTGGCATTGACACATGCACCGTTTCTTGATGACTCCACTTAGTCGCTTTTGTTTTGCTCTTTGTTCCGTTGTTCTTAATCACTCTTGCCTTCCAGAGCGCCTCGTTTTGTCTTCGTCTTGCGCTTTTCAGCGGCTGGTTAGATCTCTTCGCTCAAGGTCTTTGTGACGCACTGGAGTATGTATGACTGATTCTAATCAGTCAAACCGTATAAAGGCTTTATTTCCCAGAGCAGATTGCTCGTTTGGGCTCGTGTCCCGGTGTGTGGAAGGCTGCTCCGATGTCTCTGTAGAGTCATGTGACAGACGCCACCACAGATCTGTGATGAACAGTGCGAGACGTGGCTGCACTAGTAGGTTTTGACCTCTGCCTTCAGCTGGACTGGTGTTTGGAGAGTAAAACATCTGTAGCGCTTTGGATTTGCCCTTGAGTTGAAGCGCCTATCATCTGTTCATGCGGAAGAAGTGAAAATGTGGCATGCGATGACATTGTCACTAGTGTCAAAGAGCTAAAGGACACGCTTCTCGAGTCAACGCGCTGGTGCTGAAGGCTTGTCAGCAAATAATTCAGCATTTATTTGATCTTTTCTGTCAAATTAAATCAGAGATGTTTGACTAATGGTTCACAGCACAAACCGAATTAAATCAACTGTAACTGTTTTACTGAATCCAGCCCAAGGTGGATAGCTGGTTTGGTTTGGTGGTTTTAGAGGGAACTTGTCAGGCTAGGAGACCATCTGGTCGATCGGCTAAACCAGCAAACCACCTCAACTTGAAGTTTTCAGGAAGTAAAACAAGCTTCTTTTGCATACTTTTTGTGCTAATAAGGCCATTGAGCTCTAGGGGATAAGTTACAAAAGTGAATGTTTGATGGATAAAAACAGAGCCAAAATGGGTCAGGGAATAAAAGTGGCACTTAAAGTTTTTTCCCCAGTCAAGTTCTTCCTTTTGTGAAATTAACAGACTTAGGATCCTATGAAATTATTTTTTTTTCCTGTATTACATTTTTTTTTCCCCTGGATTTTAAACAAACAAATAAATAACAATTTAATCATTTATTTAATTTGTAAATAATGTCCTATATTAAATATTTTTTGTTTGTTTGTTTAGAAATTTTGTTTTGTTTTATTTTTCATGATTTAATACAAATAAATTAATAAATAATTAATAATTTATTTATCTTAAACCAAACTTTTATTTTGGCGGGTTGTACGTAGTGAAGACATTTGTCTTTTTTGTGGTTTAATATTAACAGACACTAGTGTACAACCCTACTGTTTAATCATACAAATGTTTGCCAAATTTCATGTTTTACACTAAATTCCATGCTTTCAGTGTTTTCTGCATTGTGGAATTCATTAAAAGCCCCGTAGTCCAAGTTGGAGAAGTAGCTTGTAGTTTGAGGCGTTCAGAGTCGTTTTGTGTGAAATCTCTAGCGTCGAAACCTTGAAATCATATCCATTACTCCAAACCACCATCAGCTGTTATGGAGGTGTCATAATTAAATGAGTTCTCTCGTAAATAATCCCACACAGTGTGTGAGTGAGCGCACTACATTCTGTGCATTATTAAATAACTGCTTTACTCTTATTTACTCTATTATTGATTGTGCTATTATTACCATCACATTCTGAGCTCAGCGGATGCAACGTAGACTAATTAATCTCGCAAGAAAGATTCAATATGCATTTGTTGTGAGCAAGTTTAAAGATCAGCAAGGCAGGATTATGTGCGTCTGAACTTCTGTTCCAGTTTTGGGGCCGAGTTGGGAAGTAATATTGATATTTGGCTCCATGGATGTGGATCTACATAAAACTACGCCCTCTGGGACTTATGTTCCTTTGTGGATAAAGATACGGATTAATCAAAGGCTATGAATTTTTATTTTTCTTTAATCTTGTACAGGGATGAGCAGCGGCCGGCGCTGATGAAGGTGGGGGGAAGAGAGATGGGCCGAGAGCAGTGTTTTAAATAGTAGTCCATTTAGCAAAACTGTTCTGTCCTAATGTGCAAGTAATAGGAGACTCTTAATCTTCATGAAAGATAAAAGAATGAATGAAGCCATTTGTGAGGGTGAGATATTCTCCAGGATGGATTACTTAAAGCCATGGGTGGGCTCTGTGATGTGTACCATTTCTTTCACTTTCAAATGTGTGATGCTTTATGAATTTATCATGTAAATGAATATTCTACTTAGCTGTCCTCAGGAGTGCAGTGCAATTACTTTTATATATTTTAGATTAAGGCCTGTTTTGTATTCCCTGATTGAAAAACAAAAAAGAGTGAGCTGCCTAAATAGACACATCCCTTCTTAGGCATCATCCTGTCTGACATGAAACCGCATGAGTGACTAAAAAAATAAATACATATTTAGAGCATACACATTCTCTGCATAAATATGCACGGCAATTGTAATTAAATTGAGCTATTTGTTAATGATTTCTGTCAAGTTTCCATAGTAAATAAATGTGTATGTAAGCTGATATTAAATTAAGCCATCTTTTCCTGAAACTTTTCAGTGTTTATTTCTCTCACTATGTCCTTCTTGAATGGAATATATATTTTTATGCTCTAATAAGCATGCACACATTTTGGGTGAAATGGTCCATTTGTATTATTTTAAGCTTTTTTTGTATATACATTCTTTATATTAAATGAACTATTAGTTTATTTCATATATTTATCTCACTAAATCTGTCTTGGATGGATTTCGTTGCTAAGCATATCAGAATATATTATGGGATTGCCTTCTCTACGGAGCTTAAAAATAAAGGCATTTAAGGATCTAATCATACACGCAATGCTGACTTATACTTGTTGTTATTTTATTATTATTTATACACAGTTATCATATTAACATTTTGAATTAGCTTTTATTTTTATATTTTTATTTTGAGTACTTATGTGCTGTTGTCATTTTCTTCTTCTGATTATTGTTATTAAGTTAAAAGTATTTTTATTTTAAAATACTTTTATTTTAATTTTAGATGTATTCTTTAGTACATTAGTACATTTTAGAACTTATTTTGTTTTGCTTATTTGGCAAGGCAACATTTCTAATTTGCGTTAATATTTTTCCTCTAATATTTTATTTAAGCTTTGTTTCAGTTAAACAACTTTAAATCTAGTTTTAGCTAACAATAACAACACTGCTTAAAATTTGGCAAAAGAACGATTTTGGAGTTGGCTTTGAGGCTATAGCTATTGTATTGTAATTATACGTTTTTTAGACTGCCGTTTCAGTGAATTATTTTTGCACAGAAAACATGCAGCCTGGAGAATTCGATACTAAAGAGGCCTACAGTTAAATGGCAAGATCTGACATTTATTCTTTTACTGCCCGTGCCGTTAGGTCTGGCATTGAAAATTCCTTGTCAGGCAAAACTCTCAGTGTCACCACACAACCTTTACGTCCTCCATTACGACTCGACTTAAATTTCAGGTTGTTTTTTTTTTTTTGTTTGTTTTGTTTTGATAATCACAGCCCGCTGTGTTTTATTGCACTTGCTTTCTGGCATTTCTCCAAAACATCTGACTTGAGCAGACAGATAATTCATTCAACAGGATAATTCATTTTTCCCCTCGTTTTGGAATAATATACAGTGTACCTGAGTCTGAGGTCACCGGCGCACAGACCCAGCATGGTAATGTTTCAGTCTGCACCCAGGGTCTCAGATAATAAGCTCTGGCTAGTTGCCTTGTCTTTTAGCAGGGAAGTTAATTGAAAATAACATTTATATTCAGGGATGGAATCGCTCTGGATTCCTAACTGAATTTAATGAAACCGCACTGCAAGACGGTTCATTGGCAAACGTGAACGATAAGAATAAAAAGGGGAAAATGATTTGGCTGGTTTGAAATCCAATTTAAGATGGATCCGTAATCTGCACTATTGTGAATTAATGTACTTAATATAACTGGGGCATTTAACAATTAAATTAAATAAACATTTGTGCATTTAGCTTATACTTAACTCTCTGCATTAGATTACTAAAAAGTCTGAATAAAGCTTAAAGGAAAGTTTATTTAAAGTACATTTTAGTCACCCTTCCTTGATGTTTTCCACAAAATATAACAAAATAAAACACAAAATAAAACACAAAATAATGCATTTTTTCCCCATTCATTTCCATTCATCATTCACATACCATTTATGGTATTTTTTTGTTTCTTTTTGGAGATGAACTGAACTGCAAGAACTGCATTGCATAGAAAACAGGTACTGTATTTTTAGCATAATTTCTGCCATTTTTCTAGACTTTAAGGGCCAGTTTTACCAAAAAGGGCAAATTAGTGCAAGAGCGCAATTCCAAAACAGCACCAGCGGGCATGGAAATTTCTGCAAGTGATTTACTAACAACGCGCAAATTACAGAACACAGACACAACATCTCATTTAAATACTGACCAAAGCAATATACCAAACGCAGTGCAAATTAGCGTAGTCGTGAATAAAGAATAAAGAATTAAAGAAGCCACAAAAAGAAAAAAAAAACTGGTTGAAAAGAAACAAGAAGCCAAAAAATGAAGGGTTGCAAGAAGTTTTGATCGACCTGGTGTTGCGTGACTCCTAGTTGAGGGTTCCAAGTCGTCTTGTATTTCCTGAAGCAAATTAAAAATAGCATGGCTTGGCAAATGATATATTCGGATAATGTGTTCTTCTGGCATTCCAAATAAATGAATACGTATGGAAAAACTCCTCTCCCTTCTACCACATGCTCTCTGTTCTCTGCGGTGCCTCCTCCTAGCAACAACAATTGCAGCCATTTCAAGCGTGAAATAGTTTAAGACATGCTTTTTTGGGGGCGTTAAATAATGGCGCAAATACCAGTAATTTGATGAGCACAAAGGTTAGTAAATTGCGTTGTGTGATACATTTGAATACTTTGCTCCTTTACATTTTGTGTCTGAAAGTGAAACTGCTACAAATGCATATTCAATAAGGTCAGGTGCAAAAATAACTGCTAATTCGTCACTGTATTTCTCAAGTAAATCCTGATGGTACTATTTTAACACCAAAAGAGGGTTTGCGCTGGCGCAAGCTGTTAGTAAAACTGGCCCAAAGTCTCCAGACTATTGTTCTTCTGCTTAATCTGGCTGTGAATACACTGAAGAAAGAAGAGAGAGGAGAGGTGGAATGATGTTGTGCTAAGCTGTTGATGGTATCCGCACGAGCTCGGCCCGTCTGGTGTAAAATCTCTAAATCTTTTAGTCTGTTGTGTCACATGAGGTACGTTATCTACCACAGAGTTCCTCTGAGGAGACCCCAAATTGCCAGGTCGGCTTTATGTGTTTGAAAACCTCTTAGGTTTGGTAGATGTCATGGTATAAAGGGACAAATGACAGTGTCGGGGCCACTACAAGACAGGTTTAGGATAAAGCATTTAATCTGAAGAAGATCAAAATTGATGTCTAGACTAGTAAAAGCATAAGGGTTGAGTGAGAAGTCATTTAGCCGATACATTTATTCACAAATACAGGGACAAACCCCCTTTCAAGCATCCTGTGATTAAATGTCTTTCTGGGAAAATTGCACTTGAGGAGTCGGCAACACTTTATTTCGATAGTCCACTTTAGACATTCTACTAACAATAAGTAACTTTGCAACTACATGTCAACTAGCAGTCTGTTGAATAGCTTCTCCACTTTATTTTGATGGATCCACAACATACAACATACTGACTATGAGAAACTTTGCAAGTATATCTCAACTTATTCTACTAACCCTAAACCTACCCTACTGAGAGTTAGTAGACATAGTAGAGTAGAATTAGTAGAGTTAGTCACTAGCGTAAGTGGGTGGGCTTACATAAAACTGGGTGGGCCAAGTGTGTAGCTTATGAAAACTGCATGTCAAATTGCCAACAAAAAATACAGCACCAAGGTTCATTACACAGTACTTCTAAAGCAAGAATTAACATTAATAATTTGTTATGTTCATTTCAAAATGTACTAATAGGACATTATTAAATTTAAAAGTTGTATCAAGTTAACAAATTGCAAGTTGTTAACGTTTCCTGAACTAAGGTTAACAAAGATGAATAAACATGTTAACAAATGTACTGCTAATCTTAGTTAATGCATTAACTAACATTAACAAAAGGAAGTTTATTGTAAAGCAGTACTTCAGTCTGAAACAAGGGGGCTTCGCAGATGATTTCATAATCACGTGTCTCTGTCAGTTCATGCACATCGAAGACCGCAGAAATGTGCACAGTTGCAAATTATGCAGTTTGTTGTGGCGAGTGGCGACCAGGACCTAGCACAATGTTTATGTGTTTCTTTCCACAAAGGACGCATCTGTTTAGCGGATCAAACACTGTGCCTATGCTAATATGATGCTTCAAACATGCTTGGTTCAGAAGTTTCCGATCGATAAATCCAGCGCCCTCAGGTGGTCTGTCGGGTTTTATTTGTAGACGTTCCGGATTTATTGCTAAGGCTTTCACTTTTTAAAGAATCGATCTGATTTATGTTTGCTTCACTGGGCTATTTTCAAATTTAACTTCACAAACGCGTGCATTTTACTATTATATCCGTCGTAAACATAACATTGTGGGTGGGACTAACAGAAATGGACGAATCATCACTTTGACAAGCGTGAAGAGGGAAAACTAAGAAACGACCTGTAATTGACCATGAAAACAAGCTTTTAATATGTGTTATGAATATATAAAGTAACAGTAAAATAAGACGTTTATTATTATTGTTTAATAAATTACATCCATTTGGAAAATTACCAACTTCTCATTGGGTGGGCCACAGATGAAAGTTACTACACTACTGCATGTAGTTAAAAAGTTACTTATAGTTAGTAGAATGTCTAAAGTGAACTATCAAAATAAAGTGTAACCGAGAAGTCTTTAATTTCTCAGCTGTTTCTCCTCAACAGAAATGAGATTGGATGGAGAACAAATAGAGACTTTCGTTGAGGTTTCCTGCTTGTCAGATGTTTCTCCTGTGAGAAAAAAAGACCAGAAAAGCAGGTTCTAGTCTCAAAACAGTGCTCAGTCGTTAGTCAGATGTCTCAGTATTCACTCAAACATTTCTCATCAAATTCAAGTCCAAATCTGAGCTGCTGTTCAAATTCGCATTTGCATTTGTGTCTCTTTTACCTCCCTTAAGGAATTTTAGGAGAAATATCTGAGACAAATTTGACACTGAATCCAAAAAATATAACAGAGAGCATTAAATATCTGCATGAGCAATGAAAGATCGACCTTCCTCTGGATTGCTCAGGGAGAAACTGTAATAACTCAGGTTTACAATCTTCCTGTTGCCAGTCCATGAGCTTTAACCCCTGCACCTACGCACAAAGTGTCAGAAGCACACCATGTAGGGTTAACCTGTAAAAGCGGCTATGAAGAGGTGTCACGCTGCTTGCAGTTGGAAGTCGGTGTATTTAGCGGTGAGTTCTGCTGGTTGGGTTTCAGTTGAAATGGGGGTGTGCGCTGTGATCTCTCAGGTTTCTTCTGAGGATGTAAATGAGTCTGATCTTTATTAAACTCTTCCACCCCACGGCGCCCGGCATGGTGCGCACACCAGAGCGTTCTGATGACTCTTTCACACAAACAGCCTAACCTCTCACATACGCACAGCGTGCAGAAACACAGGAAACTGCCGGCGAGGGAATGAAAATGAATCAGACGCTTTGATGCACACCTCAAACAAACGCCTGACGTCAGTCAGCCAGAGATGACAGAAAGTGTCGGTGTCACCCGTGGACTTGGCTCTCATGTTTTAGGTGACTTTCTTTAAAAGAAGACTAACTTCTGCGGACCCTCACTTTGCATATTACAGACACTTGAATAAGTATTAACCAGCACTGACTAGTGTAAGACACTCATTAACCCTCAGTACTGACAAGAAATAATTTCAAAAATATAAGTGGACTCTCCCTGGATAATACGCCTTCCTAGAGAATGAATGAATGAATGAATAAAAAAAAGAGCATGAATAATAAAAAAAGAGCATTAAAGACTTTTCAAAAACATTAAACATAATATTAAAAAAATAATAAATATAAATTAATAAATAAATAAATAAATAAACACAAATAAATGAGAGCATTCAATATTTTTCAAAAACATTAAAAAAATTCTGACATTTATTTATTTTTATTTTTTAAATGTTAAACATTTTGTATGCTTTCTCGATCAAAAATACCATAAAAGCAGTAATACCGTGAAATAGTATTGCAATTCGAAAGGAATGTTTCTATATTGATATATTTAAAATTAATATATAATAATAATTAAATAATTGTAATTACTGTGAAAAATAATTTATTACTGTGATACAAAACCATTCTAATATGCTGGTTTGTTTCTCAAGATACATAAGAACAGAATATATTTGAAACAGATTTTTTTTGTAACAATATAAATGTCTTTACCAATGCAAATAAATAAAACTAACTAACCAACTAACTAACCAACCCCAAACCTTTGAATGGTAGTTCATGTTTTCATATTTTTCAAGATTTTTCTCCTGAATTTCAGAGAAATAAAATTGCACCCCAAAAGGTGTATTGTTGACATCCTGTAGGAACGTATTCACATTCTATAATATTTCTATACTATTATGCAAACTTTATTTTTAGTCTCGTGTTCACATACTTTGTCTGTACTGTCATGTTTTATGATCCGAGCCTCATTATAAGCATCTCAATGCCAGTGAAACCTGTGCACGCTGTGCAAATGATGAATAAACAACTTGACATGAACTAGAAACATGTTTTTGAGATGTTTGACATTTGATTGCAGACTTTCATATCTTGTCAAATCTGAGCACAATTTGAGAAGAGCCTGGCATTACCAAAATCAAACTAAAGTCTGAAAGTTCTCTCCATGTAATCCTTGTTGTCAAGGAGAAACAGTTGAGAAAACAAAATGATGTTTTATATACACAGTTTATATATACACACACACAGTCAACTTACCTCTGTTCCACGACAGTTTTACAGCATCCCGCCTCCACCCCAACTTCACACTCTTAATCTTATTTCATCCCAAATATGCTTACTAAATTGCTCAGTCGTATTATATGTTAGTGCGAACTCGTGAAATGCCTCATTTGCCTTTCTTTCTTCAGTTTTCTCCAACATAACTTTTTCTTTTTCTTAGATATTTCCCCTAAACATTTAGTCTTTTCAGTATAGTTTAATGAAATGAATGGGGATACTGTAAGTCAGACCATTTGATCCTGGAAGGGTTTAATAAGACATTTTAAAGTTTATATTAAGATTTCTGACTTTTGATGGCAGACCTGGTATCTTGGCTAATTATATTATATTATATTATATTATATTATATTATATTATATTATATTATATTATATTATATTATATTATATTATATTATATTATATTATATATTGTGTTCTATGCAAAGCTAGCACTGTGGTGCAAATATGTTTCTGCCTTTTTACTTTTTCTTGTGCTTCTAATTATGTTGTTCTCTAGTCATCTTAAAACTTGGCCTTGCTGCACTTTTGATTATTTTGGCTCTTAGATTATTTGTCACTAAATGTCAAAGTAAATCACTTCCTGCCTGCTAATATGTTATTTTTCTGTGTCTGTTATTGTTTCCTCTAAGACATTTTTGTAAAAACATCTAAGTTGCTACTTACTCTACTTTGCTCCCTTGAATCTCCTGAGCATTTAGAGAGCAAGCTTTGAGCAGTGTAATTTTCCTTTGGCTAGCTTATGGCTAGCTCTCATTCCTCCATATTTAGTCTGAGGTAATGTCCTGTAATAACATCCTACCCTGCTAATCTGTTAGTGGCGGTCCTCCGAGGAGCATCTGAGGTGTCTGTCATAACACTGCATGCAGATGTTGCCACGTTTACCCGACACAAGCAGACAAATTCATTTACGCCTTTCAGCTACGGATGAGCGCCACACCTAATTATTACGCGAGCCTAGCAGCAGGCTCCAGAAATATGTATAGCACATGCTAATGCCAGGGGTTGAGCTGGTACCACGCACAATACGGGATATCTGAGAGGTGATGCTGGATCCGTCAGCTGTAATACTCTTAATGTCACAGACAATGAAAAGTGACAAAAATTATATGCCAGTGCTCTCATCTGATTGAGGTTAAGAGGAACACAGTGTACAAGGTAAAATGATATAAAATTAATGCAATTTCCTTTTTGTGTTCTCTTACATGTGCCATATCTTGTGCGACTGCATCAACAGGTAAGAATATTTGTTTTCTTGTATTTACCAGTTATTTGTTTTTATTTTTATTAAGCAGATTTACACACCAAATATCAGTTGTCATACAGTACTTCTGATTTTTGTTGTATTTTATTTATTTATTGTTTGACATGTACTAACCTCCTGAATTTAAAAATAAAGGATTCTAGGTTTTTTTTTTTTTCAAAAAATATTATTTATTTATTTTATTATTATTAAAACAATTATTTATTTATTTATTTATTTATTTATTTATTTATTTATTTATTTATTTATTATTATTATTTATTTATTTATTTCTGCTATAGTTGTTTTCCATGAGAAAAAAGTGTATTTAATTTTATTTAGATTTTTTAAAATTCTGGGATCATGTGTAATCTGATCCGATGCAATCCATAAGCCAGACCACTGACTCCTATGATTGATTTATTCAGATTCAGCAATTGGTTTGACTAATTCATAAATAAGAATCACGTGAATCGAGTGATTAACTTGCATGTTATGTTGATCATGTTCAGCAGGTTATTTGTTTCTCGAAATCTCCTTCATATCAGCGCAGAAAGCGCTGTCGTCCCTCTTAACAGATTAGTTGTTTATATGTACGTTGGTGTTTTCCATGATGAAAGGTGTCTGGCATCACCTGTCAGGGTGGAATTTGCGATTTCTGTTGTTTACATCCTGGGCTTTAGACGTGTCAGGTTTGATTGGCCATCCGCTACACGTACTGTTTAACATTTCTCTCACTGAATTAAAAAGCTACTTGATATTTTCCCCGGCGTCGCCTCCACAGGGTATTTAGCAACTCCATCGTAGAGAGTATAATCTGTCATCGCCAAAGAAAAGGTTTTCCGTGCCTTTTTGTCTGCGGAAACGCTTGACACAGTGGATGGGAGAGGAGATCAATGAGCTGTCAGTCATCACGCACAGGGCTTGTCATTTTCCGTATGATGGGAAGGAAAGCAGGTGGGCAGATGGTTTCTCGACGATCTGCTCGAGGTGGTTTAATCTCCAGGCTCTTGTAATGGTGGACATCAGATGAAGGGGAGAATTAGACAAGACTCTTACTAATTAACTAGCGCAGCCCTTTTCTCTGTAGAGTTTTGAGTTCTTTGTACAAACCCTTGACATTCGTAGGATAGTGGGCTTGTCTTCCTTATCTAATGAATTTCCCAGGGACCTTGAGTGCAGGTCTTTAAACAAACACAATTAGACGTGTCAAAGCACCGGCTCTCGTTAACGCTCAGCCGTTTACCACTAATTACTAGCATGTTTTTAACCATAGTTTGATATGTACCCTGCGCACGCAGATCACGGCCTCTGTACTGTCCTGTTAAATGCTTTCTTGACCCTGTCCGTCAAATGATGGTTTGCAGGTAATTGATGAAGCACTAGTTAAAATCACTTCATTTGATTGTAATTCAGTAAGGTGAGTAGTTTTAACATGGATCAGCAGACCTTGATCAAATCTGAAACAAACAAACAAAAAATGCTAGTAAATTTTACAAATAATTAAAAGAAAGTGGCAAGTAACATTTAATTAAATGTAATATTTTGAAGTAGGTAGAATGGCTAAAAACTTGTAAAATGTTCTACAATAATCTTTAACTTAGAACTTTGAAAATCATTTTTATTGTATTTTGAAGAATAGCTGTTGTTCTGACTGTGATTCCACTTACAATTCTTAATACTTTTAAGGAGACACCAGCTAACATACTAAACACAAACGGTAATATTTTGGTTAAAATTAATTGTACTATTGGCAGAAGAATACAGACCTTACAAACTGAATACCATTTTTATTTTAGTTCACTAACCTTACATATTTGAATTGCTTTCAAAAAGTACACAAAACAGTAGTATTTTTTTTTACAAATAATTAAAAAGAAATCAGCAAGTAACATATTGAATCAAATGTGAAACAATAAGACAGTATTTTCTTGTAAAACATACTCCAAACTTATTTTACATGTTTATTTACAGCTTTAAAAAAAATGGTAAGGTGTATTTAGAAAGACTGACTGTAATTCCACTTCTGAATGATAGAATCCTAATAATTCTTAATACTTTTAAGGAAGCACCAAGTATAATACTAAATGCAAACAATACTATTTTATTCCAGTATTTTTGTTCTTGGCAGAAGAACGCAGACTTTACAAACTGAATACCATTGAAATTGTTTCCAGAACCAATTCATTCAGAATTTCTGAATGAACTTGTTTTCGTTTTCCAACCCTCCAAACCAGTCAGTAGGAGGCATAATCAAATTAGCCAAAACATTTATTAAATGAATGTGTAGCTTTGTAGAAATCTGTGCTTTCTGTTGATGCAGCTTCATCTAGGGCTTGTTTATGAGTGACCATTTGTAACTACTTTTGGTGTTTAGAGATAAAATATACATTTATTGAGGATGTGGATTAAGACCTGCAATGTTGACAAAAGTTGTTAATGCATTTGCGAGGAGCAAATTTCACATCCAGAGGCTGTGGGCAATTTGGAGACACGGTCTAATCCTGTCATAATGCCACTTTGTCCCCTGACATCTGCACTTCTCCCTCTCCCTCCGAGTTCCTCTCTTTCTTTGTCTGTCATCCCTTTACATTCACCCCCCAACCTCGTCCCTTTAGGCGAGCGACCCACATCCAGCAACGCAATTAACCACTTTGATACGTCAAGTAATTACTTCATTTTTCATGTTAAAATGCACCTCATTTAGCGCGGCGCAGAGCAGCTGAGATGGGGAGGGCGGGAGAGATAGGTCAGCGGCGGTTTGAGGAGATTAGCACAAGACTCTCACTGTCTCTCATGGCTCGATGGATTCTCTCCAGAGAACGTGGGAAATGCAGCGGAGGAAGTGGGATGCCATTTTGACCTTGGCAGCCAGCTGCTAACATGCACCAGAGACTTCCCCTCATTCCCCACACGCAAATGTGGCCTTTTGCGAGGGGAGTGCCTCAGAGTTCCTCCCTGGGCCCCTTCATGATTTTACCCCCCATTATTTAACGAGTCGCATGCCTGCCGGGCAAGTCGAATCTGTCACCCCCTGTGGAAGAGCAGCGTTTCGAAGGATAAGAGGAAGTGTGTGTGTGTGTGTGTGTGTGTGTGTGTGAATACGAGAGCGTGTGTGGTCCTGTTTGGCTACGGAGACTTCGTACAAGCTTTTAGTCGGTCTAAATATTTAAGTACCACTTGTGTTTGGACCGCAACTTGGAACAGGGCAGATTGGGATAGGGAGGTTAAATCCTTGGCAGAGTCGTTCTCAGTTCAGCTAAAGATTCATTCTCTTGATTTCGGTAATGTATTCTTCTGAGGTTTGTGCAGTAATTCAATTTGAGGTAATTGTAGCAGGAATCCATAATTAAAAAGGATTAAAATGCAAGCCATTTATAGACGGCTAAAGAAAAGGAAAAATCTAGTTCCTTTGATCCTCTGATTCTCTGAATTTTTCTGTTGTTGAGGTGGATTTCTCATTTGTTTTGAGACCGCTGGGAATAAACAGGGAGAAAATAACATAAATCACAGTGCCTGCTAGTATGTATATACATATATATATAATTTTATTTATTTTTTTTACTAAAACATTTTAATACATGAAAAGCGCATCAGTAGGACAGAGATTAACCAAACCGTCAGAATTTACTTCATCTGCATTTTTGCTACTGACATCATTGTAAGTATATTCAAAAAATATATGAATATTTGAAATATTGCCCAATCCTCTCTTACCTACACTCCACATAAGCATTAGTTCTGTCATATACACTTTCCCAATACACTGTGAGCCGGACTGGACACACTGTGCAGGTAACACACACATTTCTCTTCTTCCAGATGAGTGGGATGTCAGTCATTTGTGGCTGTCTCTCGGTGGATCTGGTTTATTTTCTCCAGGGGAGTCCAGATAACCTGTACACCCCCGTACGCTGCCCCCCGTCCTGTAACATATGTCTGCAATGAGCGTTCCTGTCTGCTCTCCTGTTGCTATTTCCAGTTGGATGAAAGGTTGTGTGAGCTGGATGTTCTCTGAGTAAGTGTGTGTTTGTGTGTGTGTGAAACTCATTGTTTCTAACCCTGCTCCCTCGGAGTATAAGGGCTCAGCCTCATCCGTGTGACATGCTTCCCCGGTGGTGCTCGGAAACGGGAAGAGAAAGAGAACGGACTGATTCATTGTACAGCTGACAGGGAGATGAAGAAAAGAGGGTGGGATATGTTTTGATGTCCTTGTCTCTCAGGATTTGCCATGGATATTTGTCTTGTTTTCCCTCCGTCAGATTTTTTATTTTTTTTTCCCCGACTGGCTACGATGAGACACAATATAACACTTGTGCTGGACTCATTTGTCTTAATTTATTCTTCATATTCTCTGTTTACAGACTGTTTTATGCACTCCAGCTGATTTCTTACTCTACAGTTATACAAATGATGCATTGATTCATAGAAACAGTTAAAAATTAGGATTGTGCATCAGTACCTGAGTACTCAGAAATGACAGCAATGATTCATCATAGGAACAACATATTTTTAACATTGTTTCCCCAAGTTATTTATTTATTTATTTATTTTGTCTTGAGAACTGGTCACAGTAGCATTTTAGGTGGCACATTGTGGTCCAAATTATTTTTGAGATGAAATGCATTAATTTGTATCCATCTATCTATTTATTCACAAATCTATCTTTCAATCTACTGTATATTTATTCATCCATCCATCCTCTATTAAATCACCTATTTATTCATAAATCCATCCATCAATCCATGCATCCTTCCGACCAACCATTGATCGATTTATTCACAAATATATCCATCCATCATTCACAAATTTATAATTTATCCTCCATCCATCCATCCATCCATCCATCCATCCATTATTCACAAATTCATCCATCCACCCATCCATTTACTCTTAAATTCATCCATCCATTCATGCACAAATCTATCATCATCCATCCATTCTTCCATTTATTCATAAGTCCATCCATTCATTATTCACAAATCTTTCCATCCATTCATCCATTATTCACAATTTTTTCATCCATCCAACCATCTATCGTCTATCCATGTACTCTCAAATCCATCCACCCATCTTTTTATTCACAAATGCATCTATCCATCCTTTTTTCACAAATCTATCCATTTATTTAAAAATCCATCAATCCATCCATTTTTCATCCATCCATCATCCATCCTTCCTTCTATCCATCCATCAATCCATGTTTTCACAAATCTATCCATGCAGCCATACATCTATCAATTTGTCATCCATTTTTAATCTTCCAGTGACCTTGGGATTTAATTGGCTGTAGTAAAGAACACAAGATTTCCTTGAACATACTGTACATGCATTCTCAGAAAACCATAAAATAAGTTTTTCCCAAAATGCCTCTGACATCACTTGCCAGAAACGAAAGATAAAAGCTTATATCTACAGTACAGTATGCAGTTTGATTTAAAAATTCATCAATCTCCTTTAAACAGAGTATTTGACCATATGGTCTGTTATATTACACAAAGCAGATGCTCAAGTGAAGCTTTTTTTTTTTAATCCATGTTTATGAAACATGTTGAACCAGTAATTGAAAATGAAATAAAAGCAATTAACTTATTTTGAATTAAAGCAAAAAAGAATACATTTAATGGTGGAAGAGAGAGCTTGTGTGGTTGATGTTGTGGCATTAGTAGTCGATGTTGTTGTTCCTGGCCGCTGTTTTTGTTTCGTGTAAAGGACGAGAGAACCTCAGTGCTTTCTGCTTACGGATGCTACATCAGCACTCCTGCCAAACTGATGAGAGATGGGCTGATGTAGACGCAAAGACGGCCTGTACCTACCAATCAGACCATATCAGGAGATGCTGTCCCTACAGACAGACGCCCACGTACAGGAGCCTTCAAACAGCTGATTGGATAGTGAAGAGAGTAGAGCATGCTGGACTGTGTCCCTCAGTAAGATTTCCTAAACTCCAGCAGTGAATGTTTCTTTATTCAGGCATGAAAGATGAAAATGCTTTGGAAATGTGTGACGTCATGTGTACTTTTATCTCATTGTTTTATGATTTATTCATTATTGTCTTTATCATTTTCCCCCAACAGAGCCATGGATGCCAAATTGTTGCTCGGTTTCTCTAGCTTCAGTTATTCTAAACACTGTCACAATATTTTGAGTGGCACTGGTAGGACTACAATAATTAGACAGATGGAGAAAATTACATAATGTTCAGCTCTACTAATGGACTCTTGCCGCTTGCATGACTTACACTAGACAAGAAGGCTGCTGTATTGTCACTACTTAACATGATAAAAGAAAACTAAGTGTCTGTGGCAGACATCGTAACTGATAAATGTTATTTTAGTGCTTCAAACTCAGTAAACGATTTATTGCTCAGATATTAAATTACCATTGCATGGGAGACCGGGGCCCATATTCATGAAAAATCTTACTGCTAAGAGTTGCTCCTAGTAACACAATTCTAAGAAAATTATTAGAAATGTGGGTGTTTCCTCTTAAAATGAAAGAAAAGATCCTAGTAAAGAAAAAAATAATTCATAAAACATCTTAACCCTAAAAAGAGGTCTTAAGGTCCAAAATTGTTAGGAATACGGACGAGGACTTTTAAGAGGCTTAAGAGTTTCTTTAGCAGTGGAGAAAATGGACGAAACATGAAGAGGGAGAAGAAATGTGTTGCACACAATGCATGACTGAGTTAATAAGACGCTACACATTAGATCGTGCAGGAATCATGTTTGTGACCGATCTTATTAGAGACACGCTAACATCTCTGACACCACGCAGAAATGCCATAGTGCCAGAAATGGAAGTAATCACACCATTAACATATTTAGCAACTGGAAAAATGCAACTATGCAGCAGTGATGATCTGGGTCTGTCACAACTTTCTATGAGCAAAGTGATTGCACAAACAATTACAGCACTTTCAGAACCTTATTGTGTCGCTGTTCATTTCCTATAAAATATGTTAAGTATGTCAGCATGGTGAATAATATATATATATATATATATATATATATATATATATATATATATATATATATATATATATATATATATATATACATATATATAATGTGTGTGTGTGAAAGAGAGAGAGAGAGAGAGAGTACGGTAAAAAAGGAAAAAAATACGCCTGCAATTTCAAAGTGAAGGCTTTTAGTAGACCCTACTCTTAAAAGCGCTCTTTTATTTCCTTCTTGGACAACCAACCAATCACAGTCTTCAAAAGACTTTGTCATAGCTAGCAACGGGGTCAGCCCCGCCTCCTCACTGAGATAAAAGTTTTTGTCTTTTCCTCACTCAGAGTTGCTCTCAGATTGGTCCTGAATCACTTTTAAGCGAAGACTCCTAATTAGAAATTTTTAAGATGAATTAGGAGCTCTCGAAGAGGATTCTTAGACGTTATCAGTTATATTTCATTCAAGTTTCAGATATTTTTCCTAAATTCTCTTTAGCTAATGTCTCCATTTGATTTGACTTAAATTTTATTGTATGTCTAGGAAAACTAATTCAGATATTAGAAGGATATATTTTCAAAAAAAAAAAAAAAAAGAGGGTCAGATTTTGGCCTTAGTACTTTATTGGCATAACACATATTTTATAGAATATATAATCGCAAATGCATTTGCATACATCTATATAAGTGCAAAACAATATACTTGTATTGCATAAATTCATAATAATTATTATAATATTAGTTTGTTTTATTAATACTAATGTATGTTGTTTTGCACTGTTTGTATGAAAATGTGTTTGCAATTTAAATATATTTTTCTAACAGATTTGTATTCAGTTACTGTTTTGTATTATAATTCTAACAATTCTAAAATCAACACAGCATAATTGATTTGAAAACAATCAGTAATGTAATGTACAAGAAAATGTAAATGAAATAATTATATATATATATATATATATATATATATATATATTTTTTTTTTTTTTTTTACGATCATATGACCATATTAGGTCGTTTACTGTTGTTAAAATATTCTATTTATAGCCTTTTATATGCTGCATTAATTAGCGTAGATGTACACATTCCCTCAAGAAAATCACATACAAACCATATCTTATTGTAATCGTGTGTTTATTATTTTATATAATCTGTAGTGGCTGTTGTCAAGTTTATTTCTGCTGTGTAAACGGCTTAACATGTATGCTCTGGCTGAAACTCACACCTCTCCGTTCTTAAGTTGCCAGGTATACATTCCAAATATAATACACATCAGTAAAAGGATCTATTTAAATTTGTATTTGTCTGTATACACTTTGGGCAGCCGCGGTACATTATAAAAGTAGCCCAAAAAACCGCAACCCACGGCGATGACAGTAAGAAGTTGGGGTCAAACCTTATCAAACGATTAATTTGAGTTAAAAAAAAATGTGAACGCGTTAAAAGTTTTAGATTAAACGCATGCGATTAATAAACATATTTATTATTGATTTTTTTTTTTTTTTTAACGCAAATTAATTGTTTGATAAGGTTTGACCCCAACTTCTTGCCGTCATCGCAGCGCGGAAGGTTATCTATCATTGTGTGATGAGGGGACAGCGAACCAGTGTTGCCAGGGTAACGGCACAAGTGGGCTATTTTGAAAATACAGTCGCGGGAAAAAGTTACAGAGCCATGGGTTGCGTTTTTTTGGGCTACTTTTATAATGTACCGCGGCCACCTGAAGTGTATATAGACAAATAAAAATTAAAATAGATACTTTTACTAATGTATTAGTAATACTTGGAATGTATCCCTGGCAACTTAAGAATGGAGAGGCGGTTGTAACATCACAAACAACGTGAGTTTCAGCCAGAGCATACATTTAAAGGCTTTTAAACAGCAGAAATAAACATGACAACAGCCACTATAGATTGTATTAGATAACAGACACACAATTACGATAGATATGGTTTGTATGTGAATGTGTAAATCTGATATGCTAATTTGTGCAGCGATATAAAAGGCTATAAATAGCATATTTTAAAAACAGTAAACGACCAAATTCCACATGTGATCGTAAAAGGAAGTTATTACAAACACTTGATGGTGGTTTGAAGTGAGTTCTGAGTAAAAGTGTACTATTAATCTCAGAAATTGTTTTATGTAGCATGATGCTAATATTAGCTCTAATGCACCTGCAGAACAGGTCCAATTCTTCCTAATGCATTTTGTCATAATATAATAGCCTACTTCACGTAAGGTCGCAAGAAATGTTTTGTTGTATTTATTTAGAAATACTTTTGATAATAGTTGGGTAAATGTATACTGGGATTGAAGCGATGTGGCTTGGTAAACGTTTTATTGCCAGTATAAAGGCTGATAATGGCTGAATAAAAACAAAAGAATAATGATGAAAGAATAATAAGGATTATGTCTCATACCTGGGGGAAGTGTGAAAGGTTCTGTTTCCTTAAACTAGTTTGTCATGCATTTCTTTATTTCAACACATTTACAGGTAAATCCTAGTATTTTAAATTTGCTATTAATCATGATTAATTACAGTCTATGACTGTGATTAACGCGATTACATTTTTTTAATCGATTGACAGCACTAATATACATATACACTGACTGACACACACACACACACACACACACACACACACACACACACACACACACACACATAAAATATATCAAACACATTTGAAAGCAATTTAGTATAATTGCAATTAGCAGTTGTAAAATTGTGATTAAGACAGTGCCTTGTTCTGATTTATCTATACTCTTCCCACATAAATGTTCTCAAGATTATGCACAGACATAAAATTTGGCTTGTCAGATAAATACTGTAATCGACAACATGATCACATTTGTAGTTTTTTTTTTTTTTTTTATGAACAGGAAGACATTCAGGAATCAACACGACATACAGACATCCATCAGATGTAGTTAGTTCACATCTTCAGGCATAGTGAAGCGGATCTTTACAAGCAACTGCATTTCTGCTCTTCTCAGTGCTAAAATCAGAGTTGTCAATAGAAACAATTTATCAAGCACAGATTTTCCCTGTGTTAATGTCCTAGTTTCTCTGTATCGCTCTTGTAATGATGGGACTACAATGTATAGTTGTACAGAATGGACACATTGAAAAAGAACAAGTGTTTGTGTGTGAAGAGAGAGAGAGAGAGAGAGGGGGAGAGAGAGAGCAGTGGCCCCTCCGGACTCGCTGGTCCAGGCTCTCTGATGCTCTTGTCAGCTGTAAAACCATTGGCCTGTTATCACCAGTTCTTTGGTTGCCAGGGGAGACCATGTTGCTACACTGATGAAAGTTGTTAACATTGTGTTTGCCCATCACGTCGATGCGGTTAAGCACCACTGCTGAACCTAACCTTGAGTTAAGTAACAATATCAGTCTTTCTTCACTCCCGTCTTCTGTCTCTCCCTCTGTCTCTTTTTTGTATTTATCTCTCTGTCTCTTATGGATCAAGCTTTTTTTTTTTAAATCCTTAACTTTAAAGACAAGGCTCTGAATGTTTTTGATTCTCAATGGGCCTCTTTCATGAAAGCACAATTAATTTATGTGTAAATCTCTATTTAAATCGTTCCTGCTCAATTTGTTTTTTGTTTTGTTTTGTTTTTTTTGCATTTTTTTTTTTTTTATTAAATTGTCGCATCCCATAGGAAACTAAACCACAAATGTAATTTCTTGAATATCTAAATTGTTTTCCTGGACATTAATGAGAGTAAATGAAAAGCAAATAGCCTGCAATCAAAACTCAAATACTTCTTATCAAACATTCTCATTTTGTTTGTCTTTAATTGTAGACGCTTTAAAAACTATGTTATGTGTCCTCCTGAGATTTAAAAAAATGATTTACTCATATATTTTCAAACAAAAGGTACAAAATTAGTCGCTGGGTAGTACCTAATTTACCCCTAAAGGTACATATTAGTACCTTTTGAAAGTGGCAGTTTTTCTCCCCGTGTTTGAATGTATGATTTGCTCATGTTTCACAAATGTGGTCTGTTCACTCTACTTAAAGTCTTTATTGATTCAAGATTTGTGTCCAGAGAGGTGCTTCAGAGAGGTTAGATGAGGCAGCCGGTGGCCATTTTGGCTCAAACTAGGGCACATGTGCTGAAGAGCCAGAATAGTGGCTCTTTGCCTTTATAATCCTGTTTTGTCGCTGTTCCAGCCACTATCGACACAGGCAGGTACGTCAGGGACAAGAAAGAGAAGAAGCCATTTTCTGAAGAGTCTCAGCTGTTTGAGTCTGGCAAATTAGATAAAGGAATTAAATGTGTTGGTGGGGCTTTGTGTGTCTCCAGATGTGCATAGATAGACAGGTAGATGTACTAATTCAAAGTAAACTTTCAGTGTATGTGAGGTTTGCACCAGCTAACAGTGTCACTCTTCACTGTACATACCCACAATCCACTTCATCCCCTGAGATATGAATCATGCCATATGTTCCATACTGCCACACAGACTCAAATTATTTATTATGAAACAGATGTCATTTTGCTGTTCAGTTTGAAATGTTAGTGTTTGTTTTTGAACTCATGATATAGAGTTTGTTTTGAATTTGTCTCATGTTTCCTAGAACACCTACAGCAACAATTGAACATGATGATTTTTTTCATCGTGATTTTTTTTAAAAGACATTAATAGGCTTTTTTGACTGCTAGTTTGTTTTGTTAATCAAAATCAATCAATATTACATCAAAACACAAAAGAAAGTTATAATTCATAACGATTGTCTTTGTGTTTTAAATTTAAAGACATTACTATTACAAAGACATTTTTAATCTGCTTTGTTGTTTTTGTAATCAAAATAAATCTGAGTTGTTTTATGTGAAACATTGTAAAATAAATTGTTCACATATTTTTCATTATTTTACTGATTCTCTTGTTGTTCTGAACACGTCTTACTTGCTGCTTCGAAGCTTCAAAATTCTATTACACCAAAAAAAAAAATAATAATAATAATAGGGGTACAGCAGTGCATATTATTGTGTTAGAGTAGTCATTTGTACTCTTAGGGTACTACTACAAAACTTCTATAGATAAATTTGGTGCAAAAATCGGCAACACTTTATTATGATAGTCCACTTCAGACATTCCACTAACTATAAGTAACTTTGCAACTACATGTCAACTAGCAGTCATTAGTAGACTGTCTACTTAATATCTGCTAACACTTTATTTTGATAGTTTCCAACAGATATTCTAATGGCTATGTTACTTTGTATTATTCTACTAACCCTAACTCTAAAGTAAACTTAACAGTCTACTACTACTCTACTGAGAGTTAGTTTACATATAATTGCAAATTAAATGAGAGTTAGTTGACACGTAGTTCCAAAATTACTGATAGTTTGTTGAATATTTAAAGTGGACTGTTGAAATAAAGTGTATCCTAGAGATGTTCTTTTAAGGGTCCTGCCCTAGTGATAAACTGTTTTACCCCTGAAGGTACGGGTTTTGCACATCTTTTCTGACAGTGTTCCAAAAGTCAGTTTTGGAGCAAAATGAGGATGAGTAAATGAGTTTTCATTTTTGGGTGAACTATCCCTTAATTCACACTTTCACTTGTACTCAACACAGTATCATTTGTGTTTGCCTTGACGTTATGCTTCTTTCTTGTCTCGTAACAGATCAAGACGCACCAGGTCTGTTCGTGATCCAGTCAGACTGGAATTGTGGAACAGACTGTGTCGTTACATCGCTTTTTTGTTTGCTGTAAAATATTAACTAGGACTGATGTCCGTGAAAGCCTGCCAGGACCTGGAGCTGTGCACATTTCAGAGATACAGACTGCTGTTTGCTGTCAGCATTGATCAGCTGGATGAGTGGGAATGGCCAAATATGTACAGCGATAGCCCTGCTGGTGTTAGTGAGGATACGCCATTAGAGTGTGGCTTCACACTTAGATATACACATCCTCTCACATGTGGTTTGATACAGTAGTATTAGGTAATGGGCACCTTTGCTGGAAGGAGCAAATGTTTAGGACGTTACCATCATGAATCACGATCAGCAGTGTAAGCAAATTCAAATTCAAAATTCAAATTCAAATTCAAATATACTGAAGTCAGTGTGAAAACAGAGCACCCTATTTACCTCCTCCGTTGTATTTCATCAAGAGGTAAATGTAATAATCTGACACTCTGTGTACAAAACATACACTTTTTGCAATCCAGGTAATTCTCAATGGATGCAATAATTCACCTTATTTTTGTCTCATTGAATATCTCATTTCACTCTGATGTTTTAACATGTCCGAAATAAAATTGGTTGCTAACACAGCTTGACTTTTACCACAACTGAAGGTTAACGAGAGCAAATCAAAGGTTTGTTCTGTGGCTTTGGGTTTATTCTCCTTGATTTTCCTTCGGATTGACGTTGATTAAGAAATAATGCGGGGGGAAATCAGGCCAGGCTCACTGCTGTTGATTGGTTGTTTATCTACTTACTCGTGCGTTTTTTTGTCTTTGTGTTTTTGCTGATATTATTCTGAAGAAAGAACGAGCAAACGCCCTGTGTGCATTTTAGTGCTTATTAGCAGTCCCTGAGCTGCTGCCAGCAGCCTTGGTCAATTTTGTATGCTGTCGAGAGCTTTTCTTTGAGGAGACAAGCCGTACCTGAAGTGCTCTTTTATGTAGACACAGCTGAAAGTACAGGGTAAAGCCCCAAACCCCAGAGCAAAAGTAGGAGTCCAACCAATAAGATGACCTGTTGTAAGTATTTGATGTGTGCATGTGTGTGTTAGCGCCCCTGAATCGGCTCCCCGTCCATCTGCAATAAGACTATCAAAAGCTTATCAAAAGCTGTCTTACTTTTTTCAGACAGCTGTTGCTAAGTATTGAGATTAGGGAATTCTGGCTTTTTTGCCCTCTTTGCCGCTATTGTTTTATTGAGAGATAGGACAGGGACACATTGGAAATGACCACCTGAGATAGACCATTTCCATACTGGTCCAACCTGGTTTATGCTGGTTTGATATGTAACATAGAACATATTAAAATGCGGTTCTTTTGAATTCTTCAAAGAATAATCAATCAATCAATCAATCAATCAATCAATCAATCAATCAATCTCAAAACATTGCGGAAGACATTTCCACTTTTCAGCACTGATAACAATATTAAGAATTTTTTTTTTTTGGACACCATATCAGCATATTAAAATGATTTATGACGGATCATGTGATACTAGAGTAATGATGCTGAAAATTCAGCTTTGCATCACAGGAATAAATTACATTTTCAAATATATTCAACTATAGAAAAGCTATTTTAAACTAAGTAAAATATTTCACAACACACACACACACACACACACACACACACACACACACACACAGACACACACACACACACACATACATAGTATGTACAATTTAGGACAATTTAGAACACAAAGATTTTAAAGATCATGAGAAACAAATTCAAGTGCCTCCAAATTTTTGACTTGTACACAATATTCAAATTCCTGGATTACTACATTTTCCAAAATGTGCAGTATGCAACTGAAATATCCAATACAGCTACTCCAGACTGACCAGTGCAAACCAGACTGGTAATCTAAAGGTTGTTTTTTTGCAGCAGGCTGCAGAATAGTCCCATCCCTTCAGTGGTGAGAATGAGCGCTGACATTTTAACGTTAAATTCAGAGCTTCTGAATTAATGATCAACACTGTAAGTTCTAGTTTGCGCTAATTCCTGATCTCTAATCGCACAGGGTCTTGCTAAACCGATGACAACTCTAACTTATGACAGGAACATGACAACTGTGAGTTCACTCAGACTAATTGTGGATGTATCGAGCCACGCTGACATGATGTATAATTTTCCACATAGAGAGAAATGGAAGGAGGGCAGAAGAATGCCGTGTTGGGAAGCAGTTTGACAAAGTGTGACAATGATGGAAGCAGACTTCTCTCTTTGCTCTGGGCTTGCTGCGATAGAGGATAGCAGGTTGTTTGCACGTTCCGCGCGGCGCTGACAGGGATTATCGAGGGGAGAGACGGAGGACGATTGCAAAGAGCTGTTCTTGCAATTCAACTCGCTGCAGCGTGTTTTCTTCTCTCTGGCACATCCTGAGCGCTGCGCTGACACCAAAATAGACTGCGGCGTTGCGGATGTGTGGACGTTCACGCAGAGGCGGGCATTTGACAAGAACGTGTATAGACCGGGCCGAGCTTTTACACTGCACAGCCATCGACTCAAAATTTGACACCGTGTTCCTGGACGGGCCTTTAGACCTCTGCATGCATTCATTGTAGGCAATGGAAAGCATGCGTGATGCTGATGTGAATATTCCAGCGACCTGCCGTCCCCGGGCAGCGCTAATAGCGCGATGTAGCTTTGGGTCACACTTTATACCGGCTCTCACGAATACACCAGAATGATTACAGTTCAGGCTAGATCAGTGTCAAACTCGTTTGAGGTCCATGGTTCGTTTGGACAAAATTTCACCTTACACTCTTAAAATTGTTTCTAAAATGAGGTTTTCTCAGCTATGCCATATAGGAACCAGATTTGGTTCCCCAAAGGAACATTTAAATGTACAGTTTTTTAAAACAGCCATGTTTTCTTAGTTATAAGGACCTTTTTTAATAATCTAAGAAACTTTAAGAATAGAATTGAGAGGAATTGAAAGGTTGAGAATGTTAAGGTTTCTCAATGGAATCATCAATTCCCATAAAAGAAACAAACAAACAAAAAAAAAAACATTATTTTGAAGAGTCTAAGACCACATCCCTAATCCTAGCCAATACTTAATCTTAACAACTACCACCAATTATTAATAAGCAGCAAATTAGGAGTTTATTTAGGCACAAGTCATAGGTAATGATTTGTAAATAGTGAGAATTGGACCTTAAAATAAAGTGTGACCAACTGGTAGTTGCATTAAGAACCTTTTATCATTCATTGGACCTCTCCTTGGATTTTCATAGTAGAAAAAGGTCCTTTACATTAATAAAATATACTTTATACTAAGAAAAAGTGGTTATTTTAATAAATGTTCTCAAAGTTTCTTTAGGGAACATAAAATGGTTCTTTTGCTTTGAAAACACAGTTTTGGAACCTTTGTTTTTAAGTATAAGGTGAAGAACATTTCAATTTTTATCCCCCCCCCCCCTATTGTGGAATGTAAAAGTTCCGTGGATGTTAAAGGTCCATCATGAAACCATAGATGCCAATGAAATGAGCTCAACTACTAAAGCTTTAAAACTCCAGAATGAACCTCATGCTACTTTAATAACCAATACAGGAGTAAAACAGTGGAGAACATATAGAATTTACTGATTTAATTCACCTGAGGCTTTTAGATACATACGAAATTGCTAATTAGCAACTATTAATCAAAGAATAACATTCTTCAAAGAAAACCACTCAGTGCTCTTGGCTGGATGACTTTAGCTTTAATAAATCATCTAAGTTGAATATTAACACACAGTTCGACCTAAAAACTGCTCTGCAAGTTTAATTACAGACCTGCTTTTTATGTTTCCAACAGCACTGAATCCGTATTAATGTATAATATCTAATAATCACTCTGTGGAGACAGTAATGAAGTTGACTTTTATAATGTTATTCCTCTTGTACCTGTGCGCATACCTTGTGTTATTGACTTAAGCGGTTTGCACCATCTTCAAAGTGGGGTTGGGAATGGTTTTCTCTGGGACCACAGATCCAATTTTAGCTGATAAGCGTGATTTCACAGACATACCAAGTGCCAAATGCTGCACATCATTAAAAACAAGATACCACCACTTTAAGATTGGAGCAGAGGTTTTTGTGATTAGCTAAAAATAAAACATTATGAACACACTGTTATAAGAAATGTTTTCTAGTCTATTTTAGTTTTAATTTGTACCTCCGATCATACTGTGGGCTGGATTGGACTCCTCCAAGGGCCGTATCTTTGACATCCCCAGTCTAGAAGAGTGTTATCATGGCAGATTGAGCTAATTAAGAAAACACAAAGGAATTAAACCAGAACTAAGAAACAAGTGTGGCTGGTTAGCATGGCCTCGTTAACCCCTGCTGGTACAGTATATGCTTTAACTAAACCATCGGGTTCTAAAACACATCTCTGTTGTCAGCTGTGCAAAATCAGTGTGTTCTGCCATGGTCTGTCTGAATACTGGATTCTGATTGGCTGGCAGGTGCACAGGTCGTTCCAGGTCAGTTTAATCACGTTCTATATTAATGCGCTTCCTATAAACATTGGTAACCGTAATAACATACAGTTACAAGTTGAATAGTAATACAGACGAAAATAACCATCATTTTTATCGTTCCGGTCAAATATTGCAGCGCAAATATTATTAACACCTTTAATATGTGAATGCTGGCAAATGACCATGGCATAAACGGGATAATCAACGGCTAGCTGTGCATTAAACGATTCGCAGAGGCAGTGTCGGGTGGTTCTTCGCCTTCACGTCGTGCATTCAAATTGTTTAATGCACAGCTAGCATAATTCACGTCGTGCATTCAAATGCATTCAAATCATTTAATGCACAGCTAGCATAATTCCTATAATGTTTATAGGAAGTGCATTAATATATAACATGGTTAAACTGACCTGGAACTACCTGTGCAGTTAAACGAATTTAATCAACACCTGCCAGCCAATCAGAATCCAGTATTCAGACAGACCGTGGCATATATATATTTATATACTTTCTTTCTTTCTTTCTTTCTTTCTTTCTTTCTTTCTTTCTTTCTTTCTTTCTTTCTTTCTTTCTTTCTTTCTCTTTAAAGAAACAAATAATTGTATTCATCAAATATGGATTACATTGACCAGAGGTGACAGCAAAGCCAGTTATTATATAAATAAGTATATATATATATATATATATATATATATATATATATATATATATATATATATATATATATATATTGTATTATATATAGTATTAGTATATATAATAACTGGCTTTGCTGTCACCTCTGGTCAATGTAATGCATCTTTGATGAATAAAATGATTCATTTATTTAAAGAAAGAAAAATATCTTGCAAAGACCAAACTTTTATCAATATTTGATTGATAAAATCAATTCCACTGTTTGAGTGCACATTTTGTAACATTTTATTTCTGTAATGCCAATTATTTTTTCATCATTTTTTTTTTTCAGGAGCCACTGGCTCCCCGGCCTCTTCAAACAAAACGCCCCTGTTTTCCACATCATAACAGCATTTCCAATCATGCCTCATTTGTCAGGTACCTGCTTGAAGTTTCAAACAACATTAGTTTGAGAGAAATTCGCAATTAAGGGATCTGAGCGGCGAGCGAGTGTTGTCGCGTGAATCAAGCAGATGCCGAAATGTGCTTTCAGTGGAGAACTTGAGCCGTGTCTCCACTCCTGGCTGTCAGAGACACGGCTGCCGTGTGCCGCAAAGACAAACTCAGCCTAATAATATTTAATCATAACAGCGCTCAAAGCAAAACAACAGCAATCCAATATTCCTCCGCACTTTTCCTCTCTCTCGCACACTCGTTCTGTGTCAGGTGTGTCAGTGTGCGATAGATTAGAGCTGTGGGACTAGAATAATGGGGTTTAGCTCATAATACGATTGCCTGGATTTTAGTGCAGATTACATATCTAGTCTGCATGACCAGAGAAGAAGCCTTTAACACAGGTAATTCCATCAGCTTTCATCAGGTTTAAGACACTTTAGGGCTGTGATTCCCAATCAGGCGGACATGGGACCACATAAGCAAGTTTAAGATTTTACTTTGTTTATCCTAAACATTTTTATTTTATTTTTATTTATTTATTTTTTTTAATTCAGGGGCCAGTTGCATAAACTTAGCCTGTGTTTAAGAAATACTCTGACCAACTAGCAGTTACCAAGGGGTAGTAAGTCATATTTTTCAGATTCCAATTAATCTACAGTATGTTTTTTTTTTTTTTTTTTTTTTATGTAACCAACTTGTTGTGCTATGGTCATTTTGCTATGTTGTTAGTGTTGTCGCAATGGACTAAAACTTACTGACTTTGCTCAAACAGGGTATAACAACTATCCATAAGCTCAGATCAATGAGGCCTATGATTAACCAGTTCCAAAAAGAAATGCAAAACCTGTGCTAAATGAAAGACAACTTCACCAAATGATATATTTCGTGATAATATATTTCATGATAATATAGCATAATAAGAGATTTAAAAGCTATTTAAAAAGCACCAAATTATGTAAAGAATTTTCAACACAGCACAAGTGTTAAATTAATATCTGTTGTTGTGTTTGTTGTTGTAGCAGCATCACATATCTTTGTTTATCATTCAGATTGATGAAAACCTGAACACTCAACTCTTGAAATTGCATAAAACCAGCCAATCAGATTAGAGCTTGTGTTTTTTTATGTGCATGATGGTTTGTGATGGGCTGTGGGTGCGACGTCTGAGGTTGAGACTACTGTCTGCATAACAATTGCAGAGTTTCATACAAAGTTTCTTGGATCTTTGAGCTGTACCACATTTCACACACTCGTCTCTGTCCTTGCCAACTCGCCTACGTATTAGACCGGTGTTAATTCCCTGGGTTGGAAATTTTAAAGCCGGGCTCCTGCAGTAATTGCAGTTCCTGATAATCTATAAATCATAGCTGTGAGGTCATCTCATAAGCTCTTATCAGCCCGAGATTAAGGAATACTCACATTTGCACCCCTCCTTCTTCTGTTCATCTAATTTTGAGGAAGACTAGCCGCTGGAAAAGATTGATTATGCTTTCTTCACAACAACGCATTAGCTCTTAACATGTAATTTCATCGCGTCCAAATGAGGGCAGGGTTATTTGCAACTGAGAGGAGTTATCATACCAAGACTAGAAGATAAAACGGTTAAATGACAATAAAAAAAAAGATCACAACATTTATTAAAGCCATTTTAAAGACCCTCTGAGGTCTGTTTTACATGTTCAGAAATTTGAAAAGCCAAGATGAAAGTGTTTGCAACTGGATTTTCCAGTTGCAAAAAAAAAAAAAAAAAAATGCAGAAAGTAAAATCTTAGAATTATTTGACACAATAAGAATAGTGACTTGTATATAGAAGATAAATATGGTCAGTTTTGATTCCATGTTGCCTTGACACTCCGAACTGTATTAAACTGAGTATTTTAGATGTAGTGTAGAGACCCTTCATGCCACATCATTGCAAAATTTGGTTAGGAGGCAGACAGATCATCAACTCGATCCATCACAGACAATTTAACGCTTGACTGCCCTCTAAGTTGAGACACATTGGTCTGCCTAACAAGCTGGCAGCTCTGTGGCAAAGAACATGACACTGATGATGACTATGCAGGGATCTTTTGTTCTCTTTAAAGCATGATGACATTTCCAGCATTCAGTGAGAGGGTTGTTGTCAGGAGCACAATGTTCCTTGTATTTTTTTAATTTGTTTGCCATTTCTGTTTCAATGCAAGGGACAAGATTTAACCCCCATGTTATTTAACATTTAAAACATGAATAAGTGCACACAAATATTATTTGGTGTACAACTGTAGCACTTAATTTCTTCTGGTCTATTTTGATTCATTTTATTTATTTATTTATTTTTTTCTGTATTTTATTTTGTGTTTTGTTGACAATTTTCATCCAATATACTGGTTTTGCTTTTGTTTAAGAATAAGTACACATAAATCTTTATTTAGTTTGTGATAAAAAGGAGGGTTAAAGCTCCTGTTATATCTGTAAGATGGATTTCAATCAGATCAGGTAGAGATGCTAAAATAATTGTATTATTTTACCCCAAACATAAATACAGTAAAGTCAATTACTATTGAATATGATGGTTAAAAGAAAAACAAATGAAAAATAAAGTAAAGACAAAAGACAGTCAAACACGCCTTCCTGTATAATCTTGCTACATGAATAAGTCTAGTTTTTACTCAAATGAAAGGTCTGCGATATTACCATACTGGTGCATAATTTTGGGTTTCGATGCATAAATTCATGCCGTCTATTGCCTGGAGATGGAGAGCAATGTTTCATACAAACAGCAGTTTTCTGCTTCAGAGTGTCTGCAATGAAAAAGAATCATGCATTGTTATTTTGTCCTTGAACGAAACAAAATGCTTTCTGTATAAATCTACAAAATGAGGCTTTTCTACTCCGAAGTCGTTTAGAGCAAAGGATTTTTTGGGGTGCTTTATTGAACAGCTGAACAGCAGCTAGCAGCTGTTGTATACGTTGTCACGAGCGTTATCATAATCATAATCCTGACATGAAGAACCTCATGCAATAGTGATGGATTTGAAGTAGGGCTTTCACACATTTTGGGACATCCTATGTCATGTTTTCCGTATCCCAACTACATGTAAATGAAATTTGATGTTGTTATGACAGTCACTGAATCTTGTTTTCTCAGGCAGTGCATGAAAATCTACACAGGGCAACATTTAGTCAAAAACAGCGTTGTGCGATTGCAATTTGTTTGTGAATACGTGTTATAATATTATATACGTATAAAATATATGTGTATATATATAACAAACCAAACTAACCTATTTACTAATTTGCTGCTTATTAATAGTTAGTAAGGTACTTAGATATGGGGTAGGATTAAAGGCTCTTAAATATGGTTGCACAGAATAAGGCATTAATATATGCTTTATAAGTGCTAATAAACAGTTATAGGCATGCTAATAAGCAACTAGTTAATAATTAAAATTGGTCCTTAAAATAAAGTGTTACCTAGTTATCTTTATAGTTATGGTTCTTGGTGTGAATAGGCCTTAACTCTTTAGTCTTTATACTGTAAATAGTGATAATTAATGTCAAATACTATTTTATACACGAGAAATGCAGTCTGCCTGGAATTCTCTCTGGCTGCGCAGAAGGACAGAGAACTGTTAAAGTCAGTCAGGAAATATATTTGGGTAAAACAATAAACATAGTGACCTTTCAGGGCATGGAGAAAGTGTAAAATGCATGTTAATATAGACCTGCATAGGAACTAAATTGGATACAATTTGCTTATGTGAGTGTGAATACTGTGACATACAAAATGAACGTATATATTTACATTAAGGACATGCATATCCACACTCCCACAGTGTGTTTCATTGAAATAAATTTGGCAGTGCTAATTGGAAGATGTAAATGTGAAAGGGTAGTTCGGCCAGAATTAAAATGCATTGCTAGTTCCTGTTATTCTTTTCCTGTGAAACACAAAAAGATCATCAATAGAGCAAAAGTTCATACGGACCACAGCTGTCATGCGACAAAAATGAAACAAACACTGTAAACAGGTCATAGATGTACTATTGTATAATTTCAGCAATCTTAAAATGTAGTGCATGAGTCATACAAACAACCTTTGTGTTGTATTTATTTATTTATTTTTATTTTTATTTTTTTTGGCTGCTGCTTTTACCATGTGGATTGCAAGAACATGATGAACTATCCCTTTATTTGTACTTGTAACTTATATTTGACATCAGACGTCTCTTCTGAAACTCTTGGTTCTGTCTTGTTACTGCAGTCAGTAGATTGAAGTCAAGTATCATCTCTGCTATATCCTTTATAGTGGTTATTAAAGATGGTTAAATATTGCTTCCCTCAGGTAATGTGGATTAAATGATGTAGTGTGTGCAGGTACACTGCAAGCTGAAATTACAATCGTTATGGAGTGTATGGGGGGAGGAAAGATGGAGAGCTCATGGTAATTACGCTGCTGAAATAACCAGATAGGGTTTTATTACCAAATTTCTCCAGGCGGCAGCTAATGATCAACACGGGAAAAAAAAAAAAGATCTGTTCCTCTCAGCCTCTTTTCTCACTATCTCATTCTCTGAAATGTGAACTGTCTGCTAACACGAATGGACACTGGTTAAAGAGATGCTTTTCCCATTTTAAAGTGTTCTCAGGCTATAGCTAGTGTTAAGTGTAAATGATGAGCGGGGGAAATAAAGAAATGGCCTTTATACTAATCAGCTTTTGTTCACTGTGTCACAAATAGTCTAACTTCTATCTGTGCTGGTGTGTGTGCAATGTTAGTGTGAAATGTCTCAAATAGTCAAACCCGATGACCCTGATTAAAAAAACAAACAAACAAAAAAATAGTAATAATAATACAATAAATAGAAATGTATATACATGTATATACACTACTGGCCAAAGGTTTGAGTGCTTTTATTATTTATTTATTTCCTATTTATAAATCTATTTTGCTTAGTAAGGCTGCAATTATTTGATAAAGTATACAGTATTAATGTAGTAATAATATGAAATAGTATTACTATTTTGAATAAGGTTTTTCTACTTCAGTATATTTTCAAATGTATTTTATACATGTGATGCAAAGCTGAATTTTCAGTGTCACAGGATACTTCAGAAATCATCTTAATATGCGAATTTGATGCTCAAGACAACAAGGTTAAGAATAATTAACCATACATTCATACATACATACAATAATCATATATATATATATATATATATATATATATATATATATATATATATATATATATATATATATATATATATATATATATATATGTATATATATTCTTTCATGAATAGAAAGTTCAAAAGAACAACATTTATTTGAAATAGAAATATTTAGTGACACATTATGAAGGTGATTACTGTCGCTTTTTAATCATCTTAATGTGTCCTTGCATTATTAATTCCTTTCAAAAAGAGAAAAAAAAAAATATAATATTTTAATTGGTAGTGTATATGTGTATAAAATTTCCTCTGTAGGTTATTCAATGAAAGATTGTATAAATGTTTTGAATGAACAAGGTCATTACTGATTGATTTAGTTTTAACCTTCCTGAACTCTTTGCATTGATTCATCACCTTTAACACTCAGTGCTGCAAACCGCCTACAGTGTGTTCCCTGACCGGCTGATCCATATTATACACACAACTGGAAAGCAATAGCAGATATCGAACGACCAGTTTCAGTCTGATGATGCTGGATTCGGTGCAGTTTCCTGGTCACAAGTGCACCTCGTGTTTATAAGGTAACGATAGATACAGTGGTCACTTTTGAGGAACAGCTAACCACACTGGACTTGCTAAAGTTTGCAAGGTTAGTTAAACCAAATCTTTAGATATTCAGAGTTTTGTCTGAGGCATTTGATAGTAAGATTAACATATATTAAGGAACAGTATATTTTGATTTTTTTTTTTTTTTTCTTTTTACTTTTGGATGTATATCCTGAATATATCTGCATGATTGCAAATGTGACATTGACTTTATACAAAAGTTCAATAAACAAGACACTAATATTGTGTAGCTTAGTAAAGATAGTATTGTCAATATTACGTTTTTGTTCAATATCACCAACAAAAATGGTTTAAAACCCAAATATCAATTTCAAATCCATTAATCTCATAGCATTATTCATGCATTTCTAATTGTAGAGTAAATCCATTCATACCTCGTGCCACCTCTGAACAGTCTGGGTAAATATAGACTTTAAATGCACCTTCAGAAACAATGGCCAAATGTATGTGTAATAAATTCTATGTTGAATCAAAATCTATTTTTAAAGCTATGCTTTTTGTTTTTATTTAATGATTTTCTCATTTACTATAAATTTCCTGTTTCCCGTACTATAGTAACCATTTCAGATAAACCCAACCCCAAATTTCACATAAAATGAAAATAAATTGATCCTTATAGGTTAGCCAGTCTGACATCTTGTTCAAAATGAACTGAAAGTCTAAGTATATCAGTAAATCTGGTTACACTCACTCGCCTTTACCGCGCACACACACACACACACACACACACACACACACAGACACACACACACACACAATCATACAGCTTTAGCAGAGCATCTGCTCATTCTGCACTACATCTAGAGCTGGTGTGAATCTTCTCCTGCCACACACACACACACACTCACACACATTTACGTGTGCACATTTGCCTGTTCCCTGGAGGTGTCTGACAGCAGCCAGAGGGCTGCTAAGGGGCCTTAAAATTGGGAATGATGTGGCTGGAACATTTTCTTTCCTCTCTTCTCTTTCTCTCTCGATCTCTTATCACAGATGTGTACACTCTCCATTCTCTCTTAACGCCAGTCCTTCAGTCATTATAGTTTATCTCATGTCTTATGGGCGAATATGCATGTGAATCAGCTGAAATGCTTTTAAACAGCGCATCTGTGTTCGAGTGGCTTTGCATGCAATTGTTTGGATGTGTGCATATGTTTGAAGTGAATCCATGCCCCCCAGTCAGCTGAGCTGAAATCAGCCTAATTAAATGACAAAAGGAGGACAGGCGGTCTTCTCTTTCACAGCTTCCCGCTATTCCCGCTATTCCTGATGCACAGTTGTTCTGGCAGTACAGCTCTCTTGAATTACACACAATCACCGATGGACTTTATGAATCACTTAAAGGGGCTTTAATCTACATTTTTATTGCATGTTATTTTATTGTAAAGTCCACTTACAATCCATGATTTGATGCGTCTGAAACCCTGTCTGTCAGTGACTTGACAGGCAGCCTCCCATTTAATGATTTAGAACACAATCAAGTGAGCTTCACAGATAACCTAGCAAATATTTGCACAAAGAAATGTATATTAAAAATTGACATTTAAAGAAATATTTAAAGTACTCGATCAAACACCGCACTTATCATTCTCTACATCCACACCAAACCACACAAACAGGATTGTGGGATATCAGAAACAGCGATGGGTACATTCAGATTACATTCTTACTGTACATACATACTAGAGCATACATATTTAGCAGTTGCAAATTAAGTTGCTCATCAAATATCATGCGATTTTGTATGTAGGAATGCTTCTTCTTTCTGTATTTCTTAGTTTTTTTGTATGTTACTGATGCTATTGGCTACATGTGAAATGCAAAAACGCTCAAATTTGTTATACGTTGAAAAGCCATTCATGTCATATGTTGTCAGAAGCCTTATGTTAATCAATCCAACATACTAACAGTGACCCATTTTGCAACTTAGTTTTCATAAATGTAAAAATAATTTCAAAAAGAGCTAGGAAAATATGTATGTATGTATTTATTTATTTCATATTAATGTTTTGTTTTTTTCTTGTCAGCTAAACCACTATAATCTAAATATTACTTAAATTATCACTGATATTTTAAGTAATGTTAACCTTTTATAATTGAATGAATTCTTGAATGTGCACTTGCAAAATATTCCAGGCTTTTACATTCTTTAAAAATGCTGTATTTTTTTATTTATTGCATTCAAAGCCTCATGAATTTCCTGCAGTTCCCCTCAGAAACCCCGAAGGGTTGGTGAACTCCCATTTGGGAAACCCCACTTTAAAGAATATATCTGTAAATTATAGATTATGTGCTCACGCAGATGTACAGGGTAATTGGCTCATTCATAAAAGGCAGGAGGTGAAGTTGTTTTATGAAATGATGCATCTGCATACAGCATCAGGTGTTGGCCCACCGCTCAGTTCATCAATATGTGTGTCAGTAGTGAGAGACGCAGCTGTATGCAGGGTAATGTAGTCCGTTCCCCAGCCAGGAGCACAGATTACACATGAGGGAAGAGAGAAGGCTGGAATTAGTTTATTCTTGAAAATGAGCAGATGATCCCAGCCTGTGTGTTAGACGGACGACACTATCATGCAACCACCTGCATTCAGACGCTCCAAGACTTCAGTGCATCATAAAATATGCATGTGCATGTGTTTTGTATGCTTTTATTTTTACTGATGCCTAAGACATTTGTGCACTGGTGCCGCAGAGAACCGTTAAAGAACATTTATTGGTGGCTTTTTACATTTTCATCTGTGTCATTCTGACTGTGGCATTCTGATGGAAGATATTCACTTGGCATGAGCTGTGTGTGAATGATATCCGTATAATACCAGGAATCTAGCTTGTTTGCATAATCCATTTGCGTAATTACAGCATTAGTGATCTAAGAAGCCTAATTGCATTTCTATAGGCGGCGACTGACGAGGGTGATTCTAATCGATTGTCCTGGTGAAATGAGCAGGTAAAGGAATATGAGAGGATGAGCTGAAAAATGTGAGGTTATAGTTTCAGTTACTTAGGTGGTGCTCTTCTGTGGGGATGAGATGTCACAGAAAAGCCTAAAACAATGTTTGGATTTTCTTTAAACCCCTAGATTATGAGTTCTTCTTGTTTTAGTTTCATGTTGTTGATGGTGGCGAACCCTAGTCGATGTGACAAAGGCAGTGCTAACCAGTCTGATTGGTGTTTTGTTTTGGTTTGGTTTGGCTTAGTGTTTTAAGATTCCTTATTTTACGCTTAACATTTTTTAGAAATGTTTTTAGAAAATGTGCGTAATTTTTAGAATATTTAAAAAAAAATATTTTACTGATTTATTTTCAACCACATACATAATAAATAATCAAATAATAATAATATTTTAACAGTGGCTTTAAAAGTAAACAAATTATTTAAAATAATTTTATAAGATTTTAAAGATGATGTAGAAATGTATTTATTATGTATGATTCTCAGCAGAGAGAAAAAAAAACACAGCTATCTCTGCAAATGTCTGCTAAACAGGTTTTATGTTCATGTAGCGAAGGAAATTTGATTCCTTGATCCGTTTTATTTGCTTTAAAGTGATCGTTAAGTACAGTTGCACTTCTGAATGGTAGAAAACAGGAAATCTGGACATTTTGAGGAAAATGAATCACAACAATGTATCTCACCTAATGCACCTTTTTATTGCATTGTGTTGCACTGAAAGGTTTTTCAGGAAAAAATAGAGAAGCAGCTTGTTCATTTTATACTAAAATGACCATTACAATGTAATTCCCAACTTCCTAGGCTTTCGAATGCAGGATGGCCTTATTCTATCCTTCAGACAGACCGTCATTCCCAAAATTGAGAATATTATTGGAGGAAAATAACTTCTCTCGGGGCTTCGGCCATGATGCCTGCTTGCAACAGGAAACAGCATGTTTTGGACTCTACATCTGAAGATCCCCTACCTTTTATATATTTGCCGTAAGGGGGATGATGATTTGCTACTGATAACAAGAAAGAGCCGGCAGGTGTTACTCTGAGAGATGGACTGTCAGACGCCAAAATAGGTGAGGCGGAGAGGGACAGAGCAGGAGGCATTTCTTGTTGAAATGTACTATGGGTAATATTCTCACTTTTGACTAATGGTCACATACAGGGGAAATGCAGGCTTTCTCCAGACCTCTATTGCTTGACATAAAAGCCGTTTTACTGTGGCTTTCTTTCATCTGTGTCTTGGGAGTACTGCGCCTCCACGGCCCGAAAAAGCCTTGCTTAATCACTTTTAATGGCAGTGGGGTTTACAGTCTACTTATGGAAATATCAATACCTGCAGCTTTATGAGAAAGCCCGTTTTATCAGGTGCATTTGTATGACTGTACGCTCGTTTAACTCGCCGCTTTGTTTTGCTTTTTACAAATTGATAGTAGGAGCTCTTTGAAATGGCGTACGGTCAAACTTTCACCCTCACGACCACAGAACACAAGTGTGGGAACAGCATCAGTCATGTTTTCCCTAGTGAAAAATAAATATACTTAATTGTATTTCATAATAAGTATGCTAAAAATAGAGTGACATGTCTATACTAACTGAAAATACATTCTAAATGTAGTTATTTCATGCTTTCATCAAGTAAAAATTTAGTGCACTACAGATTAATTTGTAAAATACTATACTTTTTACAAAAGCATTTGGGGAAGGATGAAATATATATATACTTTCTTATATGTGTACTTTCTTAAAGGTGAATATATATATATATATATATATATATATATATATATATTTATTCACCTTTAAGAAAGTACACTGGCTAGGTTCTTAATTCCATCTACAACGTGTTTGAAACTTGTTAAAAGTGATTTTCACACATATATACCCATATAAACTAACTGGACGAAACCTTTGAAAGAGGACACCACTTCATAAACCCAATGACATGAGCATGCTCACTCAGCCCAACGACTAGTCTCGGTAAGGGATGAATGAAGCAACTCATCTTATGATCCTGTAGCCGAATGAAGGCCATATAATGCATGTCTGTGGGGATTGTTTGTATTGTATGTTGTCATATCATCAAGTAAACAAGGCCGCTTTATGTATTCTCACCTAAGACTATGGCACAAGAGATAACATCACATTCTGTGTTTTGATACTTGTTTGTTCATTCACCCCTTAAAAGTGTCTTAAGTATTTTAATAATGTGATTTTAACATCGGCCTAAGTATAGGCTGCAGTATGTTCAGTGAAGGGGGCTTGATAAGTCCGTCTCTCCTCACCTTATACTTTCATGAGCTCTGAAATTCACCAACAATCGGTTTTGCTGGACTTTTGCTAAACATCTGAACTCGGTAGAGTGCACTCTATTTGGAATCTGTGTTGCAGGTTTGGATAATAGTAATAATTCATAATGATGCAGTACTTTGTATAGTTTATTTAACCACACTTCAAATAGTGCTTTTCGCAATTTTGAATGGTTGCAAAGCAGCTTTACATACATATGTGACGCTGGACCAAAAAAAAAAAAACAGTCACAAGTAGCACGGGTATATTTGTAGCAATAGCCAAAAAATACATTGTATGGGTCAAAATTCTCAATTTTTCTTTTATGCTAAAAATTATTAGGATATTAAGTAAAGATCATGTTCCATGAAGATATTTTGTAAATTTCCTACTGTGAATATATATAACCTAATTTTTATTAGTAATATGCATTGCTAAGGACTTAATTTGGACAAGTTTAAAGGTGATTTTCTCAATACTTGGATTTGCACCCTCAGATTCCAGATTTTCAAATAGTTGTATCTCAGCCAAATATTGCCCTATCTTAACAAACCACACATCAATGGAAAGCTTGTTTTAAAAAATTGACCCTTATGACTGGTTTTGTGGTTCATGGTCACATATAGAAAGTAACAAAAGTAAAGATATGTAAACAACATATGGTCATGAATTTGAAATGGATGAAATTCACGAACTTGATCAGAAGGTTTATTTAGTATATTCACAATACACTCCAGTGCAACTTTACCAACACACTTTTTTCCATTAATGGTTCTTTAATGTCCCGAATGGACAACGACAATGTTGCACTGGGAAATGTGGACTGCAGCTCTTTGGGCTGTCAAAATATTATGAATTATTAAACTAATTATTAAAATGATCCTGACCAGCCCTCAAAACTACACAAAAAGTTAAAATGTCAAATAAATTCAGAGACGTTAACAACATGAAAAGTTAGAAAATGTATTAAAATAATTTCAATTCATACTCGCATATAAATCCGCAGCGTACTGCGAGACCATCAAACTGCCAAAACATTTCATTGCGTTTTACATTAACATTTGTGTCCAGTGCATTCAGAGTTGAAGCGTGCAGAGACAATGGGCAGAGATGTTACGCATGGTTTTATTCCATCTGCATGCACTGAAACATAAGCAGTGCGTTCACATTCTTCCACCAACGAATGGAACTGAATAAAACTAATGTTATGACGGTTTATCCAATTGTTTCCTGCAGCGTCAATGACAGATCATGTCAGGTAAAAGGGAAGCAAAACATTCTGCAGATGATATTTCATGTTGTGTCCACTGATTTCAACAGCATCAAGTTTAACGCACTTTCGTGTTCTATACAGGTACGTTTATTTCCATGCACCGCTTTCTGCGCCTATATGAAGACTTTTCACATAATTTGGGCTGCCATTGATGGAAAAAAAAACAGCTTACTTGTAGTATTTGTAACAGTATAGAAAGACTACAAAGTAACTGCAGTTTTGCACAGCACACGTCTGCTTTGGTGGCACATCTGGTAAAGCGAGTGCACGTTTGTGGCAGCGACTCGGGATCGAATCCAGTCTATTACATTAGAAGCACACAATAATTGTGCCATTAGCACACTTCAAGTTTATTTGGAATGCAATTTCAGTGCATTTTAAAGGGATAGTATGACCTCAGTTTGTTATTAGTATAATATTAATGCATGTTCAACACTCTTAAAGTGCAATTGTAATGCCACCAAAATACATTTGCAGTTTATGCTGAATGAATTCTGCATTTCAAAAATTAAATAAAAGAGTGGATATTTAAAGTGTACTTAAGTATACTTGGAATAGTTCCACTTTAGCACAAACAAGTGTATTCAATACAACTTCAGCACTGCTTTTGCACAGCTAAAACACATTTAGTGTGCCGCAACAATATTTAGTCATATTAAAGTACATACAAATAAATTGTACTTAAGTATACTATTTTTTCACTAGGGTTATTAGTGCAAAAACACCAGATTTATTGCAGGTGACACAAGTTCATGTTTAGTGTCCATGCGGTTTATGGACATGTGAGGAATAGTTTCAGCTCTGGCCCTCTGTTTGGAAGAGTGCGTAGGTTTAATTGATTTCTCAGGGACATGATATCACCCTGTTATGTCAATCTCATCTGGTTTCGTTTTGCATTTTAGATGAATGCTAGTATAAATAGCATAAATTAATCTCCATCTAAAAATGAAATGCAATCTTTTCAGTCGCATCAAGCAGAGTTTCTCGCTTTTCGGACCGTATGCGAACCGCTCTGCCGGACAGATAATTACCTTCGCCGATTGCAAAGCGATCCCGCTAACAAGTTTCAGCCTTCCAATTGAATTTCAGCATCGACTTCATAGCGCTTTACTTGTCTTTGATTTGGAAAAGAGAGAGAGAAAACGAAATGAACCCCCACGGTGATTTGATTTAATTTACTGGGAAATATTCCTTGTAAGCTGCATGGTGAATCTGGAGAGGTGGAGGGACTAATGCATTTGAAATGATCACCTGCGCTTGAGCATTTTGAAGTCGTTCTCTTTTCATTTTTCAGTGTCTGGGAGTAAAATACCCTGTACAGTTTCATCCTCGTGTCACTTTGTTTTGGCTTGACTGTAGTTGGCGTTCATCACTAATATCCTTCCCTTCAAGTGTAGCCTACACAGCTGCAAATTAGCAAACCAGTGGGTTAAGAGTAAAGCAGAGAATGGTGGAGAAACATTCAATTTTCTTGTCGTAATTAATGCTATTTAAAGGTTTTATATACATAATAAAATAAGGTTACACTTTATTTCGATAGTCCACTTTAGACATTCTACTAACTATAAGTAACTTTGTAACTACATGTAAACTACATGTCAACTAATTCTCATTAATTCACTACTACATGTCTACTAAATCTCAGTAGGGTAGGTTTAGGGTTAGTAGAATAAGTTGACATGTATTTGCAAAGTTTATAATACTCAGTATGTTGTATGTTGTGGATCCATCAAAATAAAAAACATTCCTATACATTACTAAACATTACTATAAGTACGATTTGCACATTAAGTTACACTTTATTTTGATAGTCCAGTTTAGACGTTCTACTAACTATAAGTAACTTTGTAACTAAGGGTTAGGGTTAGGGTTAGGGTCAGTGTGTAACTCCCGCAGCATTTGTGCTACGAATGATGCCTCAAATGGAAAGGCTTGTTGAGGAGGGTGGTGCCGTTATTTTCCAAGCAATTTAGACTCACAAAAAAAAAAAGGCCTTTTTTGAAGGAGGAGCCATTGAGGGGATCTTTTCACTTTGGACCTGTAAAACCAGCTACATATCTTTCTAAAAACTCTTCAGCAAATGCATAGCAACACCCTGCCAACCCACCCTCACACCATCCTAATATTATTTAGTCTCTGCTTAACTCGGAACATCTTACCTTCGCTTCTCATCATTCTCAGTGTTTCTTTCTTGTTGCCACCACAATAGGAACAAATGCAGCCCTATATTGCTATGCTAGCCATGCAGCACCAGCTAAAAGCAAACACCCAGCACAGACCCATCAGACAGAAGGAAGATTCAGAGACCCTGTGCTCAGTAATAACCAGAGCTCTGGCTGGACCTTTACATCACGTCATCACCCGAAACACTTTCCAGACACATCAAACTGCCACAGCTCCTTGTGGCCATAAGTCTCTTTTTCACTCTGTCTTTACTCTGGAAGTAAAAATCCCATTTACCTTCACCACAGAAAAATTGATTTTTTTCAACAATAACATTTAAAACTTTGAAGACAGACCTACCATGAGCTCTGAGATGTTAAGCAATGAGTATTTTGTAGAGGCCATACTGTAGGTCATAACTAAATAACTAAATAATAATAATAATAATCATAATAATAACATAAGTTATTATCATTGTTATTCTTATTATTTGTAATAGCCACTCCCCAAGAACATGTAAATAAGACAAAATCCTGCAGATATAATTGTATATACTGTATGTATTTCTATCGTACCAGTCTGTGGTTTCTTTCTTCTCACATAATACTGTAGCATATTTTCAATTTATATCAATATTCCACGTCCATTTATTTATTTATTTGGTAAGTAGCTGCATAATAACCAGTATAATGTACATTCAGTCGGTCATTATCTCCAAATAACGCCCTTCAGGGTGGCTGTCTGCATATTACGGCCCGGTTTATGGCTTAGACTAAGCCAGGATTAGGCCATATTGCAATTAGGACATTCAAGTAATTTTTATAAACATGCTTAAAATAAAAATCATTACTGGGGTGCATCTTGAGACAAAACAAAGGCACTGACATATTTTAAGATCAGTCAGTGCAAGTTTATTTCAGTTGAAACAGCTCAGACTTACAGGCTTAAGCCTCGTCTGTGAAACCGGGGGTATATGTTGTAATGTCTCATTTGTAATGTTTGCTGCCGAAATGCAGGGAAGATTATAAACCACCGCAGCAGAAGTTGAAGTCAAAGTGTTGCTTTGTTGATTTATTTTTTGTTGTCTGTAAGCGTTTTTGCCTGTTGCCAGTGTTTTCATCAAAGACATTTGTATCGAGTGGCTCTCCATCGCCGATGCCATTGGCCTTGAGATAGTGAGTCGTCGCGGGGTCACCCTGAGCATCACATTTATAGAGCCTGACGTAATGTTGGCACGAGCGATGGGACCATTTGTTCTCCGTGGATGGGTGTGTGCCAGCCGGAGCTCTGGTAATGGGTTGGGTGGCAGACGGAGACGCTGGGTGCATGAGCACTTGAGTATTTTTCCGTTCTAACTAAAGCAACGATTGTGTCTCTGAACAAAAGCTGGAGGTGGACCGGCAGTGCTGCCATAAAGATCTCCTTTCACAGAATTCATTTCAGTCCATTTACAGTGGTGACGTGATTTCTGTATCAGTTTGACACTGGTTTACCCTTGTGTGTCCCCTGATGTTGAGGAATGACTGACCGTAACTAACCTATACTGCTAACTTTACATTTTTCAGTAGAGGGGCATTAGCTCAGCGGTTTTTTAAATAATATGGCTTCTCCAGTAACAAGGTGTTGCATGACAAAGCATTACTTCGCTGTTTGTGTCACATTGTTTTGTATTAAAATGAACCGAGGCAATAATCACACTAGAAGGTTTTTTTTGTTTTGTTTTTTTTTCTGTTTCAGGTATCAATTTAGTAAAATGGTTCATTTGGCCTGTTCATTTCAGTTAAATGATTCACTTGAAGAGTCACTCCAGAGTGTTTCCAGATTGATTGATTGATTGATTGATTTTATAATGTTTACTAAATGTTGTTAAATATAGCTGTTTATGACTATAAATTATGATGTAGGGTAATTTAATTTAATTTAATTTTGTGTACATTAGGGTTTTGATGGCACCATTCTTTTTGTTATTTATTTTTTTATTTTTTTATGTAGTATAATATTAACACAGTAGTTAGCTGCTGTGCCAACAAAATTATATTTTAAGTAAAATTGCGTGTTCAGGACCTTGAAATGTAAGCAGAGATGACTATCTTCAATTTTTGACTGTTTTAAATGTTTTAATTCAATTTAATTTAGATTATTATTATTTTTTTTTTTTTTTGTAAAAAATGTTAAGGTAGATTAACTCCCCGGAAAATATTAATTTAAAAAATAAATAATAATAATAATAATAATAAATAATTTGACGTTAAATAATTTTTTCCATGAATGCTTTTTACAAATGCTTATTGTAAAGCAGTTTTGATTATTACATGATTATTAAAATATTATTTATAATTGGAATACACAAATATTAATGTGCATATTTGTAATTAAATATTTACCAAATTTAGTTAAATATTGCTGTTCATGACTATAACTTAGGGTTTAGGGTTTATAACTTAGCAATTTAATTTAATTTCCAATTTAATTAAAATATTATTCCATATGACTAAATACATAATCTTGAATACAGTAGTTAGTTGTCATGAAAAAAAAAGAAAAAAAAAAAAAAAAATATATATATATATATATATATATATATATATAGACATACACACACACACACACACACACACACACACACATATATATATATATATATATATATATATATATATACATACATACACACACACACACACACACACACACATATATATATATATATATATATATATATATATATATGTGTATGTGTGTGTGTGTGTGTGTGTGTGTATGTATGTATGTCTATATATATATATATATATATATATATATATATATATATATATATTGTATGGGTTAATATATTTGAAATATTCCAAATGGACAGCTTGACTGTAATTTAACTGTTTTAAATAATGCCTTGCTTGTGAAACTACAGTCTCAATTATCTTCCCCAATACCGGTCTCTCCAAACCGCAGAGAATCAAGTTGATTCTTCATTAGTGCTGTCTGTAGCAGTGATAGTGTGCTTCATCAGTTTGGAAATGTGTGCTGTAAACGAGCAGTGCACAATTACTCATTATTCACTACTTTACGATGAGAGTCAACAAACTGAGATCAGCATGTCACCAATGCAGTGCTCGTGCAGGTACTATATGGGTGTCAGTGTGTTTCTCCAGATTGAAGGCTGTGTTGCCTGTGTGTTCTTTATTAGCTGTTTATCGGAATAAACTTAATGAACCTTGCCCTTGGCTTGACTGTTCTATTGTTGTTGTACTGGAGCGAGGGACCATCTGATCACTACACCGTCTGTACAGCACTCCAACACCTTCTGTCAACTGCGAAGTGTGCATCTGCTGCCGTATGTGAGAGTGTGTGGATATGCATTTCAGATGTTATTATAGTTTGCACTCTATAGGCCTCACTTATAAAACAAGCAGCAGCAAAAAAATCAGTGTAAATCAATAATAAAATCATAAATTGTTGCATGGGATTGAACGCATAAGAATGCATTAACATAAAAATAGATCTGCTTTGTTTTATGAAACTCAAGGACTTGGCTAGTTAGTCCCACTGAGCAAGTGCAATAGAGTTGAATGAGAAGGCTAACAGAGCTTTCTCCATTATCAACCTTACTGTTGGTAACTAAACTAAATAGCTTTTGTCATTAAATAATGTTGCTTTTAATTGTGATCCAAAGCCATACAACACCAACACGTTTAATAGAGAGTTAAACATTCTTCAACAACCCTTAAAGCTGGATAAAGAAAAATGGATTCCATCTATTTGGTTTTAGTTAATTTGGTTCTATTTTAGGACAAGGTCTCGAAAACTAGGAAGAAAACAAATGCATCAGCATGAGCTCCCACATTAATATTTTCGTAGCCTTGTGAAATTCTTTTGTTAGCGAGTTATTCATGCAATAATCCATCTGGAATCATCAGCTGAAATGATCCATCTAACCGTTCATTTACCAAAGCAATAATCAGTTCACACACGAGCAATTACTGCAACAATGTCAGTGACATCTCTATAATTATCATAAGAGACAATGAGAGACTCAGGTGCTCGATGAAGTCAGTGGAGTCCATGCCTGTAGACTTCTGAGCAGAGGTTTCATTAATTATGTGCATTCTCAATAAAGATATTATGAATGGGTAAGTCTGAGATAATGGAAAGGAGTATTTTTTATTATTATTATTTTTTTTTTTTTTTTTTTTTCCTTTTTAAGTTTTGATGGGACATACCATTTGACATTTAACAACCTAAACTAATCATATTTTTTAAGGGATGTGTAGACCTTACAGTCACTGGGCTCCTTGTGGTGATGTCATTATCTGTTTTATGATTTTATTATCATATGATAACATAACTGTCACGCTACCAGGGAGTCAAGGAAACCAGGAATGCAGAGATGAGGAATTCACAAAACGAGAGTCTTTAATATCCAACAGGGAAACACAGAGCACAGGCAAGGAAGACATTCAAGGACCGACCAACACTAACTGAAAGGACTGGGGCTTATAAAGACAGGATAATCAGGGAGGAAGACGAAACAAATAAACAATCAAAGGGAGACAGAAACTGGAACACAGAACACATGGGGAGCAAAAACACAACAAAACAGTCAAGGGCCGTGACAATAACAGCTTCCCACATATTAGTGGGTAAAATATTTCATTTATCCAACAATATCACAAACTATACATCTCAGCAGAAGCAGCACTTACAAATATACATCTACATTGGCCTGAAACTGATAATGAAGCACTAACCTGGCTGCTCTGTTCTGAACCATCTGAAGTTTTTTTAGGTGTTTCTCCGAAGCACTTGACCATACCATAGGGCAGTACTCAAGATGCGATAAAACTAATGAGTGTACCACATCTTTTAAAAGTGAAGAAGGGATAAATGCAGAACATTTCCTGGCCACCGCTATACCTTTTCCCATAGTACTTACTATATTATCTATATGTTTGGACCAGGACAACATATTGTCAAGCATCACACCCAGCAACTTAACAAGTGTTACTTGCTCTATTGGCACCCTATTAATAAATACATTCAAATCAGCAGCTTTAGTCGTACTATTTTTGTTACTAAAAACAATACATTTGTTTTTTTCTAAATTTAAAATCAATTTATTAATTCGAACCCACTTAGTAATTGTTAACAACTCATCACTTAAATGGTAGCCACTGACTTCCCTAGTATGGTAAAAAGAAAAAAAAAGAAAAAGGCTACCATCAACTGTTTGCTTAGCAGCATTTTTACCAGCCCACCTTAATAAATGACTAATTAAATGACAGATTTTTTTGTTTTTGACTGAACTATTACTTTAAGCTTAGCTGTGAGTGGCAGATAAATGTTATTCAGATATCAATAACATTTAATCCTTTAAAACTGCTTTGAAATTTTACTTTAAAAGCATTAATGAAAAGGTATTAATTTAATGTGTCAAACTACTTCATAAAGTTATATTTTATATAATTTCACTCTTTTGGTTTGAGTCTTTATTTGTTTAATTACAATTTCTAGAGAGTTACTCCACTTTGACATTTTGACTTAAGTTCAATCAATCAATCAATCAAAATGTACTTTGATTCAGAAATTGAAAACATGGTCATCTTAAAAGATCTATTGAATTATGTTTTAATGCTTGTGAATGTATTTTTTAAACTGGTGTCACGTCATTGACCCGTGTATATGTGTGTGTTCTCATAAAAAAAAAGAACACACAGTTGTATTTCTGAAAGAGAACAGCATTCCCTCCCTCTCGTTACAAAGATGGCCGTACACACACCGACACACTTTGATTTCTGTCCAGCATCCTGCAGTCCAGCCTTTGATTATCGCACAAGGTGACATGTGCCGGTTGAGGGGTGCCATGCTGATGCTGGTGTGACAGGTGCAGTCATCAGACTGACTGGAGGTCAAACAGAGAGGCCAAACAGCAAGCCAAAGCAACCAAAACTAGGGCACGGCGTCACGGCAACCAAGCGCCTAGACGACAGGGTGTCATGGCGATGGAGGCCGGAGACTGTGACGGAGCCCGTCAAGGATAAGAGAATGAGTGCAGTTTCAACAAATAACACAGTAAACAATGGAACTCGATTTTTGGGTGGTTGCTAGGATGTTATGTGGATTCTGTGTTTTTTAGCCTATTTTTGTGACGTTGCTTGGGTATGCTGGGTGATTGCTAGATAGCTGCTTACTTGCCAAAGCCAAAAACGTCTCAATGATAATCAATGACTGTGTTTGTTACAAACCTGTATGATTTTCTTTCTTCTGTTGAACACAAAAGACAATATTTTGAAGAATGTTGGCTAACAAACAGTTGACTGCAGCCATTGACTTCTATTGTATGGAACAAAAATACTATGGTAGTCAATGCTACCAACATTTGTCTGGTTACCAACACTTTTAGTTTGAAGAATGTTGGCAACCAAACATTCGGCAACAGCCATTGACTTTATGAAACAAAAATAATATGGAAGTCAATGGCTACCATCAACTGTTTGTTTGGTTACCAACATTCTTAGTTTGAAGAGTGTTGATAACCAAAGAGTTGATGGCAGCCATTGACTTCTATGGTATTGAACAAAAATACTATGGAAGGCGAAGGCTACAATCAACTTTTTTTTTTTTTCAAACTATTAAAAAAAAATGAATAGTTTGGAACAACATTACAATGACATTTTCATTTTGGGAAGAACTATCCCTTTCAAGGCAAAAACCAACGGCAGGGCAGGCTAATTTTAGTGTATTACCTACTGTTCTGAAGTCAGATGATACTTCTGTAAGAGAATCATCTAATTAACTGTTAACGGATCTCAAATTTACCAATAATAACTTCTTGACGAAAAGAGCCTGCAACTGTTTAATTGTTGTTATTTGACTTCTCTTTTCATTACAAGAGACATGCAAGTGAACTAACACATCTTTATGAATAGGGAGATGTCAGACACAATGAAAAACAGATAGCATGATATTCCCTAAGATTCCTGCGTGCGCTATTGTATCGCAGCCTGAGTTGCCTGGCACGTTTGACGAAAAAGACTAAGCAGCACAGCTAATTTTCTAGGAAATCAACGGAAAAAGTCATATAATTGGAAGAATGACCCAAGCTGATATACTGAACAACAGCAAGCATTTAAATTTTTTTTTTTATACCTCTTGTTTTTCACAAGGGCGATAGAGTTGACTGCCGCTAAGTCGCTGCATCTGAGAGCAATCGTTATTCATGAAAGAACGCATCAGTCACGCCACTTATTTGTAAACATGATATTTTTGAGGGGAAAAAAGAAAGGACGTCCAGAACAAAGGAAAGAATATGTTTCCTAATGACACAGCTCCGCTTCCATGTTTCCTTTTTAATCAAAGTGTAGCTGGAGCGTTGCTTCCTCTGGCTTCTGATTGTATTCACCTTGGATGCCATAACCTTGACGTCAACATAATAACTATGCAGAAAAGGAGTATTACACCAGGATCCTTTGATTGTGAGAATTTTTAATCCATGTCCATGGGGCCGTGAAAAAAAATACTTTTCACATTTGTTTCTTCTCAAATAGAGTTAAAGCTACAAGTCAGATGTCACAGATCATAAATCAGTTGGAAAATCAGTAAAAAAGTGGCTAATTATTTTCAGATCCATGGAGAAAACAGCATGGCACATGAACAGGAGAGCTGTTGGTATTTTCTTTTAAATAGATTCCGTTTTTTGGTTCTGAATGTGTGCGAAGATGGTGCTCATTTGAAGATGACATGAAATGGTATCCTACATGCTTCTAACTTCCGGCACACAAAGCTTTAAAAATGCTACATTATTTCCAACCCTATAGTGCAGTATTACAACCCGAATTCCGGGAAGTGTTGGAACGTATTTATTTTTTTATTTGAATAAAATGAAAAGTAAAACACTTTCAAATTGCACGAGACAATATTTTATTCACAATAGAACATAGAGAACATAACAAAAGTTTAAACTGAGAAATTTGCACTTTTATCCACTAAATGAGCTCATTTCAAATTTGAAGCCTGCTACAGGTCTCAAAAAAGTTGGCACAGGGGCAACAAAGGGCTGAAAAAGCAAGAAATTTTGAAAAGATTCAGCTGGGAGAACATCTAGCAACTAAATAAGTTAATTGACATCAGGTCTGTAACATGATTAGCTATAAAAGGGATGTCTTAGAGAGGCAGAGTCTCTCAGAAGTTAAGATGGGCAGAGGCTCTCCAATCTGTGAAAGAGTGTGTAAAAAGATTGTGGAATACTTTAAAAACAACGTTCCTCAATGTCAAATTGCAAAGGCTTTGCAAATCTCATCATCTACAGTGCATAACATCATCAAAAGATTCAGAGAAACTGGAGAATTCTCTGTGTGTAAGGGACAAGGTCGAAGACCTTTGTTGGATGTCCGTGGTCTTTGGGCCCTCAGACGACACTGCATCACTCATCGGCATGATTCTGTCATTGACTTTACTACATGGGCCCAGGAATACTTCCAGAAACCACTGTCGGTAAACACAATCCGCCGTGCCATCTGCAGATGCCAACTAAAGGTCTATCATGCTAAAATGAGGCCATATGTAAAAATGGACCAGAAGCGCCATCGTGTCCTGTGGGCCAAGGCTCATTTAAAATGGACTGTTTCAAAGTGGAAAAGTGTTCTATGGTCAGACGAATTGAAATTTGACATTCTTGTTGGAAATCACGGACGCCGTGTCCGCTGGGCTAAAGAGGGAGAACTTCCAGCATGTTATAAGACTGTTTTGAAAAGAAGAGGAGATGCTACACCATGGTAAACATGCCCCCGTCCCAACTATTTTGAGCAAGTATTTTAAGCTCATTTTGTGCATAAAATTGTAAAATTTCTCAGTTTAAGCATTTGATGTTATGTTATCTATGTTCTATTGGGAATAAAATATTGGCTCATGTGATTTGAAATTCTTTTAGTTTTCATTTTATTCAAATTAAAAAAAATTGGGTTGTATATAATGCAACGTTTAGATCCTTTGTTTGCATTTTCACTTTCAGCATTGGAATTTCCAGCAATGGAAGAGAATGGACACAAGTAAATAGGGTCAATTCTGCTTTCATGTTGACTTAAATGCCTTTAAATCGATAACCAGACAGAATGGCCAGTTATTCCAAATATCCACATTGTCTTGGATCCATCTCAGCTGGACAACCTCAGATTTGTTTCGTCCAGCCCAACACAGCAGGTCCACATGGCAGGTCGATGCGCGGTGGATATCGGGCGTCTGTTTGAGACAGGTCTCGTGGAGCACCAATTTGCATGTTAATGGAAGATGCAACCCTGTCAGTGGAATGGAAATCACAAATGAAGGGACAAAATGAGAAGAGAACAGAGCAAGAGTAATTTAGTTAACATGGCTGGAGCAGAGGGTCATTTGACATGATCAATCTCACTCTGTGATTGAAATGATATCATTAAGACGGAGGAAGCTGGGAAATAGGTTTGAAATGCATTGATAGAAGAGGCAGGGGTAAAATTTATATCACCGTGGTGACATAACATTTCCCAGGTTGAACTGAATATGTGACACATTTCCTGGTAAATGTCGTTTTTGTAATTCCATTCTGTTACTCTTACTTAGTACCTAGTATTTAAACTACTCCTAATCACAAGAATTCATGAAATTCAGATAATAAAACAGACGGAAACCAAAATGAAACCACTTAGCAACGCTTTAACAAAGCCCTAGCAACCATATCTCGACATGAATATTAGGTATTCACACAGAAACACACATTTTTATTTGAATTATCATTCAGTGAGATTTTGAGGTGAAAATGAAGAAACAAATTTGCATGTTCATGGTTCACTTACATTGGTTAATAATCACATGATGTGAAAAAAAAAAATCTGTTTTAGTAAGTGTTGTATTTGATATTTTAAAATGATTTACTTTAATTGTACTTTTTTTATGATTTAAGTAATTATAACCTCTTCATTAAACTCACAAACCCCCAGCCAACAGTTATTATACCAACCCCAGCTTGGGAAACCATGACATAATGTAATGTTTAATGCTCTTCAGGTTGTTAATATCAATGAACGGAATATATTTTCATTCTCTTTGTATTTTCAGATCAATATGATACAATATTTTCCTAATTCAGTGTAATCAAAAGTAGTCAAAATAGTTAAGTAGTTGATTCTACACCTAAAATATGTAATGTAATACAGTTGTCACACTACTGCTGTTAGGGAGACGAAGGCACGACAAAGATTATAACAACAAATCCTTTTAAGCCCGAGACACACTGCGCAATTTTTGGTGGTCTCAGACGAAAGACTGGCATTTCTGATTCACCAAGATTCTTTCACGATGCAAATATTTCATCTGGGATAACCAAAACTCATGCAGTATGTCTCGGTCTTTAATGGTAATCCACATGATGAAGAGGATCTAACACATAGTGTAACATACAACAATACCAGTCAAAGAGGCCAACTAATATACACAGGATAACGAGGATGATGAAGACACCGGTGAATGGAGGTTAACTTATGACGACTAGATGAGAACAGGAACATGACCAAATAAGGGCACACAGGAACTAAACTAACCAACGAGAGACAGAAACTGAGTCAAACAGAGCACATGAGGGATGAAAACACAACAAAAGTCCAATGGGGTGTGACAACAGTACATTACTAACTACATTTTTTGTCATGTAATTTGGAATCAGTAGCAGACTATAATTTTTTAACTAATCTACCCAGCACTGCCACGTAGCAACATGTTCCAGCCATATCTCGGCATGAATATCAGGTATTCACTCAGAAGACCCTAGTAACCACTCACAACAAAATATAAAAGCACTTAGAACATTCTAGAAACCATTTAGCAACATATTCTAGCCATATATTGGCACCAGAATATCATTAAGACATGGAGTGGACGAACAACCAAAACACCCTACCAAAGCAACTTGCATAAAAAAAAAATAATAATAATAAAATAATAATAATAATAAAATAAAAAACATTCAGATCACCTCAGCAACCACACACAACATTCAGTAGCTTCCTGTCGGTGATTTTTGCAGTGGCAAGCACCACTCACACTTCCTTCAGCAAATGTAAAAATCCTTTCTCTATTTTTTGGTATAATTATGGTCACTGAGCACGGCACTTTATATGCAGACCAGTTGAGTAACCTCAGGTGCTTGACATACAGCCTTTTGAACAGAAAACTCATTCAAAACAGGAGCGTTTTTAAATAAAGGAAATGCATTTCATCGGTGGAGTTTGAGGGTGAAATTGTTTTCTTCTGTGAAGTGTGTGTTTCCTCCCTTTCTCTATCTTCCTCTATTTCCTGTGGTGCACAAGGGTTGTCTGTCAAAAATCAGAAAATCCTCTCAAATTCACCATAAAGTTACTGTGGTTTGAAAGCTCTCACACACATAATACACTGTTAGAGGGGAAAATGTGGGGCAAGTTCAAACAGTCTCTCTCTCTCTCTCTCTCTCTCTCTCTCTTCACACACACACACACACACACACACACACACACACTTTCTCTCTCTCGGCTCTCGTTCTCAGCGCCCTCTCTCTTTCCAATCTCATTTGTGAAATTCATTTTCCTGTCACTGTGACTCAGTCTCTAATTCATCCCTCATGATTCCTCATGTCAGTCCCATAATGCCATGCTCCTATGCCTCCTCAGAGACCATTAGAGGAGTGATAGGGATGGACTGTGTCTAGCTCAGTGACGTGCAGGCGGTTTGTGGGGAAGGGGAAAGCAAGGACTCACAGATCATCAGTGTATTGTCTAATGCATATTGTACACAAAATTGCCTTTTCCAAATTGGTAAGCTCCAATCTGATTGGCTGGCTCCATGCAATTACTGGGAGTCAGGGTGTAGAGGTTTTATTATTCTGCCAAGAAACAAAGTTGTGTTTATATGTTCCCAGGAGGTTAAAATGAACAAGGATTTGCTGGATCTGTTTTGTGGCATCGGAACTGGACTGTCATAAAGCATCAGTTTTATTAAGGATGTTCTTTAGAGAAGATGTTTTGTAGAGTGTCATCAGAAAGGATTTTGATGGTTTTAAATACATTTAAATGGGGAAAAATCTTTTTGGGGAATTTTTTATTTTTATTTATTTTTTTTTTTCTAGTACCATTTAGCAAGTGTGCATTGAATTCGTAAAAAAATCACATTAAATACATGGATGATGATTTCTATTTTAAATAAACAAATTATTATTATTATTATTATTATTATTATTATTAATAATAATAATTAATTTAGTTGTTTGTATGTTTGTTTGTTTGCTTGCTTCCTTCCACAAAAAAAAAAGTTTCCACAAATCATCTGAACAACTAGTTTTCATATATATATATATATATGTATATATATATATATATATATATATAATATGAATTTTGCAAGAAGTTTGCATTACATTGAACTACATGACAGTAAAGACATTAATAACATGCCAGATGATTCCTTTTTCTTTTCTTTCTTTTTTTTTTTTTTTTTTAATAAACTTCTGTTTTGTATTGAGAAGCAAACTTTTTATTGGGCAGTAAATCATCATATTAATTTAGTTAGTTAATAATTAATTTAGTTGTTTGTATGTTTGTTTGTTTGCTTTCTTCCTTCCACAAAACAAAAAAAAGTTTCCACATATCATCTGAACAACTAGTTTTCATATATATATATATATATATATATATGAATTTTGCAAGAAGTTTGCATTACATTGCACTACATGACACTAAAGACAATAATAACATTTTTTTTTTTTTTTAATAAACTTCTGTTTTGTATTGAGAAGCAAACTTTTTATTGGGCAGTAAATCATCATATTATAATGATTTCTGAAGACTGGAATAATGATGCTGAAAATTCAGCTTTGCAATAAAATAATAAATTAGTAGAAAATATTTATTTTATATTTTGATAATATTTCACACAATTACTATTTTTACTCTTTTTTTTCTGATACATGCAACCTTGGTAAGCATAAGAGACTTTCTTATAATATTTAAGTGTTTACTAATTTGTTGACTGATTGTTCCAGCTTGAGATTCTGAGATAGGAATTTAAGTTTACATTAAATATTGTAATTATTAATATAAAATATTCAATGATCACACCTGCATATTCCATTTCTCATAGAGACAAGAGCTCTGGTGGCAATTTATTAATACAACTGAAATTTGATAGCAGCACCACGACAAGGACATAATACCGTTTTCTCAATCCGTTCAGAGGAGGTAGCAGCAATAATTAAACCATTTTGACTCCATCTGGAAGATCAGAAATGTCGAATGCCTACAGTAGCCTGAACATTACAGAGTGGCAGCCCAAAAAATAACAAACTCTTTCAACATCGCCATCATGTTGTAATAAACACATATGTCTGAATGCAAGGAGGCTGTTCTTTTCTTCAGTTAGTTTATTTTCCCTTGATAACAGACAGAGTGACAGGTCTCCCTCCAGGGATAAATATTTATATTCACGTGGAAATAGGGCTGGCTTCTATAAATGGCACGAGCATACAGTGCGCCTTGTGAAAAAAGAAAAACATCAGCGTGCATAGTGGATTCATTATTATTTGTTGCTGATGTGATCGTTGCTGCATTATTCCACATTTTTATCACACATTATGGATGTAAATCAGACTTTGTTCCGTTATTTGCATTGCACACACAACAAACATGTCAGAGTGATGGAAATATCGATTCTGGCTTCGCGTTCGGGAGCAGGTATGGAGCTTTAGTCCTGATGAGGGATGAGGACTGAGTCTAACGCTGGTTTATGGGACGCTGAAGCACCAAATGGCCCATGTTATTAGTCTGATGACGAGAGGAATGGAGCCGACATGTTAGGAATAGATTAACTCCAGAGGATGGTTGGTCATGGAGAATTGCTTCTTTAGCTCTATTTCCATTAACAAAAAAAAAAAAAACACTGAGTGGTTTTCATGATGTTTGGATCCATAAATATCTGTGTTCTTCTGCAGATGTGGATGGATCAATATTTTGAAAGGAACTACTAAAAGCTAAAATAGTTCATCCAAAAATGAAAATCGACCACAATGACTAGTGCACTACAGTAGACATTTCAATATGATTATTGTGATGAACAGGCCCAAACTTGCTCTAGCTCTCCTTGGTGTGTTTATAAGAGTTCATGTAAGAAGTTCAAGAGCAAATCATTCAGATATTTTCAGTTAGCACTTTACAAAACCATTCTGACTAGTGCTGTTTCATTTGTGAACAATTCCGTGCTTCAGAGACTCATGAATAACACGAAATATGCTCACATGTTGCTGCCTACTAGTGTAGGCGTACAATTTTTTTTTTACAAAATGTACAAAAAAATAGATTTTTAATGTCCTTAAGTATTAAAAGTTATAAAAAATACTGATTGATGAATGTTTATTTTGTAATTTTAATTTATATTCTTTAAGATTGAATAATTTTATATGTTTTATATATTCCTACTGCTCAAAATATCTGGGGGAGAGGGGTTGTCATACAATAAATAAATAGACATCACAGAGGGCAAAATATATACAATTTTAGAAATATGTTATGCAAACATACTAGTTCAAGCTTCATCAATAGTGGGAAGATGCATATGCATTAATTTGTGTTATTTTTATATTATATTTCATTTTATACCTTGAGAGGGTGATACACAAATGTGGACGTGGTCGCGTTGAAGAATTTCTTACGGTGGCTTTTTACAGTAGATTTAGTTTATGAATAAATGACAGTAGCAACATAAATTTGATTTTCATTTACAATAATACATCCTAAAATTTGGCTTTAGTAACTTACTTCTCACACCGTCAGTCGCGCCATGAGACACTTTGAGAGAATTCACTGAATTGTTAACTGGAGCCTCGCTCTGTCCGAATCATTTGAATCAATGAGTCGTTGATTCGAGAACAGCTGCAATCCGATCAGTCCAATTTCTGCGATTTGTGAAGTGATTTATCAGGTTAATTAAAAAGAATCAGCTTGTTCATAAAACGTGTCTTGGAGTGGGTGACTTTCTCTAGTTCAAAATAATGAGAAACGACATGTTTTAAGAAAAGTAGTGTATTATGTTTTCAGGTAAAAGATCATCAAAATAAAAATAGTCGGATAAAGTACAGATGTATTTAAGTACAGAAACAAGTAAAAATACTTTGTTACTGTCCACCACTGATAGAAACAAACGCTGAACAAATGTATTTGCTTTTGATTTCAATCCCTGCCCAAGAGAATCCAACTTTGATTGATATTTAAATGAAATAACAAGAGCAACAACCATTGAGAATGTTGGCATGTCTTCCAAGAAAAAAAAGAGTTGTTTTGTGTTGCATCTCGCTGTGTTCTGATTATGTTGATCATGCTATTAGTCATCTGTCCTTTGTCTCAATGTATTTTAAAGTGATGCCATAAATATCTCTTGCATCAGTGATTCTTCCATTTCCTGCGGTAACTCTGGCAGTCACTTATGCCTTATCACACCAATTATGTAGAGACATGGCGCTTTGGCTTTTTTTTTCTCATCAGACGCTCATCTTTTCCCCGTTTATTTATTCATCGGCTCTGTCCAGCTACGGCATGTGGCTGTCTTTCATATACGCTTCATACGTTTCTCGCAAACACGAATCATCGATCTCTGATCTCCCTCTACAACGCATTTTTCAAAGCCCTTTGTTCATTGAAGGAAATGTTAGAAATGTTAGTTGTTACGGTGAAAATTAGAGGCAGAATTGAAACCCTAGTGCTCCAAACAGTATTGTATTACACAGAGCGTATGAATAATAGATGCCTTGTGTCCGGGATTCGCAGAGTGGTGTTAAAATGAAAGTGTGTTTTCAACAGAACCGTATTACATTACAGCATTATATGAAAGTGTTTTGCCTGAATGCAGGTCGTAACGACGTGTTTTATGTTGGTTTGTATTCGGGAAGCTTTTTGTTTGATTGTTGATGTGACAGATGTGAGTGACATAAGGAAATGAAAGGATATTAAGTGTGTTGCTAAACACATCTGAATCAGAGCTCTTCTGTGGAGCGATGAGGTGCTCGAGTTAATCTCACACCACTTTATATTTAGCAATTCAAGCTGCTTTCAAATCAACTTTAGGCCCAATTTTTATCACTCGGCAGCTGGTGGGGAGCGCGAAGCCTTTAAGCTGGACTGAGAACAGTGCAGCCAGTGGTCTGTGATAACAGCGCAAGACACAGTCTGGTAAAATGCTAGAAAAAACAAGAGCACACGTATGCTTTTAACACAGAGAGGGACAAAACCATTCAAAATGACCAGATCTTTTGCCCAACAACACATTGTCTGTTCCACCTGAAAAGGCAGTTATCAGCTTATGTTCAGTGATTTAGAAAACACCAAACAATATTTTACGGTATTTTACAATACTTATAAGAGCATATTTTGTCAATAATTTTCTCATCTTTCAAAATAATACAAGCATCTCTATTTGGGCACTTTTCTCAGCAGTTATTTGTTTTATTTCATGTCATTTCATTATTTTATTTTATTGTTTTATTATTATTATTTTTTTCAAATGAATTCAGTGAATTAATATCATTTAGCAATTAATTTATTACAAATATCATCATCATTAGTATTATTATTATTATTGATGTTGTTATATAAAATCAATGTTGATTAATTTAATGATTTACAATGCTATTAATAAATGATATTACTAATAAATACTATTAGTAACAACAAAAAACAATAATAATAATAATAATAATAATAATAATAAAATGTTTTCTCTTGAATACCTAAAGGAAAGCTAGCAGAGTTCAATGAAGAAATAGCTAGTTTAAAGTGGGATGATATATATCATCTTCTCAGGATGTAGAGTATGGCTGTAACACACTTATCAATAGGACTAACTTTGTAAGGGATAAATTCACTATAAAAGTTCAGAAAAAAAATAAGTATAAAAATAATCTATCTTGGTTCAACGATAACTTATGGAAGCTGATGAAGAACAGGGACTCAGCATTAAAGACGGCTGTTAAGTCGGGAAGGGACATCGACAGGCTTTGTTACAAAGGACTGCGGAATAAAGTTATTCGAGAGCTGATAGTAGCTAAATCAAGTTATTATTTTCACCAATTGAACGAGGCAAAAGGAAACAGCAAATTGATTTGGAAAAATGTTAACAGCCTTTTACAGAAGGAGATAAATTCTCCAGGATATCTCAAGATCAAAGTTCAAGGAAATTAAATTTTAGATGATTACTCCATCGCTACTACTTTTAATTAATTAATTTTTTATTAACTCTGTTACTGAACTGGGGGGGGGGGGGGGGGGGTTAGAAAAAGGGAAAGAAATATTCTACTGACTGATGTGGATAGCCAAGGTTTTGACCTAGCCACGACTAACGAAACACAGGTTAACAAAGTTATCAGCACACTAAGAAATACTAAATGTAGGGATATTCATCGGTTTGACACTACATTTCTTAAAACTCACAGAGATACTTTAGCTCCTGTTTTTTTTTCTTATTTAATTAATCTATCATTTGGAAGCAAGCCACTGTTTCTCCTTTTTTTAAATCTGGGGATTATTTTGAGGTTAGTAACTATAGACCTATCAGTATATTGCCAGTAGTCTCAAAGGTTGCAGAAAAGGTAGTTTTTGAACAACTGACATCTTATCTTAATATAGCTAAGGCTGGTTTACACTGTATGCAATTTGGTTTTAGAGTAAATCATTCCACTGAAACAGCTACTTTACACCTAACATAGCAAAAAAAAAATCTAAGCTTGACAAATGTGGAACAGTTGGTGCTATATTTTTAGATTTGCGTAAAGCCTTTGACACGGTCAATCACAATGTTCTTCTTTCTAAATTATCTAAGTTCCAGCTTTCATCTGGGGCTTTAGCATGTCAAATAGACAGCAATGTGTAAAAATTAAAGGGGTTTGTTCAGTCTAATACCTTAAACTCTACAATGGGCATACCCCAAGGATCAATACTAGGCCCTTTATTATTTAGTTTATACATCAATGATCTCCCACAGCAGTGTGAAGGGCTTCAAGTGCAAATGTATGCTGACGATACTGTTATTTTTACACATGCAAGAACAGCAGCGTTAGCTGCTGAAAAGCTAAATGCTGCTACGGAAAGGATTACACAGCGGTTAGGGAAATTGTGTCTTACCTTGAACACTGATAAAACAAAAGGTTTTTTAAATGTATATTTAAGGTATATTTTAGGTTTTTATATTTTTATAAATGATCAGAAGATAGAAATTGTCACTGAGTTTAATTATTTTGGTTTAACGCTGGACTCAAATCTTAGTTTTAAAAAACACATAAAGAAATTGGTGAGGACTATAAAATATAATTTGATAAACTTCAGACAAATTAGACAATGTCTACCTACTGATGTAGCCAAGACTTTTATGCATGCTACAGTTTTTTTCTCATCTGTCATATTGTCTGACATGTTGGGGTCAAGCAGGAGAAACTGTTATTAAACCTTTAAAATCTCTTTACAAACAGACTTTAAAAACCCTGGACAAAAAGTCTAATCAATATCACCATTGTAGGGTTTTGTTGAAATACAATTTTCTGAGCTTTGACAATCTTAGACTTTTTTCAAATTTATGTATGATTTATCAAAATTTAAATGGTTTGGCCCCTTCCATAGTTTGTGATTTTGTGCATTTTCGTTCTACAGTCTCTGTAAGATCTACTAGATCATCATCCATTAGTGATTGTGTTATTCCATTTCGTCACTCTGCCTTTGAACTATCGTCTTTCTCAGTGAAAGCTATTACTTATTGGAACACTCTACCAGAAGACATAAGGATGTGCACATCTATAGATATTTTTAAACTGAAACTAAAATCTTATTTTAAATCAACTCAACTCTGTAAACACTGATATGGTTAGGGTTTAACCTGATGTTATTTTTCCTGTTTTTCTTTTTTTGGCTCTGATACGATGTGTATAAGTATTACTGTACTGTATGTTTTTGCTGTTTTGTTTTTATGTTTATTTGTGATTTATGATTACCTATCAAGGGACTGCGGATGAATTGGATAAATTTGGTACAATGCATGAAATGGAAACATTTATGTTAAAATTGTACATGGTCCCTTTTCAAATAAATACAAATACTAATACTAATAATAATTAAATTAATAATTTACTGGGGTAGGATAACTGTAATATTTGGCAACTACTTCTGATGTCAATATTCAAATCTACACCCATGTGCAATACATATACTGTAAATGCTGATGCTTTATCTGTACACATGATTTATTGATCTTTCCTTTCGTTGACTGTTGTCTCTCAGCATGAGGCATTTGTTTGCAATAACTTGCTATAAATAGCATGCAGTGTTGCATAAAACTTTAATGAAGCTTTATTGAAGTTGCTGTTTCTTTTCATATAACATTGTGGGGGATATAATAGTTATTATTTTATCTTTGTTCTGTCCAAGAATAATTAAATATATTCACAGACGGGCATGGTGTAAATACTAAATGACTCCTTGAGGATTAACTTCATTATCTTCTCGATCATGTTTGACAATGCAGTTGAGCCGATAATACCACATCGATTCCCATAATGCACTTTGTGTTCTGATGTGGGTGGAATGTGAGTGTTTTTTTTTTTTTTTTCCCACTGTATTCAAATTCACATATATGAATAGTTATCTTAATTCAGTGTGTACAACTGCAAGCTCCATGGGAGTGTTCACAATGACAGCAATTAAATGTTTCAGTCACATTTTATTTTATTTTATATATTGATTGTTTGATTTATTGGATTTTTAATTATTGTAGTATTTATTTGTAATGATTATACTAATTTCTATTTTCCTCTAATGTGATTTTGGGCTGTTTGGGAAGAGAATGAAAATGTAAAATGTAAAAAGCGTTGGCTTTGAACAAATTGCATTGATTCTTGTGAAAAAATAAAATAAATAACAATAAATAAATAAACAACAACAACAATAATAATAATAATAATCTGCAAACTCACATTGAAAATGAATGACTTCAATTTGCTTTGGCACTTCACATCACTGCTTTCAATGTGAATTTTCAATGTGAATGTGAAGGGTAAAAATAAAATAAAAATCAAACAAAATTAAGCAAAAGTCGAAAAAAAATGTCTGGAAAGTTGTGGAACTTAGATGGTGATGCAAGACTTAACTATATTTTGCATATTTTTGCATATATTTGTTCAGTCTGTGTCACAGGTCTATACTTTGAAAGTTATAAACTTGACAGACAATTCTAAGTAATTCTGTTCTCTTTGTGTCCCCAGATGGACCTCTAGGACCAAGAGGCTTAGTGGAGGCCACAGAGATGTGCACCCAAGAGTGTCTGGTGTTGGGCCACTCCGACAACTGTTGGATGCCGCCGAGCCTGAGCTCGTACCCCTCGCCCAAGTCCCCCGTTTCCTCTTTCAACAACCAAAAGGAGTGGTCTAAAGAGAGACTGCTGAACGGCCACACCCTGACCCGCAGCTGGAAGGGTGAGCGTGGAAGCCAGGAGCAGTTTGGGGACAGGAAGACCTTCGGGAGCTCAGAGGGACATTTTGGCAGCGGCGGCGGTGGTCACATGGCCGACATCCCATTGGCCAGCCTGAAGTCTTACCAGCCTGTCTCCGGCCCCGACAGTCCTAAAGAACAGCAGCTTTAAAAGTGTTTTGTGGGTTCATGTGTCCAGATCATCCCAGAAACTTTTGAGAGCTTTAGTCCATTCCTCTTTTTTTCCCTCCTTTTCTTAGATCGATGCTAATGCGGTGTGATAGTTACGTGTATGGAGTAGACCTTAGACTTTATCGCTTATGCAGGACAGTATACTATGCGAATCTGACTCGCCGACGGCCCGTCTGCGGAGATCTTCTCATGCAAATCCATAGCTGCCCTTAAACTCCCATGGTTTGCTGCAAATTCACATTAAAAGGAATCATCATATACTTCGTCTTGAACAGAGACTGCAAACAAATGTTCAAGATGAACAAAACAGGGCTGTGCTCTATGTATCACGGTTATTTAAAAAAAAAAAAAGGAAAAAAAAAACAAACAATGTAACAGCTGACCAATATATACAAATATTGTGACGTGGTTGTTTTTGAGCTGTTTTGGGACTATATTAATCTACACCATCCAAGAAAATGGAATTTACAAATCGAGAAAGCGTTGTGCTAATAACACTGTTAGTGGAAATCGTTTAGTCTGTCATCGTTGAAGTGTTTGTAAATAGGACTTAATACTAACCGATTTTATGTACTTGTAATAATCACATGGAATAGATCAGTGAACATGACAGCTGTCTTTTATCATTCATCGTACAGGACGCGTTGTTTTTATCGGCCTTTTGTCATTAACGTCATTGTCTTCTGGAACAGAGGACCACAGTCTGGATCTACAAAGCAAACACACACACATACATACATACACACCCGCACATGTAAACACACACCCACACCCTCTCTGGCGGAGATTTAACGAACGTATCCCAGATGATAATGTCAGTCGGTCATAACATTGCACAATTGCCCCATTTTTGCATTTACTGAGTCAATGAACCAGGCAAACGTATTTTTTTCAAAGCTATTTTGTATTATTGATGTAAATGCTCAATTTCTACTTACTGAAACGGAAAGCTTGATGTCTTTTCCTCAAAAAAGAAGAAGGATGTTACAATTCAACAGCAATATATTTGTAAATTCTTGACATCTAATTTCAAATGTCATTCTTGTACGTTTAATCAAACTCGTGCTTTAATTGAGGGTAGAATTTGCAAACTTTGAAAACTAAGTCCTTTTTTCTTTCATAATATATTGTGTATGCCCACATTTTTTGACATGCAAGAGAAGTGAGTGTAGTTTTCATGTCTGTGAATTCATGACATATGCTACATATCGTACCGATCTAGGTTTTATGAGAACAATCGCAGAAGCCCCTCGTCTCTGAATGCAAAACACAGTAAATATTTTGAGAGAAAAAAAAAAAAAGAAGAAGAAATGAATAAATAAAAAATACACTGTCCAAACTGGAGGGGATATTAAAAGACAGAAAAACAACGAACAGAATGCGATCAAAAGAGCATGTGCATAGTTCAAGGACTGAGATTTTAGTTTGATTTCTGTTTTTCCTTTAAATGTTTGGGCCGTTCTTTTTCCCTTCTTGTCACATGGCATGGCAGCCAGTTCAGACGACGAAACCGCATGCTTAACAAGACGAACTAGCTTTTAAATGACTTAGTTTCACCTTCTTTTCATTCGGTTGAGGAATATTGATTCGTAACGCAGTGAGCTCATTCATTTTGTATAGCACCTTTATGTTGGATCACAATATTTAAAGTACAAAAAAGGGTATAAAAAAAAACCTATATGAAAAGAGACAAGAGTGGTGTGAGTTGCTTTCAGCAGTATGTTTGTTGGTTGTGGGGACGTTTGCCATCATAGATATTTAAACAGTTACTCCTTGTTACTGCTCTACAGGTATACCGCTACTGCAATAAATGTTTTAAATTTGTGCATGTTTCTGGCTTGTTTTGTTCCTCGCCGGACTTCCTCGTCTTCAAACGCTACATTTATTTTATGGGGATATTTAACAATAGCTTCATCTACCATGAATTTATGGTCACCAAGCAATATCATTGCTCGCTGGTTAATCTTTCAGACCGAGAAAAGAGAAAAAATGTTGACATACTGTCAGAATATATGATGCTTTCGACGATCATTTTTAATGTTTGTGTTCATATTAAATTCTTGAACTTTTGAGTATATTCTTTAGCAAGTTTTTCTTTCTCATGTGAAACATCTGAAAAAAGGAAACAGAAGCAAGTCTAATTTTTTTCCTTCCTATACAGTCTCATTTTTTTTAAGTCACATTAACTCTACATGTGATTGTAATGTCCAGTTGCAAAGTACACTGTAAACTTTTAAGAGCCTGTAATACCCCACTGACATAGTAAGTAGATATATTTAGACTCTCTTACTGGTATACAGTGGGGCAAAAAAGTATTTAGTCAGCCACCAATTGTGCAAGATCTCCAACTTAAAAAGATGAGAGAGGCCTGTAATTTTCATCATAGGTATACCTCAACTATGAGAGACAAAATGAGAAAAAAAAAAAATCCAGAAAATCACATTGTAGGTTTTTTAAAGAATAAATTGGTAAATTCCTCGGTAAAATAAGTATTTGGTCACCTACAAACAAGCAAGATTTCTGGCTCTCACAGACCTATAACTTCTTCTTTAAGAGGCTCCTCTGTCCTCCACTCGTTACCTGTATTAATGGCATCTGTTTGAACTTGTTATCAGTATAAAAGACACCTGCACACAACCTCAAACAGTCCAACTCCAAACTCCATGGCCAAGACCAAAGAGCTCTCAAAGGACACCAGAAACAAAATTGTAGACCTGCACCAGGCTGGGAAGACTGAATCTGCAATAGGTAAGCAGCTTGGTGTGAAGAAATCAACTGCGGGAGCAATTATTAGAAAATGGAAGACATACAAGACCACTGATAATCTCCCTCGATCTGGGGCTCCACGCAAGATCTCACCCCGTGGGGTCAAAATGATAACAAGAACTGTGAGCAAACATCCCAGAACCATACGGGGGACCTAGTGAATGACCTGCAGAGAGCTGGGGCCAAAGTAACAAAGGCTACCATCAGTAACACACTGCGCCGCCAGAGACTCAAATCCTGCTTTGCCAGACGTGTCCTCCTGCTTAAGCCAGTACATGTCCAGGCCCGTCTGAAGTTTGCTAGAGAGCATTTGGATGATCATATGGTCAGATGAAACCAAAAAAGGACATTTTGGTAAAAACTCAACTTGTGTTTGGAGGAGAAAGAATGCGGAGTTGCATCCAAAGAACACCATACCTACCGTGAAGCATGGGGGTGGAAACATCATGCTTTGGGGCTGTTTTTCTGCAAAGGGACCAGGACGACTGATCCGTGTAAACGAAAGAATGAATGGGGCCATGTATCATGAGATTTTGAGTGAAAACCTCCTTCCATCAGCAAGGGCATTGAAGATGAAACGTGGCTGGGTCTTTCAGCATGACAATGATCCCAAACACACCGCCCGGGCAACGAAGGAGTGGCTTCGTAAGAAGCATTTCAAGGCCTTGGAGTGGCCTAGCCAGTCTCCAGATCTCAACCCCATCGAAAGTCTTTGGAGTCCGTGTTGCCCAGCGACAGCCCCAAAACATTACTGCTCTAGAGGAGATCTGCATGTAGGAATGGGCCAAAATACCAGCAACAGTGTGTGAAAACCTTGTGAAGACTTACAGAAAACATTTGACCTCTGTCATTGCCAACAAAGGATATATAACAAAGTATTGAGATGAAATTTTGTTATTGACCAAATACTTATTTTCCACCATAATTTGCAAATAAACTCTTTAAAAATCCTACAATGTGATTTTATGGATTTTTTTTTTTCTTTCTCATTTTGTCTCTCATAGTTGAGGTATACCTGTGATGAAAATTGCAGGCCTCTCTCATCTTTTTAAGTGGGAGAACTTGCACAATTGGTGGCTCACTAAATACTTTTTTGCCCCACTGTATATAAGCTTTAATCAATTTAGACCATGTATTTATTGATGCTTTACAATAAGTTCCAGTTTGGTAACATTAGTGGATGCATTAGGTATCAAGAACAATTCAGTTTTAATTTAGAAATATACTAGTGTCTATTGTTAATTCATGTTCATGTTTTTTAGTGGATTAACATTTTTTGTTATAATTTGTTAATTTGGTCACTTTATTTTAAGGTCCAATTCTTACAATTAACTAACTGTTAACTGTGACTTTTGCCTCAATAAACTCCTAATTTGCTGCTTATTAATAGTTAGTGTCAAGTAGTTCAGTTTAGGTTAAGATTAAGGGATCTAGAATATGGTCATGCAGAATACGGCATTAATTTGTGCTTTATAAATTAATAGTATAGAAATATGCATGCTAGTTAATAGTGACAATTGGTCCTTAAAGTGCTACCATTCAACTGAAATATTCTTTATCGCTATTCCATCTAATGCATTAACTAAAGCTAAAGAACTGAACCTTGTAGTAAAGTGTTACCAATTGTTTTTTTAAAGAAACTGTCCATGGGAGGGATATGAAATATGTGATATGAGATATGGATGTGGAAATCTGTGGATTTTTCTTCATGCACACATTCCATGTGGTTCTGGTCATTACAAACCAAATACTGTCAATGCTTTTTTGTGACCTTGGTTTTCAGTGACTGCTATTCAGAAGACAGATCACAAGTTGGTGTGGGCCGAACACATTGTAGAGTTCTCGTTTAGCTTTCTCTCCTCGTTCACTCGTTCACCATGTTTTTTCGGCGGTGGCGTTTTGCCCAAGCCGTCAATAGAGTTTTTGTTTACACTGTCTGGTGCTTGTGCTTTGGCTGCAAGGCAAATTGCTAGGAAGTGAATTTACCATGAAACTGATGCCCAGTAATGAAGGCCAAGCATACAGGCGAGCAGTTGGAGTAATTATATTTCTTTTGCTCTCCCCCCTCCACTTTTTTTTTCTCTCTCTCTCTGGTTTCTCCTCCTTCTGTTGATATGTTTATCTAGCCTCCCCCAGTGGACCTGCTTAAATTCTTATTCTCCACGCTAGCTATCGACTTGGGCTAGAATAGCTTGTGAAAAGCTTCAAAGCTAATTGCCTTGGAAGTGCAAGGGGAAGCAAATTAGTGTCACACCACAAGAAGTGAAAGAAACGTTCCCATTTCCTATTCACGTGGCTTTGTGAGAACAATTTCCGATGCGCACCAGGCCTCCACTGGGCCGGAGAGCGGCAGACGAGCGGCCCAACTGAGATTTGGTCGAAGAAAGTCTGAAAGTTGCTGAATTTTCCTGAGTCCTCATTGGACGAGTTAGAGAAATGGAACAAATCTGTCTTGAAACTGGGTGTAATATCAATAGGGCAGAAAATAATGAGCATGTACAGGTCTTTGTGTGGAACAGGAACGAGAGACGTGATCCTTGGCTTGTGTGGATTCATACTGTGGCCGAAGACATGATACTGAGGATTAGTTCAGTGGAAAATGAAAAATCTGTAGTTTTGAAGTCCCTTGTGTGGTTACAAACCCCATGACTTTCTTTCTTCCACTGGATTTACACAGAATGCTCATGCTGCTCTTTTCCATAGAATGGAAGAATATTGTGACCAGGGGCTTTCACGCTCCTGAAAAGACAAAAAGCACTGCAATACATCTAAGTTTTCTGAAGTCATACAATCATTTTGTGTCAGAAACAAATTAAAGAAACAAAGTCTTTCACGATTTTTTTTCTTCTTCCCGCCTGACATATACTGTACTTTACGCCTTTCAAAGGTGTGCGGTCATTTATTTATTTACAGGTATTTATTTATTTAACTTTTTATACTTTTTGTAACTTTTTATAGCTTAATACTTAGCAAGAAAGCATTCAATTGATCAAAAGTGACAACAAAAACATTAACAATGTCAGAAAACATTTCTATAAGTAAGTTCTACAAGAATGTTTCTGTCATAACTGGAATAAATTGCATTTTAAAATCCTTATTAAAACAGAAAACAGCTTTCATAAATGATAATCGTATCTCACAACATTACTGTTTTTGCTGCATTTTTTATCAAATAAATTAACCTTATGTTGTTGATTCATTCACATAAAATATTATTATTGAAGTTTATTTATATATTGCATGAAACACATTTTAGGGTCAAACCACACTGTAAAAAATTTACATTTTGAAAAATTGTGGAAGCTGAGAAATAAACTTTGACTCAACAAATTGCTTCCTAAAAATTACCTCCAAACAAACAAACAAAAAAAAAAAAAAACACATTGTACTGATTTTAGCTGAAGATCTGAAGTTAAAATTAAAAAAATATATATATTCACAGAACATATTAAATTGTGATCAGCCAATATATCAAGGAGAAGTGAAAAATCTGTGTTGGCCCAACAAGCCTTGCAAAAAAGCAAAAAAAAAAAAAAAAAAAAAAAAAAAACGCGTGTACGCGCCTGCCTGAGAGAAACCGTTGGCGGATTCAAATTCCTGTGCGCGGGAGAGCGGAGCCAATGCTGAGGAGCGACAAAACATCATTTCCAGAAGGATTTCCCATCATTAAAATTATGGTAAGTACTGAACTTTGTTTTTATTAAGACATGTTTAAGTTAAACCGAGTGCAGGTCTCAGTAATTTCGACATAAAAACGTGGGTATGATATTAACGTTACCTTACATTACTTACCGCCTCTGACCTAAAGTAAGTATTTGCTAAACGAATTAAACCGAGTTTCCGAATGTTTTACTTTAGGACACAATACGTTTTATACAAATTGCATTGTATTTTGCAGAATAACAGTGAATTCACTCCAGTAAGTTACTCATGTCACGTTGGGGTTATAATAACTTAGTTTAGCTCCCACTGATCTCTCGGTAGAGGTGTGCGATAGGCTATATATCGTCTGTGATAATATCATAATTGCTGTTTTAACGATATGGGGTTTGACATTATGATTGCATGCATAGGTTACGTGATGAAGGTTAGGTGTTCTTTCACTGCATGATTCTGTCTATTAAAATGTATTTAGAATGATCACACAATTCAAGATATGGGGACAGAAAATGTATATATTTACATAATTTCAAATGGTTAATCAATATCACACGAAGAGTGACGTTTTTTTCTACCACAAATCAACATGATTACAAATGTGATATTGATTTTGTACAATAGTTCAATAAAAAAGATGGTAATATTAAGGGACTTATGTTTTTTGACACAATATTGCCTGCTTTTGCTCTATTTCGCCAACAAAAATAATTACAATTTGTGCCTCATGTCAGCGGCTTTAATTTCAAATTTACATAATCTTCATTTTTAAATAATTCCAAATGTCAGTATTCATGTTTAAAATATCAGAACATTATGTATGCAGTTGTAACTGTAGCTTAAATGGTTGATGTCCTGCAATAAACAGTTTGTAAATGTAGATGCAGCATATGTGCTTCCACTGCATTGCAAAGATGAATTTTGTTGATACTGATTTCATTTGCTTGGTAACAGAATAATGTCTTATTCTAATTGACTGCTAAAATTTAAGAATTTGACTCAAAAGATGATGCACATTTTCAGAAAAAATGGCTTTATGAAGTTAAAACTCAATTTAAACATATTGGAAAAGATTAATTTCTATGAATGCTGTGACCACCACACAGAATATGCATAATATCAAAACTTTAGGAGTCCACGGTAGTCCTTAACCCTCTGGGGTCCGAGGTCATTTTGGGGCCCTTGAGATGTTTTGACATGCCCTGATATTTGTGCTTTTTTCAGCTACTTAAAACATACTATTGACCAACATGTATTTTTTTTTGTATTCAGCACAAACTGTGCTACAATAATATGTGACCAAGATGGATGTACATGTTTGCATTTTTTAGAAAAAAAATATTATGCGTGGTTAGTACGTTTTGGGAAAAAAAATGTAGCTGAAATAAGGCCTTAAAACCCACACTAAATAGTCCTGAATAAGACTTTTGAGTAATCAGTCTTGTAGGCTAGAATATTTACTTCAAAATTATGTGAAAATCATTCTGCTTACTCATTCACAGAAAACAATATATTGATTTAAAATTTTCAAGACATGTTTTGTGATCGAGGGTCTATATGCGAGGGAGTGGTAATGGCCATGAATATTGAGTGAGTCTCACCTGAGAGACAAAGGGCCCTCCCCTATGGGGCCCTAATGGCCCATCAGTGTGACTGTGACTGTGAGGCAGGTAAGAGAATGTGAGGACATTGAAAAAAAGGTTTTTTTAAATTATTTGTGTTTTATTTACAACACAGTATAATCAAAACATACATAATGAAGGTCAAAGACACATTATTGTGCACACTGATCTAACCACAGAGATGTGAACTGACAACAGATTCTGTTCAACAAGTGAAACAAGTAAATCATACCTGATATTTATTTTAAGTGTTTCTACTTCTTTCCATGGATTCAAGAAGAAAAAAACATAATCAGTAGAAAAGGAGCTTGTTTTAACATAGAATATCAGTGTAGTTGAACATCTGATGTTGGTGCAGCGCTCTCAGAGGAAAACAGTTTGAAGAGACATCAGGATTCATCTGGTGCTGGTATCTGATTCAATAAAATACAAACAAAAAACATTTGTGAGCATGTTAATATCAGGAACATCTGTATATATATATATATATATATGTATGTATTGTAGCCATAGACTCACACATGCTTTGTACTATCATAAAAAAGAGAAAGAAATCTTATATCTGAGAAACTAATTACTATTGTTTAGCACGTTATTAAAATCTATTTCTGAACAGAATAGGCTATTAATAGTAAACATGTACTAAACATACTTAGACTCGTAGCATTCATCATGTTACAGTGTACACTCATATTACTTTTATTGTTTTATATAGAGCATGAAAACATCATCGCGCCATAAGAAATTTAAATACAATGAATTGCCCCTCATATTCAAAATGTTTTACACGATTTCAAACATTGTAGTCAGGAATTATAGTTTGGGAAAAACCCAACTATGATTTTGTAGTCATATAGTCTAGTATGTATGATTTTATAGTAGTCTATGACATGACTCTCATGACACAGACTCAAGCATGCTTTGTACAATAAAAGGATGTACTTTGTACTATAAAAAATGATATTTTATATCTGAGAAACTAATTATTATTGTTTAGCATGCTATTACAATATATTTGTGAACAGAGTATTAATAATAAACATGGTCTAAACATTCTTAGACGCGTAGCATTCATCATGTTGTCGTTTGGGAAAAACCCAACTAACTGTTTAAATCTGTTCAAGTTTATGACACAATAACACGGTAACTAATGCAAAAAAGAAACATAACTTACTCATCAGATCGATCTCCTCTTCTGGATGAAATCGTGTTCTTCTTTCGAGGGAAATCCTTTCTTTACTCAGCGTGAACAGTAACAGTAGCGCAATGAGGACCTCCGCTCTTTGTTTTGGGCGTTTACACGCGCTCACGCACCACGTGGCTATTTACATATGAACGGCGCGAGTAGCGCGAGGGCGTGAACTCATTAGAGATAATGAGTCAGACGGGAAAGATTGAACATCGTGTTGGTTTCATACGGATTACTTCATCACAGAATGTTTGTTTTCGATAGGACTTGCTTCATTTCGAAGTAGACACTTCAGGCTTTCTATAGATATAACTCCCATGTCTCTGTGTTGAGTATTCGCTGAGTTACAGCTCATTTTAATGACGCGTTTCTCAAAACAGTTTGCGGAGACGGAGAAGACAGAGAGCACACCCTGTTTATTTTCTTATTTCTCCAAAAGCACAAAGTTGTGTTGTTATTGTGAGTGTACTCAAAAAAAAGTAGACACTTAACAGTTTCGATTGATGTATAACACTTATTTGTGTGACCAAAATCAACGGAGTAGTTTTAGTGTCTTTTGCACTGATCTTAAAAAAAACGATCTGGTATCGCCGGCGATACAGCCGACCCCAGAGAGTTAAAATGTAAACACAAAAACACACTCACCAAAATACTGTCCGTCTAATTGTTGCTATCGATAAAATCCCAGAAAATATTGAGATATAATTTTTTGTCAATATTGCACACCCCTATCTTTTGGTTACCTAAAGTTACTATTTATTGAACTAAATTATTTTTATTTCACTTTATGATTATTATATTAAATGTATGAGACCCAAGGAAAACGTTTCTGCTGTAACACATTTGTTTTGTTCCCCTCAGTGTAACGCACCATTGCTAGGTCTGAGCTTACAAGGCATCATTTAGTCAGAAGTGTAGAATAGGAACCACTATGAATTTCACAGTGAGTATTTAACTCAGTTCTTATTGAATATGTTAATTCCATATTAGTGTCAAATACTATGAGCTCTTAAATGTAATTTGTGTGATGTGGCTCTGTGTAATGCAGGCTGCGAAGTTATATGTAGACTTATATTGACATTGCTATTTTATATTTTTTTTTTACAGAGCCATTAGAGAACCACACAACTGCAATGAAAACTGGAATAGTACGCAGCAGTAGCTGCACTTCAAGAGCCCTGTCAAGTGTGCTAAATGTCTCCGTTGTCCTGGAAGAGGAGGTGGTGCTTGACAACTTAGGAGACTTTGTAAATGTATTTATTGCACTCTTTGGATTATTGTATGCACTTAACATGGAGTACAACATGGATTTACAGTAAAAGGTTAGTTCACCCAAAAATGGAAATTGTCATTAATTACTCACCCTCATGTTGTACCCAAACCCTTTAACATTCAATCATCTTCGGAACACATATTAAGATATTTTTGATTATTCCGAGAGCTTTCTGACCCTGCATAGGAAGCTATGCAACTTACACATTCAAGTTCCAGAACAGTAGGAAAGACATCATTAAAGTATTCAGTGTGAGTCCAGTGGTTTAACCTAAATGTTATGAAGCAGTTTTGTTTGCAGAAAAAAAAAAAAAAAAAATAAATTTACTACTTTATTTACAAAATAATATTTAAAGTGTGGTGGTGCTTCCCCTATTGGGTTGCAGATCAATGTTTTAGTAAATAAGGTGGTTATTTTTTTATTTTTGTGCAAACAAAGCACTCGCATTGCTTCCTAAAACTGAGGTTTAAACCACTGGAGTGATGTTGATTACTCTAATGATGTCTTTCCTACTGTTCTGGATCTTGAATGAGTAAGCTGCATACTGTAGCTTTCTATGGAGGGACGGAAAGCTCTCAGATCTCATCAAAAATATCTTCATTTGTGTTCTGAAGATGAGCAAAGGTCTTACAGATGTGGAATGACATGAGGGTAATTAATGACAGAATTTTTTTTTTTTTTAGGTGAACTAACTCTTCAAGTTCAAACTACTATTTAAAATGTTTAATTGGGCCAATAATATGCTTTGGTAGATTTAATGTTTTTCAATTGGCTCAACATATTATTTCTCATGGAGCCAGTGTTAACAGACTGTTGCCACAATTGAAAAAAAAATTTAATTCGCAGAAATTAATTTGGGCCAATGGAAAAATTGAGATGTAATCAGTCACTAGAAAATTTTGAGCTGGGGAGGTCTGAATTTTTTACAGTGCACCCTGTTAGGCATTCAGGGTAATTTCAAATCCATATAACGTTCCTGCATGCATAGAACACAAAAGGAGAAAGTGTGAAAAATGTGCTAGTTTCTCTTTTCCATGAACTTAATAATGCACTGGGAATGAAACTTTCAAGCTTCGTAAATTATATGAAAGCACAATGGAACTATCAATAATTAACCCATACAACTTAAATGTATTAATAACACAGCTATCACGACTTCAGAAGATTTGGAATATAATGCTAAAGTAATAGACTACTTTTATAATAATTTTCTTGTGCTTTGCTATCATTTGGAGCTTGACAACCATAGTTGTCATTTACTTTTATTAATTTGAAAAGTTCCCAAGGTATTCTTTAGAAGAAATTAAGGCATGTAGGTTTGGAACGACGTGAGAGTGAGTAAATAATGACAGAATTTTTATGTTTTGTGAACTTCACCTTACTGCATGTACGTACGTATGTGTGTGTGTGTGTGTGTGTGTGTGTGTGTGTGTGTGTGTGTGTGTGTGTGTGTGTGTGTGTGTGTGTGTCTGTGTGCGTTGTTCTGTGCATTTGGCAGTAGATATTGTGGGGGAAATTCAAAGAGGGGATTTGATAGGTCTGTGCTTTCAGGGCTGCAGCCCCAGTCCCGGTGCCTTTTCTCACTCAGCACCCACAATGACACGGGCAGACAGAGTATTTAATGAGAGGACAGCGGAGCAGAGCGACTATATGGATTTCTTGCATTTTGAGTCAAACAACATGCAGCAGAAACAGCAGAAGATGATGCAACAGTGGAATAGTGAAACTCAAATGTTCAGTTGCAACAGGCAAAGATTTGTGACAGACATGTTGTGCCTGACCATTTTACTACCTGCTCTAGAGAAACTAAGGAGAAAGAAGAGATAATAAAGACCCTGACAGACATTTTTCTTTTGAAGTTAGTTTTATTCAGCCGAATGTAACTAGGCATTCTGAATAAACATAGAGGAGATTAATCTAAGCATTTACAAGAAAAAGGTGACTTGAGAGCAAATAGTTTTATATATTTAGCAACAATATTGAATAAATACAAAATACAATCAAGGTCAGTTACAGTATGTTCATGCATTTTAGTTTCATTCCTACAGGCTCTCAGACAGAGAAGCTCTCAGAGAGAGAAGTGTTTTTGCATTGAGGCCAATAATATACATATGAAAGATTGTTTCCTTAACTGAATAAATTAAAAAAGGGTAATTGTAGCTTTTTATCTCACTTTTTTTTTTCTTTTTTACTATTTTTTTCTCACAGTTGGGAGTTTACATCCTGCAATTATGATTTTCTTTTTCCTCAGAATTGCAAGATATAAACTCACAATTGCCAGTTATATTTATAGAATTGGATACAGATACAGACTTGCAATTCCAGTTATTTCCAGTTCTTTTCTCAGAATTTTGAGAGCTAAACTCACAATTCCGAGTTATGAAGTCCAATTCTGAGGAACAAATGTGAAAATAAATGTGTGAAATAATGTCACAATTGCTAGTTATAAAGTCAGAATTGTGAGATATATACTCACAATTCTGAGAAAAAAAGCTGTTGGCAAGTTTATATCTCACAATTCTGACTTTATTTCATGCAATGGCAAGTATTTCACCCAATTTTGCCTTTATAACTTGCAATTATGAGTTTATATCTTGCAATTCTCAGAAAAAAAAAAAAAAAAAAGTCAAAACTGCAAAATGTAATCTCGCAACTGTGAGAAAAAGAGTCAGAATTGTGAGTTAAAAAAAGTATGCAGTTACCTTTTTTTATTTTTATTCAGTGGTAGAAAATGGGATTCGATACTCTCCAATGCAATTGTAATTGACATAAAAACGGTGTTGATGCATCTTCTTTTCTTTCAGGTCAACTACTTTTGTAGGTTTGAAGAACATCATGCAAGTTAGTTAAAATCAGTATGTTTATAGCATCTTATAATGGCAGACAAAGCTTTTGGGCCTATACTTGCGTCTGGCATAAGTAAGTATAATTTCATAACTTCATTAGATATTCAGTTCTGATTAGTTCTGCTAATGGCAACATTTCGAGAGGGTAAAGACTCTAGGGTAAAGATCTAAGGTTATCTAGGGTTCAGAAGATTTGAAATATAATGCTAAACTAATAGACTACTTTTATAATACTTTTCTTGTGCTTTACTGTCATTTGGAGCTTGACAACCATAGTCCTCATTTACTTTTATTAATTTTAAAAGTTTCCAAGGTATTCTTTAGAAGAAAATAAGGCATGTATGTTTGGAACAACATGAGAGTGAGTAAATGACAGAATTTTTATTTTTGGTGAACTTCACCTTACTGCATGTATGTATGTGTGTGTGTGTGTGTGTGTGTGTGTGTGTGTGTGTGTGTGTGTGCCTGGGTGTTGTTCTGTGCATTTGGCAGTAGATATTGTGGGGGAAATTCAAAGAGGGGATTTGATAGGTCTGTGCTTTCAGGGCTGCAGCCCCAGTCCCGGTGCCTTTTCTCACTCAGCACCCACAATGACACGGGCAGACAGAGTATTTAATGAGAGGACAGCGGAGCAGAGCGACTATATGGATTTCTTGCATTTTGAGTCAAACAACATGCAGCAGAAACAGCAGAAGATGATGCAACAGTGGAATAGTGAAACTCAAATGTTCAGTTGCAACAGGCAAAGATTTGTGACAGACATGTTGTGCCTGACCATTTTACTACCTGCTCTAGAGAAACTAAGGAGAAAGAAGAGATAATAAAGACCCTGACAGACATTTTTCTTTTGAAGTTAGTTTTATTCAGCCGAATGTAACTAGGCATTCTGAATAAACATAGAGGAGATTAATCTAAGCATTTACAAGAAAAAGGTGACTTGAGAGCAAATAGTTTTATATATTTAGCAACAATATTGAATAAATACAAAATACAATCAAGGTCAGTTACAGTATGTTCATGGATTTTAGTTTCATTCCTACAGGCTCTCAGACAGAGAAGCTCTCAGAGAGAGAAGTGTTTTTGCATTGAGGCCAATAATATACATATGAAAGATTGTTTCCTTAACTGAATAAAAATAAAAAAAGGTAATTGTAGCTTTTTATCTCACTTTTTTTTTTTTTTTACTTTTTTTCTCACAGTTGGGAGTTTACATCCTGCAATTATGATTTTCTTTTTCCTCAGAATTGCAGGATACTTGCAATACTACTTTTTTGTCTCACAATTCTGACTCTTTTTCTCACAGTCGCGAGTTTACATTTTGCAGTTCTGACTTTTTTTTTTTCTGAGAATTGCAAGATATAAATTCGTAATTGTGAGTTATAAAGGCAGAATTGTGTGAAATAGTCGCCATTACATGATATAAAGTCAGAATTGTGAGTATATATCTCACAATTCTGACTTTATAACTAGCGATTGTGACATTATTTCACACATTTATTTTCACATTTTTTCCTCAGAATTGGACTTCATAACTCGGAATTGTGAGTTTAGCTCTCAAAACTCTGAGAAAATAACTGGAAATAACTGGAATTGCTTTATAGCTTGCAATTACGAGTTTATATCTTGCAATTCTCAGAAGAAAAAAAAATAAAAGAAGTCAGAACTGCAAAATGTAAACTCGCAACTGTGAGAAAAAGAGTCAGAATTGTGAGATTTACCTTTTTACCTTTTTATTTTTACAATTACCTTTTTATTTTTATTCAGTGGTAGAAAATGGGCTTCCATAGATACGTTCCAATGCAATTGTAATTGACATTAAAAACGGTGTTGATGCATCTTCTTCTCTTTCAGGTCAACTACTTTCATAGGTTTGAAGAACATCATGCAAGTTAGTTAAACTCAATATGTTTATAGCATCTTATAATGGCAGACGAAGCTCTTGTGCCTGTACTTGCGTCTGGCATAAGTAAGTATCATTTCATAACTTCAGTAGACATTCAGTTCTGATTGGTTCTGCTTATGGCAACATTTCGAGAGGGTAAAGATCTAGATGCCATTGATTCTACTTCTACTGTCTGAATAAAATTCTCTCAAAGACCCTGCAGGCTCTTGGTAGAGCCGGCTAACAGCACTTAATAATGAATTGATCAATTTGGCCTATCCTTGATGTGTGTGTTTTTAAATACACCGCTCTTTCAGACATTGATGTTAAGTAATATGTAACAAATAAATGCATTAATAAATTAAGCATTAATCAGGGGTGAAGTGTAGACTGAGCTCACAGATGTTTCTACTCTAAAAGAGTCAATGATTTGTGTCAATGACATGCATTTGCTTCTCAGTGATTTACAGTGCAAGTTCACGTTCCTCGTCTGTGATCTAGATTCATGCTTTCCAGGGGCTTTTGTGTTGATTGTGTACAAGGGCATAGACATATTTACTCTCATTCACACATTCTTAATTGCCTATTTACCTGTTTCCCACTTAAGGCCACTTATTCCTTTACGAGTTTAATGAAATGATTATCCAGCCTTATGGTAGGCATAAATAAAATCCTTAACCTTAATATGTAATCTACACCAGTGCACCAATTCAAATCTGAGTGTAACTAATGGGACTAATTAACACAGTATGTAGCGTAGCCTGAACGGGGGTTTTCTGCTCAAACGGCCTTCTGGGATGTGCATGTTTACAGATCTGATAACCAGATTCAGACTAGGATGAAAAAGGACTAGGATGTGTTCATAGGACCACTAGACCCCCAGCTAGAAAATATGTTTAATAATTTATTATAGATATTAAATTTGTTGCTGACATATGCTATTAGACAGTCATCTACAGTTACCATAAAATCTAAAGCGACAGCATGTTGACTCGCATCTTTAATTTAGCAACGCTGCAGGCAAATATGTTAAATGTGTACAGAATTGTTACAAACATAATATAGTTACAAATAAAACATAGAAAACAAATGAAGTTTTTAGCAGATGAATAACTTGACCATTTGATAGCAAGCAAAATGTAGACTTGATGCAAGTAATATGTTTTTATATAATATGTTTATAATGTTTTATTTTATTTTATTATTATTATGAAAGCTGTAAAAACTGGCAATAACAGCCATCTTATAGATGTTCAATAATTTCAATAAGTTCAATAAGAAAAGTTTTAAATAATGTCCATGGATCAGTGTGTGATGCTACATGGTGAGGATATTTCAGTTAATTCTCAGAAGAGATGTCAAATCATATTCTTTATTCTGTCTGAGTTGAAAAGTCTCTTGTTTAGTGTTTTATGCATGAGTGTGTGAGAAGACAAAGGCTAAACAGCGGCTACACGCTGAGCTTGTCAAGGGAGGTAATTAACAGCACAGGGTAAAATCACCTGCAGTGTTTCCTGCTTTTTAGGACACACTGAGTCCATCAGGCTACATGTACAACCAGAGCTGAGAGGAACCATCATTAGCAAGAGTTTTTGCATCACGTTGTGTTGTTTGGGAAGTGTGTGTGTGTGTGTGTGTGTGTGTGTGTGTGTGTGTGTGTGTGTGTGTGTGTTTGACAAAGGCAGAGAAAGTAAGTTTGTGAGAGAGAGAGAGAGAGAGAGAGAAATAAGATCAGTTTATTAACATTCAGAAAGCTTCAGCACCATGACCAGTTTTTACTGTTCAAAATAACTGTTTTCTATTTGAATGTATTTTAAAATGTAATGCGATAAAAGCTGAATTTTTTGCATCATTACTCCAATCTTTTTGTGGAGATTCATGATACATTTTTCCAGGATTCTTTGATAAAAAGAGGAAGTTAAAAATAACAACATTTAAGTGCAAACATTAACATAATTGTCTTTACTGTTACTTTTAATCAATTTAATGCATGCTTGTGAAAAACAAAGTGTTTATTACTTACAGTAAAAATTTGCTGACAAATGTTTACTTCAGTTATTCACGTTTCCACTCACTCTCTCTTCCACTCATTCTTGCAATTATTTATTTAATAATTTATTTATTTTTTTCTTTCTGTTTCAGTGAACACTCTTTTGGTACTGAACAGGAAGTTTTGAAAGTTACAGTGTTTTTGTAGTACATCAAACTCTTTTATCTCAAGGAAAAAATTGATTCCTCTCAAAACGAGTCCTTTAATCCCTGTTGCTCTTTTGGGCATTACACCCTAGTACAATGCCATGGTGCTTTTACCCGTTTCCATCTCTCTCTCTCTCTCTCTCTCTCTCTCTCTAGCTTTCTCTTCCACAGACAAATACACACTCAAAACATTAATATAACACCAATTTGTGAAAAAGGAGGGATCTGAGCACAAGGTAAAGCATTACAGACACTCCTCTTTCTGTTTCCACAGGGGAGCGTGTTTGATTTGTCGAGCAGCTGCAGTTCATCCAGCAAAGCCTCTGAGCTGCGTGCAAATACACGCTAAAGTGACTCTCTCGCTAAAATGGCTGCTCTCATTAGTTCTTTTTCACTTCTTCTCTCTTTTTCACACCATCTCTGAAGGTCCACAGTGAGCTGTAATCCAAATGTGCTACAACCAAGATCGAGTGCACAGTGTCAGCTCCATTTTCAGGTTGAATTAGATTCTGAGCATAATTGTGCCTCCAAAAGCAAACTTTCTTGCGTGCCTGAAAACCTAGTGAGCTTCCAAGCTAAAAACAGCATTTTTGGGTGCATTCGAGGTACTGTATAGACACAGATGCCACTCAGACACAATCACAGATTCATTTCATTGCATTCACACACTTCAAAGCGTTTATGTGAGGAAGTTAGTGGGAAGAAACTTGTTTTAGGACGCAGATCCTTCCATTACCAGGCAGATGGAGGCAGCTGGGACAGGTTAACCCATCTGATCTCTGGAGGTCGACTGATCAACGGGGTCAATAACGGCCTGAAACATCTTCAAATTGTCACCAGACGTTTACCCTCTCTCTTTCTGCTTGCTCTTTTTTTCTTATTTCTGTCTGTTTTCACAGATGGAAAAGTAACAAATAAAGAGCAAATCAACCCCACAGCAGAATGGAGGTCTATCTTTCATTTTCAGATGTCACAAAGCATCTACACATTACTCAAAAAAACGAGTCAGTGAAGGTTGTGTTAGCATGACAAATATTCAATGTAAAAATTTTAAAATATGTTTATATAACTTTAAAAAAAAAAAAAAAGCCAACTGTTTGCATGCTTTTTCTTCTTTTCTTTTTTTTAGTAATTATGTCAAGTAAATTTATTGGCAAAACTTAAAATGTCATGTTGCTGTGAAAATCTGCCATCATTATGTCAGATTATTATACCAGTTACTTTAGATCAAGAAGGCAAATGAGACTGAACCACAAAACCACTTTCTTTCAGTATAGGCCTATTAAAATAATAATAAAAAGTTTTAAACCAGTGTTTATTTAACTGTATAGACATGTTCATTTATTAAGATTTCAATATGTAAATGTCATGAATGACTAACCTCTTTGCGTGTAAAATTAGCTAGAGTTTCTGCCTGTTTGGGTTGACTAATTGCTAATAGCACATACAGCACAGGTCAAATTAATGAAGTCAAGTAGAATAAGCAATCAAACATGCCCGTTATTAAGTTTATTCAAAAACTTCATAATCCTCCAGAATTCAAACGTGAGATTCAGTGCTGAAATAGATTAGATATAAACTCACTATTACTTTAGTGGACTTTCACTGAATAAAGCGTTATTATGAATTATGGACTTGTATTTTGGCCAGAAGAGATGGCCTAGAGTCGAATGATGGTTTAAAGTCTTGATTAATGCTTTTCACTTCACAAGTCATTAACTGATGGACTGGAATTGCGTGGATTATTGTGACGTTTTATCAGCTGTTTGGACTCGCATCCTGACGGCACCCATTCACTGCAGAGGATCCATTGGTGAGCAAGTGATGTAATGCTACATTTCTCCAAATCTGTTCCCATGAACAAACAAACTCATCTACATCTTGAACAGCCTGAGGGTGCAATTTTCAGCTAATTTTCATTTTTGGGTGAAATATTACTTTGAATTCAGTGTTTTTTTGTTTTGTTTTTTTTATTCATTTGGGGATCTACAATACCATTTCACTTTCAAATGGCTGGATCCATTAGGTGTTTTTCTGGCTCTGGCATCAGTAGCATGATATGTTCTTTCACTCATCAGGACAGGCTGTGAAAATTGCATCTCTGGTTAAAAACATGTGGAAAAAGGTTCTGATGGGTAGTTCAAAGACTATTACAACATGCAATCCAGTGATCAAAAGATATATCTAATCAATAATGAAGGTTTGATGCATTTTCAAAACGTAACAACATGATGTAGAAAGTTTCTTTCCACGAAAAACTTTAAGAATTAATATTTCACCCAAATGGAAATTTTGTCAAAAACTCTTCATAAAAGTACTCCATAAAACTTATGCATGATATTGCACAATATAGAAGTCTTCTGAAGTCATACAAAGTGCAAATTACCAACTGTTTATATGGATAACAGGTCAGGAGTTCTCCTTTGTTTTACAGATAAAAGAAAATAACTCAGGGTCAGAACAATTTGAGCATGAGTAACTACTGGCAAAAATCAACTTCAACTGTTCAAAGCTTTTTCTGTTTGTACAGCATCGTTTGTTTTTGAAATCGAACAGTAGTTGCCAAAACTGTTGTTTCCAGTCCAGTATCTTCACTGTCTTTTGGAGATTCAGCCCTAACTCTCTGAAGAGTAATTGAAATCAAAATTACATTTTCAGCTCCAAAGCTATAAAATGTTCCTTGTCACTTCACCTTTCCACTGAATTAAAATGGAATTAGTGGTAATTGTTGGAGCTTTAGGGATTATATTATTTAACAGGAAGCCTTTTGAACACCTGAAAGACTTTCTGGAGATAAGAGATTTCCATTAAAATCCCCCTAGACAAGACACCAAAGGAGCACCGCAAAATAAAGAGCCTTTTACACCTTCATATGCTAATAATTAGACAGGGACATACAGTTCTTCCTATGTGACAATCGATCGGATGATTGATTTATTAAAGCACAGTTTCTTTGAAGGCCGCAGGACACATAATGGTCATTAATTAGCTGACCGCAGGGAAAGTGTGAAACGTTTGAATTGAGAGAATGTGTCTCCTGACATGTATGAAAACAAAAGGTACTGTAGAAGGAATATTTTGAAAGGAAAACAGGGAAATATGATATCTGAATTTTAATGAGCTTGTTTCAAACCTTCCACTTGCCAGATGCAAATTCAAGGGTCACTGACAAATAATGACACAAGACTGAATTAAAAATCTTATTTAAAACATGTTAAGCTGTTAGAAATTAAATCTTAGGATCCGTGTTGATTTGATATGTTTTTGAAAAATGTCTTTATTTATTTATTTATTTATTTATTTTAATATTGTATATTGTGGAACCACGACATACAAAACAAACAAACAAACAAACAACAAAAAACAAACAAACACTTACTTTAATGAATGAATGAATGAACAAATCAATGAATGGATCAATCAAATGTTAAAATATTAATAATATTTATTATTATTATTACTAGAAATGAGCTAATGCATGCTATTATTTATAGGACTATTATATAATATTATTAAATTATTATTAAATATATTTTTTTAAATAAATAATATGAATAATGAATGAGTGAATGAATGAATAGAAAAAAAAAGGTATAGATAAAAGAGTGCTGTGCCTCTGGCCCCACTTCAGTTTATCAATGAACTGCATGCACAGAAAGAGTCTGATATGTGAATTACTGTACCGTACTGATATATGTACTTTATATGTGCTTTCCTGTAGCTCAAATAGTAGAGCATGGCGCTAGCAACGCCAAAATCATGGGTTCGATTCCCAGGGAAAGCAAGAGCTGATAAAAATGTAAAAATTGTAACTTGAATGCAATGTAAGTCGCTTTGGATAAAAGCGTCTGCTAAATGTAAAATGTAAATGTACTTTAAACTTTATTTATCTACAATTAATTTCTGAACTTAAAATCGTGTTGTTTGATGGGATGAGGACGTGGCTTCTGATGAGAGAACAAATCTTCTCTCTTGCTGCTGCAGACGACTGATTCATTTCACATTTCTTTATCCTCAGCTGCGATGAAAGATTACGTCAACTTTGTAATACAATATTGAAAGTGGGTTGTTCTGTATCATCAGTGTTTAATTGCCAGTGTCTTTATATTCATATTCTGTCACTGTCTAGACAGCGAACAGCGCTGCTACCTAAGATGACAATGCATAATCAGGCTGCCTTATTGTTTACCCAGCGTCCCTCTGTGTCTTCATATTAATCATTAGCATTGAAATGATGTTCCAGTCGCTGTAATGAATCGGCTTATTTTCGGTATGAAACTAGCTTCTTTTAATAACATTAATGGAAATGACTAAACTCTGCTCATTTGAGATAATTTAAAGATGGGTTTAAGAATGACTTGAATGCCTTTAGAGAAATGAAGTGGATCAGAATTATTCTCCCTCCATAATTGCCCAAGGCATTTGCTCTGTGTGTATGTATGTATGTGTGTGCGCGTGTGTCTTTTTAATGCTATTTTTAATAGCATTTAAATTATTATATTTATAATATTACATAAAAATATGCATACTGGAAATAAAAAATGTAATAATAATAATAATAATAATAATAATAATTATTATTATTATTATTATTATTATTATTATTATTATTATTATTATTATTATTATTATTATTATTATCACTGTTGTTGTTGTATATTTTTTTATAAATTTTAACTCCGGAGAATTCTTTCTTCTGTGGAAAACAAAATAATAGTTTGATCATTCAATGCAAATTACTGTGAATAGGTGCCTTTAGAATAGTAGAAATGCAGTTGTAAGGAATTTTATACAACTTAAATTACTTTTATGACACATATGATGACTTTGCACCGTTTAAAACTTGAGAGTTTCAGTCTTGAATCATGACAGCTGCATGAAAAAGTGCTACAAGCTCATTAATTATAATGTTTTCTTTTGTATTCCATAAAGAAAGAGAGTGGAAAACAGCTGAGTGATACCTTTTCATTTTTGACTAAACTATGCCTTTAAAAAATGTTTTGGTTGATGGTTACCATGACGAGTTAAGGAGGAAAGCTTTAAATTTAACATGAAATGTTTTCCCACTTTTAAAACTCAAGCATATAATTACATAATCAATGGTGACAAACACAACTCAGCAGAACAGAGAAACTGTGTGCCCTTTGAGGACGCAGGAAAAACAATTCTTCATGCTCAGTACTTATGCATTCGCTTTCTGAAAGCAGTTTGAGGATGGGTATTATGAGGCCGGTGACTGATATGTAAAAACGTGGCTTTCGAATCTCCTGAGGTGGTTATATAGAACAGAAGTTTGCAAAATGAATTGCACTTGATTAGTAGATGAATTTATTCTGCTGAGTCTTGCCGGCTGTGTTAGAAAGACGAGAGGCCGGTCATGCATACTGATGTGAGGATCAGAGAGGAAACCTATAATATCTTACATTACGGAGAGACGCTAATGGCATCATGCTGATAAACCCGATTTATAAAAAGGACATGCACAAGGTCTTCTGTGTAACGAATTCAATTGCACAGGTGGATTTGTATATCAAATGAAATCAAAGTGCAGCCCGTTTGCCGTGACACATGAATGAAAGACGCTTCACTTTGATAAGAGGTTTTTTATGTCTTGGTTTGATTGCCAGTTCTTGATAAAGACAGCATGAAGGGAAAAAATAAAAAAAAAAATACAAATAAAAAAATGACAGACCCCATGGACATAATTCAGTATAGTACACATCACACTATCAATAATAAAAATAATAGCTAGAAAATTGTTAGGTGTTCAAAAAGGAGAAAACTTAAAGTATATGTTATTATTTGCTAACATTCTGCATTTACATTTTTTATTTTATTTTATTTATTTATCCTTTATTTTACCAGGATAGTCCCATTGAGATACAAAATCTCTTCCTCCAGGGAGTCCTGGCCAAAATGGCAGTTTAAATAAGTTTCACAATAAGACAGTTTCAAAACATAAAACAAACATAATCATTTGCCCTACATCTAATGATTACCAATATGTAATTTACTCATAGCAGGTACATGTTTCCTTCACAGTAGACCATAAAAGGTTTTTAAAAATACATGATACCTCATGCAATTTTAAACTCCCAATGTGAAATTAAACATAATGAATTTAGATGTGAGATTTATTTCTGGGAAGTTGCTAATTATTGATCATAACTGTCTGTTGTTTTTATATAAGGTGCCAAAACCAATCTAACACCTCACATTTAAGCAATATGTTCAACTCATACTGTCAAAAATACTGTCATTTACATTTATGTTTAGTCATTTGGCGGAAGCTTTTATCTAAAGCGACTTACAAAGTAGAAGCAGACCAACAAGAGAGCAACAATATACCGTAAAAGTGCTGTGACAAGTCTCAGTTAGTCTAGCACAGTGCACATAGCAAGGAATATATTTTATTTATTTAATTTTTTTAAATTATTATTTATTTTATTTATTTATTTTTTTTATAAATTTGACCAAAAAAAAAACAAAACAAAACAGAGTAGAATAGGTAAGTGCTAGTATTAATTGTTCAGGTGATGGTGAAAAAGTGTGAAAGTGTGAATGTGTCTTCAGATGTTTTTTTTTTTTTTTTTTTTTTTTTAAATGGCTAAAGACTCTGCTGCTCTGATTGAGATAGGCAGGTAGTTCCACCAGCTGGGGACCATCCAGAAAAAGGTCCGTGAGAGTGATTTTGTGCCTCTTTGGGTTGGCACAACGAGGTGTCGTTCATTTGCAGAACGCAAGCTTCTGGAAGGCGCGTAGATCTGAACTAGCGAGTTTAGGTAAATTGGTGCAGTGCCAGTGGTTGTCTTGTAGGCGAGCATCAATACCTTGAATTTGAGGCGAGTGGCTATTGGCAGCCAATGTAACCTGATGAAGAGAGGTGTGACATGAGCTTTCTTCGGCTCGTTGAAGACCAGTTGCAGAGGTTTGATAGTACATGCAGGAAGGCCCGCCAAGAGAGCATTACAATAGTCCAGTCTGGAGAGAACAAGAGCTTGGACAATGAGTTGTGATGACTGCTCTGTTAGGAAGGGTTTAATCTTCCTAATGTTGTATAAGGCAAACCTGCAGGACATGGCCATTGTAGCAATATGGTCTGTGAAGCTTAACCGATCATCCATCACAACTCCAAGGTTCCTGGCTGTTCTGGAAGGAGTTATGGTTGACGAACCTATCTGAATAGAGAGGTTGTGATGAAGTGCTGGGTTAGCTGAGACTACCACCAATTCTGTCTTAGCAAGGTTGAGTTGAAGGTGATGAACCTTCATCCAGCCAGAAATATCTGTCAGACAGGCTGCAATTCGAGCAGCTACTGCCGGATCATCTGGTTGGAATGAGAAGTAGAGTTGAGTGTCATCATAGCAATAGCATAGCATTGCATAGCAATGATGGGAAAAGCCATGCTTCTGAATGACAGATCCTAAAGATGACATGCAAATGGAGAAGAGAAGTGGTCCAAGCACTGAACCTTGAGGAACCCCAGTAGCAAGAAGTTGTGACTTAGAAACCTCACCCAAGATACCCTGAAGGACCTACTGGAGAATTGGTCGCTGATTTTTTTTTTTTAAATGATAATTTTAATTATTGATTAAAGTTAGCTGAGAAAGTATACAATTTTCACTTTTCAACAGAACATCACATAATGTTAATATCTCAATTTCATGTTTTATACTATGGTTGCATTTTTATTAGACAAAAAAAAAAAGAACACATGTATACCTTTTGATGGGGTCTATTTTTATTTATGTTTCATCTTTTAACATAATTTTCTGCAGCTTCACCTGATTTGATGGCAATATATCTGATAGCTGATCTAACTAGTCTTAACCAGCAAGACTCCAAGTACTGCACTACTGGAATTATACATTTTGCAGCTTATAAATATTGCAGATTTCAACTAAGGTCTAAAACTACAGGCAGAGAGTATATTTCTAATGTACTAGAAAATGCAAAGCTCGCACTATAAAGACTTTTATTTGCAATAAGCACTACTGTATATGATGTTCACTCTCCAGTGGGTTATAATGAAAGTCCATCTAATCAGCAGAAGTTTTTGAAAGGCAAACCATGTTGTTAAAAGCAATGAACCTTGATATGTGAATATGAAGTCAGTCATGAAGAAACTGAACGCAGCAAATTGCACCACTGTAATTTAGACAATTAAAATGATGGGTAAACAATTCTACAACAATACAAGATAAATAATTAAATGTTCACATAAGAATGTGCCAAAGAACATCCGCGTATGGTGCAGTCACTATATACATTAAATAAATATATATATTTTTTTATATAAAAATGATACAACCCGAATTCCGGAAATGTTGGGACGTTTTTTTTTTTTAAATTTGAATAAAATGAAAACTAAAATAATTTCAAATCATATGAGCCAATATTTTATTCACAATATAACTTAGATAACATAACAAATGTTTATACTGAGAAATTTTACAGTTGTATGCACAAAATGAGCTCATTTCAAATTTGATGCCTGCAACAGGTCTCAAAATAGTTGGGACGGGGGCATGTTTACCATGGTGTAGCATCTCCACTTCTTTTCAAAACAGTTTGAAGACATCTGGGCATCGAGGTTATTCGTTTCTGGAGTTTTGGTGTTGGAATTTGGTCCCATTCTTGCCTGATATAGGTTTCCAGCTGCTGAAGAGTTCGTGGTAATTTTTGACGTATTTTTTGTTTAATGATGCACCAAATGTTCTCTATAGGTGAAAGATCTGGACTGCAGGCAGGCCAATTCAGCACCCAGACTCTTCTACTACGAAGTCATGCTGTTGTAATAGCTGCAGTATGTGGTTTTGCATTGTCCTGCTGAAATACACAAGGTCTTCCCTGAAATAGATGTCATCTGGAGGGCAGCATATGTTGCTCTAAAACCTTTATATACCTTTCAGCATTCATAGTCAGTGATGGGAATAATGGCATTATACTGTAAATAAACGGCGTTATTTTTTTCAGTAATGAGTGATCAAACGAATTACTGTTTCCCCTGTTACAACGCTGTTACTGTTACTGACAATAAAATGGGGTGTTACTAAAATTTATTATAATATTACTATAATTTTATTTTTCAGTTCATCTGAATGGATGCGCAGTGTACCTGTATTTGATGTACTGTAAACTCTAGTGTGAAGGCGCACACCTCGCCGTCGTTTTGTCTCACACACGCAAAGAAAGAGACAGAGCGAGAGACATGCAGAATTGACACGCTACATGTAAAGGTTATTCTTTGTTGTATTTTGCTGTCAAAATAACAGAGTTCCTATGAAATTCTTCAGCTTTTAAGAACTGCTGGGTTCTCTTGTAGTGGGCGGAACTAATGCACACATGACAATCTTATTGGCTCACCTATTATCGTCCCTGTTTTGATTTCAGCAAATCAATTTGAGCGAACACAGACAATGTGATTAATATTCATGAACCCAGCAGCTCTTTAATCCTTAGTGAGTTTTATATTGTTATTAGGTAGAATTCGTAGTAGTTTTGTTATCTTATCAATAGCTTATTATTTGTAGTTTCCCCCCATTTTTTTTATAGAAACACTAAATGACAAACAATATCTTAAGAACCACCACCAGTCCTAAGTTCATCCCATAATCCTATAAAGTTCCATCCTATAATGCTAAATTATCATAATATCATATTATAATGCTTGACTGATGCTAAGTGTCAGATACTTAAAAAATAAAATACAATTATATATATATATATATATATATATATATATATATATATATATATATATATATATATATATATATATATATATATATATATATATATATATATACACACACACACACACACACACACACTGTATGTGATATAAAATAGTATATCAGATAATTAATATTAGTCTGGTGAGTAAACTAGCCAATGGCAATTCTATTGCCAAGGTGCCCATATAGAGGGTTGATAATATTTACAATAATATATTGAATTTGATAGGTGTCTCTCACATTGTCCCACAGTAATATTAAAATAGTGTAGATTAGTGTACAATGTATTCTAATAATTTATTCTATTTAGTGTCAATTTCCTTCACTGAACATATTTAATATTGGGGGCATCCAAGTTATTTGACATATTTGAATTTTTTTTTTTTTTTTTTAAGTAACACAATAGTTACTTTCCCTGGTAATTAGTTACTTTTATAATGATGTAACTCAGTTACTATTTGTGAGAAGCAACTAGTAACTATAACTAAGTACTTTTTTAAAGTAACGTGCCCAACACTGTTCATAGTGCATTCCAAAACATGCATGCTGCCCATACCGTATGCATTTATGCACCTCCATACCATCAGAGATGCTGGCTTTTGAACTGAACCCTGATAACATGCTGGAATGTCACGGGCATCCAACAAAGGTCTTTGGCCTTGTCCCTTACACACAGAGATTTCTCAAGTTTCTCTGAATCTTTTGATGATGTTATGAACCGTAGATGATGACATTTGCTAAGCCTGTGCAATTCGACATTGAGGAACATTGTTTTTAAAGTATTACACATTTTTTTTACGCACTCTTTCACAGATTGGAGAGTGTCTGCCCATCTTAACTTAACATCTAAACTCTGCCTCTCTAAGACATCCCTTTTATAGCTAGTCATGTTACAGACCTGATGTCAATTAACTTAAATAGATGCTAGATGTTCTCCCAGCTGAATCTTTTCAAAATTTCTTGCTTTTTCAGCCCTTTGTTGCCCCCGTGTCAACTTTTTTGAGATCTGTAGCAGGCATCAAATTTGGAATGAGCTCATTTACTGGATAGAAGTATAAAATTTCTCCATTTAAACATTTGTTATCTCTATGTTCTATTGTGAATAAAATATTGACTCATGTGATTTGAAAGTCTTGTAGTTTTCATTTTATTCAAATGTAAAAAATGTCCCAACATTTGTGGAATTCGGGTTGTATAATGATATACATAATATAATATATACAAACAACATAATATCATACATTCAGTACAACACAGGACAAATGAACCCACTTTTGTGTCTAACATCATTCAGATTCATGGTGATAATGTATATTGGATGTACCACATGTTTAGTTGGAGCATTGATGTCGCTACAATTGCATTTCCCTAATGAGACTGGCTTCATTTCTGTATGCGAACAGGCTTCTTCGTGCAGGATGTAGCTCTTTACACACAATCTTCATGCCTAGAGAGATAGAGGAGAAAAGTGAGCGAACAGTCAATTGTATGTCCAATGATGAAAGAGCTGAGAGGTGAGAAACAGAGGAAAGAGTCTCTTAAAAGAGTTTAAAACAGCAGTGATAGATGGAGCCATATCCCTCGTGTGTCAGTGGCATCATTTACACAGCGAAGGGCCGGACTGATGACGCCCTAATTGAATTTCCTGATTGATCCATAAGCCATAGCACTGGAGCCAGAGATTGACAGACAGTGTGGAAACCAAGAAAAAAAAAAATGTCAATGTCACTGAACATTTGATTAAGAATATAGTTGAGAGGTTTGAAATAATCAATAATCAATACATTTGAAAACATATGAATAAATACTAATAAAACATAATAAAACAAATAAGCAGACCTATATTGTAAAGAATGACAAATTTATTCAATTTTAAGCATACAGTTGACCTGAAATGTCTGAATATACATACTGCCATTCAAAGGTTTGGGATTAGTAAGATTTTTTATTTATTTATTTATTTGTATAAGTTCTTATGCCTATCAAGGCGGCATTTATTTGATCAACATACAGAAACAAATTAGTATTATTGTTAAATATTATTAAAATTTAATATAACGGTTATCTATTTTAAATAAACTTTAAAATATAATTTATTTATGCAATGCAAATCTGAATTTTCAGCATCATTACGCCAGTCTTTAGTGTCACATGATCCTTCAGAAATAATTTTAACATGTTCCACTTGTATAGATCTGTTATGAGGTGATTCATGTATAGGGAGTTATTTCATGTATGTTATATTTGCAGCAGCAGTATTTCTTACATGCTCACAGCAGCATGTTGTGGATGTATTGGCAGTAGTAAGTCTCGGTACTGGTCTTTAGCCATTGTACATTACCATGCCAATCCTTCCGAGAGTAGTCATGACAGAAATACTTTTATTCAGCAAGGATGTGTTAAACTGATCAAAAGTGAGAGAAAAGACGCAGAGTAAAGACTAAATATTATATACTGATTTATTATACTGAGAAGCAAATAACTTTGCCAAAAAAAAAAAAAAAAAGAGGATGGACATGGAAAAGTACAAATATCAAACAAATACACTGAATTCTGTTAAAATCCACAATAACATTATTTATTGAGCAGCGAGATGTCCTTTAAACAGATTCTAGCCCTCATCTGTCCCTGGTGAAGCCCAACAGCGATTGAAAGTCAAGGTGGCCATTTGCACAGAAACACCATCTGAATTTGAATAATTCGGTGGAGTCGAGCGAGGGTAAATGGCCTATAATTCACTCTCATTCACGCCAGCTCTCAGTCAGAGACTCTTTGCCTGAAGAGGACAAAGCTCGTCCTCAGTTTAATACATTTATTTGTGTTTACTTCCTCTTCCATTACTCACCACAAGCCTGTTACTGTCACACACATACATCTTTGTCTCCACGCACCTCACGGGCACCTTTCCTTTAACAGATTTTTCGGGCGTTTGACACGGTTGGGTTTCACGTCGCTCATTATCAAGGGAGACAGAAGGTCTAGTGATCCATTAAAGCAAACAGCATGCAAACAGCATCAAATGCAGTGTGAAGAAATTGTGGTATTTTTAAAAGAAAAGTAACAGAGTGAACATGCATCTGTTGGCAAGCTGCAAAAGGTGACTATACACTGGAGGAAAAAAAATAAAAAATTCTTCAGATTTCTTTTGGAAGTTTTCACTAGATTTCAATGGTATGACATTTTCTGGAAGTTCCAGTTTTTGAGTGCAACACTCACATCTCAAAATCCAATCAACAACGGATGCATAAAACCAAAGGCCTGCCCTATACATTTAATCATTTTTGACAATCTGTTAAACTTGGATCACAATATACTCACATAAAAAAAAAAAAAATACTACTATAAATATAACAAACAATCCTAAGTAATATTTATGGTTACACTTTATTTTGATAGTCCACTTTAAACATTCTACTAACTATAAGTAACTTTGTAATTACATGTCAACTAATTCTCATTAATTTGCAACTACTATGTCTGCTAACTCTCAGTAGGGTAGGTTTAGGGTTAGTAGAATAAGTTGACATACTTGCAAAGTTTATCATAGTCAGTATGTTGTATGGGTTTCACTTTATTTTGATGGTCCCTTTAACACATTCTGTTGACTATAAGTAATGTTGCACCTATATTTCTCCTGACTCTCATTAGAGTGTTAGTAGTGTATTAGTTGACTGGTAGGGTTAGGGTTAGATTAAGTTGACACGTTCTTGCAAAGTTACTTATAGTCAGTAGAATGGTCTTTTGGGAGACCAACACAATAAGGAGTGAGTAGATATGACGCAGACAGTCTACTAATACTCTTATGAGAGTTTGTTGACATGTAGTTGCAACATTACTTAGTGTTAACAGAATGTTCAAAAGGGACCATCAAAATAAAGTGTTACCGCTGTATGTTGTGGACCCATCAAAATAAAGTTTGGAAGATATTAAGCAGACAGTCTACTAATACACTAATGACTGATAGACATGTAGTTGCAAAGTTACTTACTGTTAGTAGAATGTCTAAAGTGGACACTTGCTACTTACTTGCTTACGTACTACTTACATACTACTTGCAGTACTACTTACTTACTACTACTTTATTACTTGCTACTTGATTGCTTTATTTACTTGCTTGCTTACTTACTTACCTACCTACCTCTGTCAGTCCTGTGTCGAGTGTTTCCCGCCCTCTTGTGCCCATATTTGGTTATTCTCCTGTTCTTGTTTAGTTTGACTAGTTAATTCTGTTCCAGCTGTGTGTTATTAATTATCTTGTGTGTATATAAGTTCCTGTCTGTTTAGTTAGTGTCGTCTGGTCTACTCGTTACGTTCCCTGTGTTCCTGTTTGCCTCAGCCCTGCCTTGTTTTACCCTGTTGGATATGGATTAAAGACTGTTTATTCTACTTCTCCGTGTTCCTCGTTCCTCCCCACTGTGTGCACCGTGACACCTTCCTAACTTTCTTACTAATTTATTACTTACTTAGTTTGTTACTGGCTACTTACTACTTACTACTTACCACTACTTATTTTATTACTTGCTACTCAATTACTTTATTTGTTTATTGATTGATTGATTGATTGATTTACTTACCTACCTACCTAACTGAATGTCTTACTAACTACTATATACTTGCTTGCTTACTTACAACCTACTTTATTACTTGCTACTCACTTAATTACTTTATTTATTTATTTATTGCCTTCCTTGGTCCCACTTTATATTAGGTGGCCTTAACTATTATGTACTTACATTTGAATTACTCATTTGGTACAATGCACTTATTGTGTACATACATGTGTTTACATTGTACCTATATGCAATTACATCTGTAATTAATTTGTGTAATTACATTTAGAATTACACTGTTGACCCATCCCTCACACCTTAACCCACCCTTAAACCTACCCAGACCACCAAACCTGTCCCTAACCTTACCCGTATCCCACCTCAATAGCAGCAGAAGTGTTTTGCAATACAATATGAACACAAAAAGTACATTGTACTTATTTTCTGTACATAGTACATAGTAGTTAAGGCCACCTAATATAAAGTGTGACCCCTTCCTTTATTGCCTACCTATGCAACTTTCTATTTACTTATTTTATTACTTGCTACTTACTGTACTGTTAATTTTTGACTTGCGATGTATGTATGTATGCATGTATGTACATGATTGATTGATTGATTGATTTGGCTAGTCAACTTTCCTACTACTTTCTTAATTGTTACTTACTTTCTTACTACTTACTTTGTTTATTACTTGCTAATTACTTACTACTTATTTACTTACTTATGTACTAACTTACTTAATCTACCACAACTCATGGTAAGAGAACACTTAAGTTACTGACATACGTTCATTTCCAAAATAATGTGCAGTACAGATTTGCTTTGTCTGTTGCATATATCTTCACATATTTCATGAATTTATGACCATAGTGATTGACATGACTACCTTAAAATAAATAAACAAATAAATAAATAAACTACTACTACTACTAATACTACTACTACTACTACTACTACTACTACTACTAATAATATACTAAAAAAAAACAGACTACTTGATTATTTGAGTTACATACTAACAATTTACATTACATGTGTTTGTAGCTAACAGTGATGAGCAATGCATTCACAATATAATTAAGTTGTGAATCAACCTGAATTATTCATTATTATAAGTAATGTTTGATTGCAATAAATTCTAATATGTGTAACATGGGTAGTTGTGTCTCAGCACATTAGTTGAGGAGAAAATGAGCTAATGTGATTTCATTCCAGCCTAGTTCTAAGAGACAGATTTTTGCTGTGAGATCAAGTGTAAAATTGAACAGTTGCACTCTCTCTCTCAGTCTCAGACATTGTGAACGGCTATATTTAACCAGGGTAATTTCATTCGCATTTGCACATAAAACGCACACGGATAGACACAGACACTGAAAAATACAATATCAACATATTGCCAGCATCCAAAACACAGATCCTTTTATGTATGAACAACTTTTTAACAAATCTGTATGAATCTCTTGATTTTATCGGAACTTGAATTGATTTAATCTTTGTGAGGATACAGCTGCTGTTGACCGAGTTCAATACTACATACAAAATTCAAAGCAGGAAACTTATTAATGAAAAAAAAAAAAAAAAAAAAAAAAAAAAAAAAAATATATATATATATATATATATATATATATATATATATATATATATATAAATGTTAGGAGGGACTTTCTTAAAGAAAGGCCTTTTAAATGTCAGATTTGTTTATAAATTAAATTTAATTTGTTTATAAATCAGTTATAAATTAACTGATTATTATTATTATTATTATTATTTTTTATTTATAATTTATTCAATTAACTGTATGGGGTAGACTACATCTGCTATAAACAGCCTGACACACAGTGGGCTTTTCAGCAAAATTGAACAGTAAAACTAGATTTAAAAAACAAAAAAACAAAAAAAAAAGTTAAAAGCACAAAACAATGCAAATGTCAAACTAGGCAGCTAAGCTAAATAATTGTAATGGAACAAGATTCAGTATTCTGTGAACCTTAAAAAATCTCTATTCTCTACAGTTATTCAAAGGGTTCATGTTTTATATGTCCATGTGTTATGTTGTACATGAATAAATCTGTTAAATCTGTTTTAATATCAAACAGCATCATGTCCATATTTAATTCAAATGAGTAATCTTACAGGTGAAGTTGAGTGGCAGACCTGTATATTTGTAAAGTGAAGTTCCCACGGCTCAGTCATGTCTGTTTGTGTACCGTTTGCATTTGTAATATACACTCACCGAGGCCTGTCCTTGAGCTCTCGGCCTCATGGGAGACAGGACAAAATAAAGGCAAAGCTGAAAGCTCAGCAACCAGGATGACCTCTTCACTGACTGACACACTCCATAGCATACCGGCACCAGCACCTTCTATCCCTTTAAAATCTGTGTGTGTGTGTGTGTGTGTGTGTGTGTGAGAGAGAGAGAGAGAGAGAGAGAGAGAGAATGAATGCAAGACACGTCCTGCATAGCAGAACTGCAGACTAGACATGGGAGTTTATGGGATGGGAATTAATGATTCCTGTAACCATTCGTATCATTTTTTAGATTATTAAATTTACCTCTTTCTGGTGAATTATCTTGTCAGAAACAACGAAGTGAAAATGTGTGTATGAATTTGTAAGATATTAATTTCATAGTGTAAACAGCTTTAGTGATTTTAATGGGAGTTTTGAGAGTGCTTGAACTAGACTGTAAGTGAAAATGTTCTTTGACAATCTAAATGTTCTTTGCTCTCATTATGTACATTGAAAGTGTTTAGTAGCCTAACTTGCAATGTTTTTATTCACATTAACTTTCAATGTTAAATTTACATTAAATATAATGTCAGTCGTATCAAAAATATGTTATGGCATGACACCCATAAACAGACAGGTTTTTATGCATAGTTAATAGATTACATTATTAGGTTACATTGACCATCGCCCACTAGATCGACATAATCTATAAGGGTGAGAATCAAGATATTCCGTGATATAGTTAATGCGTTTGGGAATGTTTCGAATAAAAATAAAAAATAAAGACATGATGACCCCCCCCCCCCCCCCAACTCGTGCCCCCTCAAAAATAATGAGTGCATGACACTCCTGGTCCGTGCTATGTTTGTTGTCTGCAGCTAGAACAGGAAACACAAGTGTGTTTGTGTGTATGAGAGTGATACAGTGTACTGTCTGTATCAGGAACAGAACAGAGCATCATGAAAATCATTTGGTTTCAGTTTAAAAATGAACTAGAATAAGAACCTGTTCTTGATTTCTAACTCCACTACAGACTCTTATTTCTCCAGAGCATCACAGCTCAAACACATCAGCATGAGCCGGTGTGGCCTGACCTTTCTCTGTGCACCTAATCTTCTTTGTGCAAATTACACTTGCATACTTTTCCTGAATATATTGTAATTAGGCATATGTATTCCAACGGGCTGATAAGATATAGTCTTTCTGTAATCTCTCATTTATATGCAAAGCAGAGGAGTTAAAGAGCTTATGCTTTCTTCGCTCTTAATGCGTCCCCCTTTTCGCTTAATCAAGTTCATTTTTTCCTCACGTTCATGTCTCCACAGTCCCATCTCACGCTGAGTTCTCAAAGTCTGAGTTTACAAGCGGTGGGGTGTCGTTGTGAAAGACAGACGCACTGAGATGAACTGCTGAATTGCACTTCTCACATTTATTTCAAGATGCAAACTTTTGGATGTAAGGAGCATCACAGTAAAATATTTGATCATGCATCATTTATGGCAGGGACTTGTCCCTGAAACGTTTTGCTATGGATAATGTTGCCCTCACCAATTTATGACAGCTTTTTCTCGGTTGACAAAGGGAAAAAAAAATTAGTTGGTAGACATGTATCTAATCAATTGACTCTTTTAAGGTAACACTAATCGAGTGACTTTTATTTTGCACCAACAATGCAAACTTTTAAATGTAACTTTAGTGGCATGTGCAACTTCATGCATATAAATACGAATTATACTGAAAATGGCTATATATATATATATATATATACACACACACACACACACACACACACACACACACACACACACACACACAATATGTGTTTTGGTTTGTTTTGTTAACGTGTCAGCTTTCATTTAGTATTGATTGAAAGATAAGGGACTGATATTTAATTTGTTAGGTTGATGGAATCAGGACAAATGAACTTGCATTGTTGGGTCTAAAGGTTGGGTACTGCAGCTCAAACAGCCAAACCATTTACACAGAAATTTTACATTAACACTCTTACAGCCTCTGTAAATACATAAAATCATCAGCACAAGGGGATTTGAATTGAAAAAGTCCATTCTGCCTCTCCCAGATCTAATTTACGCCATATAATTATACTTTTCTCCACTACAATTCTCATGACTTCTCTCAACGATATATTCTCAGAAGAGTTCAGTCATTACAATTCAACCAGCATTTGGCTTTCCACAGAGTCTACCTGCTGCCATGAATTATTGTCCACAGGCCCTCACCATTTAGAATTAAGCTCCAAACAAATTCATTAGCACCCCCAGTGTGCTGAATTGACTTTTGCCTCTTGACTTCAAAGGGGCCCTGGGCATCCGCTGTGGAGCATGATAGCAGTATAAGGTAATGGCCATAGAGACTCAGATAAACCATTCAAGTCAGCCAGCATGTGTGCCTTCAGATTGCCTTTTGTGGTGACTATTGATGTGGACATTCGTTCAGAATGTATTTTTTTTATACAGCATGCATCATCTAAATTGGTGCATTTTGGTATTGCCACAATTTGTACCCTTTTGTGCCGTGTTCATTGTTGGATATCTGTAGACCAGGGCTGTGCCTTTTTGCAGTTATTGAACTGAATTTAGGTAGCAAACAGGATTTGAAGTGTACAATCGGAAGTTCAAATTAAAGTCCAATTTGAATGTGAATAGAAACACCAAGGTCATAGGTCCAATTCAAAGGAAAAGCGAGAACTGATAAAAAGGTGCATCTTTAATTCAGTGTAAGTTGCTTTGGATAGAAGCATCTGCCAAATGCAGAAAAGCAAGTGTAAGGAAATAATATTAAAATGTATAGAACTGTTTTTAACTACAAAGCCTGGCAAATCTTGAATTTTAGCTGGATGGATTGACAGTTCCAGGGTGAAAAAAAAAAAAAAGTTTCCTAGAATGCACTGAATTTGGTGAATTTCTTTGAATTGCAATTCAGTCAATTCCTGAAACCATTTCTTCACTTCAGAATTTTGTGCAGACCTGTTGTAGACAAAAACTTCTCATACTTCAAAATAGTATACAAAAATGGCAAATAAATATTTTTGCTACAAAATTATGAAATATGAAAATTTTTGCATTTTTAAACTTGGAAATTGCCCCTGAAATGCATTTTGAAATATATGTTGGTATTAAAAAAAAAAAAGTTTTACATTTTAAAGTTATTTTTGATTGAGTTTCACTGTTTGCAACATATATTTAACATATATTTAAAATATATTATATATTTTTTTTATTTTAGCCAAAATATATACATAAATGGGTATAAGTTTAAAGACAGACTTTCACGAACACTATTTCTTTGTTACTTAGATTTTTACGCAGTGCAAAACACCCTTGCAATATTAATGAAAGCCGTAATGAAGGCGATAATTTCTGTTTATCAACCAAGCCTTTGTAGCATCACTCTTTTCACCATATTGCAGTACCTACAACCCCACTAGTTTTAATGACCACCAACAAATGGGAAAGTCAGCAGAGGACAAACCACAGAGGAGTTAAAACGAGATGAAAAAAGATGGCAAACGGACAGAGCCCTTGCTCCTTGGAATCTGTGTTTGCATATTTATACCGACTCCTGGGTGACATGACTGCCGCTGTGTTCATGTTTGTCCAGGAGAAGGATATAAATTAGCTGCTTGTTGCCGTGTCAAGCGTGGCGTGTCCTTGACGTGACGCCCCCCCCCCCCCCCCCCCCACCCCCACCCCCCTGCGGAGGCGAGGTGTTGTGATGCGGGGTTGGTGAAGAAGAGGAGGAGGAGGAATTTGATAATACTTGTGCTCTACCTCGCTACCGGTCTCAAAGGTGTAGAAGAGAAACAAAGTCACGCTATCCTTCCTGTCACTTCGGTCTCCAACCAAAATTACTTTTCTCTGTCATCGCAGATACCCTTCAACGGTTCCCACTTTAGACGCCCACAACTCGCCAGCTCCTAAAGTTCTTTGAATCGCAGCGCGGATGATCTTGTTCCTTTCTCTTACGTTTCCTTCATCATAAAGCTGAAGCCCGTTCAGTTGTTTTGACACAAATCAATATGTTCATCGGGAACATGCCAAAGTTATTTGCCTACATGTGATGCAACGCGGAGAAATATTGCCTTCTTTTGTTGGATCTGCTCTGACCTCCTCCCACAAAGTGTGAAGAATGATTTTTAACAGTGCATCGCAGAATATCTGATGTGTGAACAAGCTTTAATAACGAAGCTTTAAAAGACATCATGGCTGTGTTTCCTTTTCCTCCTCCTCCGGTATAAAAAGCACAGGAGAAGCAGACTGAAATTGATTCTTTGCCAAAACTCTCATTCAAACACCAATGACGCACAACAAAACCTGTAAGCTGCTCCGATCTTGTGGTGCTGTGCTCATGTCAACTGGTTTAGATGGGGCTTGGACAAAATGAGCAGTCACAAGTAATAGGATGGAGGGAAGATGGAAATTAATTTTCAGATTTAGCTGAATAAACCATTTTCAAAGTTTACATACAAAATACTGAACATTTATCAGCATGCAAAGTCATTTCATGTTGAGCTGTGGAGGACAGATGTTGTTATTGTCTAAAGTATTTATGACCTCTGTCTTACGTCTGTAAAAATGCCAAGAATTAGCAACATTTATACATTTTTTTAAAGGTATAAGGCAGGAAAATCATTTTGTTTTTTGAAGGCTGTTTTCTTTTTTCCCCTTTTATTCCTTTAACTGTATGTCAGCAAGAATGAAACAAGAATTTAAACCTGGCTTTATCCAGTTCTGCTCTGGAAATGTGTGCAAATTTGTGCATATGTTGTGTTGCATTTACATCAGAAGTCCAATGTTGGAGCTGGCAATGATATCACAACTGAGTTGACCGTGTTTCAGTACACAAGTTGCCCCCCCCCCCCCCCCCCAAAAAAAAAAAAAAAAACAACAACAAAAGAAACAAAACAAAAGAAGATAATTGTGTCCTTTGGTAGCAATGCCAGTGATTAAAACACATAATAAAGCTGTATTTTACATAGATGACAGACCTATTAAATAAGCTTTCCACTGATGTATGGTAAGTTAGGAGAGGACAATATTTGGCCGAAATACAACTATTTGAATATCTGGAATCTGAGCGTGCAAAAAAATCTAAATAGAGAAAAATACCTGTGCTACTTATGACTGGTTTTGTGGTCCAGGGTCAAATATGAGCTGTGTGTCATCTGAAGGTTTAGATTTAGTTTTTCTCCACCGGACCTGCTAATGTAAGTTTTGTGACTCTGCTGTCTCCACCTGCTGCCGGTTAAGATTTGGCCGATGAATTCGCAGCTCGATTGGGCTCTTGTCTTGTCAAAAAGTGATAAGACTTTTCAGTTTTATGGACATCGCCATCATTTATTTTTTAATGTAATATAAATTATTTGAAAGTGGGTGCTTTCAAAATATCCTGACCTGTAGGAAGCAGTATTAGTTTAACTAGAGTGAGTTTGGGGCTGTACTACTCATTTGGCCTGACCAATGGCAGATGGGTAAGTATTCTCCCTTAAAAGCAGTCATTATTTTTACAATTAGGTGACATTAGTGGCACAGAAATTATACACTTTGCCTTTTTACTTAAGGGGAACAACAAAGCATTTTGTAGTCTGGTGAAGGTAGCCAAGAAACAAGTTTCTGTAAGCAATGTAGTCACCATGGTGATTTGCTTCCCTCCAGACAGTGGCAATAACGCTGCTCAAGTTTGGCCGGCTCCACTAATGCTGTAAATCAAAACAAACACAGTCCTGACAGCGCAAAGTTTCCTGTTCCCGAGTGACATTGTGAAGTTTTCACTCACATCCACATCAGTTCAATAGGGAGATGCTCTGGAGCGATGCACGCTGACAGCCAAGGACAGGATTGAAGCCCCGGCATCTGTGGGCCTCCTGCGGGCAGGGAGATGAAGACAGGCGGGGGCCCCCTGGTACCCCCCGCCCTGGGCTTATTCCTGACTCCGACAAAAGCAACCCGAAAAGGGATAATCAAGCTGTCACCTGAACGCCGTGTCACTGAATACCAACCTTTAATCATTCCGGCAAATAACAGTAACTAAGGTCTTTTGCCCTCTTCACATTAAATGAAATGCAGCAGAAATAGGGAGAGAGTAATTTTGTGGTAACACACACTGAGAAGCAAAAAGTTGCTGAAGTTTGGGAGTGCTCCCTTGTCTGTTTTAAATGCAAAGCTTTTTTTAGTCCAAGGTCAAAACTTTGGAGAGGTGAGAGGAGAAGGAGTATTCAGATGATGAAATCCGTTCTAATTACTGCACAAATCAAATTCTCCGAAGGCTTCCACACTAATTTTGCGCTCGGCTCCATTTATATTGACATAGATTCCTCTAATGAAATAATAAGAGTACTCCCACGCCAAGACACTTTGTCCCACAGATGGATCCACATGTAGATAATTGGATATAAAACTAGCGATCTCCTGGCCTGAAAACACTCTTACGCCGTAAACTCACTTTTCACACAAGTCTGCTAAGTAATTAAACCAGCCACAGATTCTCACCTGTGAACCCTGCACTTTGTGCGAGGAACTCAACTTTAATCAGCACCATTACTTCCGTCACTTAAGGAAACCGGAGCCAAACGCTCACCTTTTTTATCTAGCCGAGCATCAGAGGAAAATGCATGATTTCCCTTTTCATTGTTAGGTTTTAATTGCATATTAGTTATGCTTAATCTCTTTTACTCCATTCCTTTTCTTATGGAGAGAAAAATTTGGGTTTTTTTTTTTTGTGTACAATTGTATTCTCTCCAGTGCTTTTCAGGTGAGCGTAACTCAATCAGTGTGTGACTTTAAATGTCTGCACTTTGCCCATGACTCCACTTAAAGGGTCAGCTTTTTTTTTTTTTTCTGGTTTAATCAGTAGGGTTTATGATAAAACAACAACAATTGTAATACTTTTTCATGAATAATATAAATATAAATCCCACCTAGGTGGCCTTAACTACTGTGTACTTACATTTAAATTAATAATTTGGTACAATGCACATACATGTTTTTACATTGTACCTATATTTATATGTAGTTACATCTGTAATTAATTTATGTAATTACATTTATAATTGCACTGTTGACCCATCCCTTACACCTTAACCCACCCTTAAAACATAAAGATGAAAAAAGATTATAAAATGTACCCTATCATTCCAGAGAGAGTTTCAGATATTTATTCTAAATATATAAATATTCACATGATATTGTGAATTAAAGAGTTAACAGACAGATTCGAGCTGAGATTCATTACCATAAATACACTTAATTTTTTTCCCCCAGAAAGAAATTAAAACTCTAATTTAGCAAGGATGCATTGAATTGATCAAAAGTAACAGTAAAGACAGTTAAATTGTAACAAACAAACAAACAAAATGGTTACAAATTGTTTCTTGAGCAGAAAATCAGAATATCTGAGTGATTTCTGAAGGATCATGTAATACTGAAGACTGGGATAATGTTGAAAATTCAGATAGTTGACATGTAGTTGCAAAGTTACTTACTGTTAGTAGAATGTCATGAAGTGGACTATCAAAATAAAGTGTTACCAGTTGGTGTTTCTGAACAGTAAATAGATGTTATTGATATATAAATGTGGGCTGTCATACAGTGTTTAAACGTCTTCTGATATATGATGTAATTGTGTGATGTACTGACTGTAGAAGTACAGAACTTTGCGCTGGGAAGTTTTCTAAAAGTTACAGTATGTTTCTAATAGCACAATGAACTCTTTTATCTCAAAAGATCAAGAAAAATGTGATTCCTCACGATATGCCCACTTTAATTCCAGATGTTCCCAGAGCAGGGACCTGAGTCTGTTTCCAGAGTACCGTTAGTGGGGGTTAGCGTGAGCCACAGGCTCTGAGCCCAGCAGTTTTGGTTCTTCCCTCCTCCTTCACAGCAGCAGGGCTTTTAACGGCTCTGTCCGCTCGACTAATGATTTCTCCAAGGGACTGTGCAGTTCTCGTGCTCCTTTCCCCTTGGGGGGAGGTTTAATAACTCCACTCACTGTCCCACTGTGCATGACTGTAAGAGCCAGGCCTCAGCGGCAGGCCAGAAAGAAGTGGCCACAGTGTAGGGAGAAATGCCAATGGGTTCCTGCAATGGAAACGGGAAGGTGGGATTGATTGAAGCCCCACGATCTGGTCATGCAGGTCTTGTAGTGACGAGGGTATGGAATCCAGCTGGGAAGCAAAGAGACAGCGCTCTTCTGTGAAAAAGAAGCTCGATAGGTGCCGATATTAGGCACATAGCGGCATATCTAATAGCCATTAAGCAGCAGGAAGAAGTGATGTTATTAAGGGAGACGCCGATGGTCACATCTTAGAGTACTCAGAGCTCTGTTGGCCGTGGATGACCACCTGGCATTCATGATTTGGCAATTAATAAGAAATGGTTTGGTCATAAGCATGCCTCCAGTCGTGGGATAGAGGGCTTTTAACGGCTGGTGGGGACCGACGAGCACTTAATGATTGCTATTCTGGCCTCTGCTGAGATGGCGAGTGCTTCCATTTAGCCTTTATATGAAGTGTACAACATGCAGCAGAAGAGCAGCGGATGTAATTGGACCAGATCAGAACTTCCAACACTAGGGTTACGTCTGCAAAAGCAAGTGTGCCAGATCAATGCGAATCAGGAAGCAGTTTTTCGTCAGCAATAGCTCTCTGCTGCTTTGTTTACCCCTCAATCAAGCAGAGAGGGATGCAACAAATAATTTCCTGGAAAGTGCCAACGTCGATGATTTAGGTGCTTACAATCAGACAGAGGGAGACAGGCCTCCCTGATAATATCGAGCTCTTTACCGGGATGTCAGCGCCGGTAATGAAGAATGACTGTCAGCTAACCTCATTGGAGAGTCAGGCATCATCTCAAGAGAATCAGAAAAGGTTCTACAGGCGTCTTAGTTTCCGCTCTGGTCCAGAAGCATCAATAGAGACCAAAACCTGGAAATGGGTTAGCATAGGCTCAAGACATTTACACGTTTTATTCTAAGACAGAAAATGCGTTGGTAATACCCCCTTGTGATTAGTGATGGGAAGATCAGATCATTTTACTGACTCTCGTTTGCTCTTGTTCATCAAAATGAACTAATCTTTATTCAAGTCACTTCGCTCATTTGAGCGACATTAAATGTTATATTTCCAACATTATATATATATATACATGATTTTCAAGCAAATTCCCTCACACATTCACCTATGCAATCTTGATCATATTAATATAAATAATTATTATGCAGTCAAAGAGAATTTACGAGCAACATAAATGATTACTTTTTGTCATAAATGATTAGTCTTTGTCATGTGACAGATAAAAAGAACAACTCATTCATAAATGACCCATCACTACTTGTAATTTTTTAAAAGCTTTTACTTGACTTAAAAAAGGTGGTTGCTAGCAAGTGGCTAAATAAGACTACAGCATTTGTAAGGGTAATTAACCATCATCATGCCAAAAAGGAATACTGTAAAAAAATTAATAAAAAAAAAAAAAAATTAATAAAAAAAAAAAAACCTTTACAGAAATTATCAATAAGGATTATTGGAGTACATTTGAAAAAAAAAAAAAAAAAAAAAACAATTTCAGTCTTCACTTGGTGAAAACTGGTTTACGCACTTTTTTTTTCTTTCAGTGTACTGTCCAGTCCACTTTTACAGCCTTATTCTTGCAAACTATTCTAACTCAGTGAACATATTTAAATGAAGATCGAATGAGTTGTTGAAGTCATGCAACAATTGCTACATGTTCACTGAGTCGTGCAGTGATGGGTAGATCAGATCATTTTACTTATCCTGTCGCCGATCTTGTTCATCAAAATTAACTAAACTTTAATCAAGTCCATTTCGTTCAATCGAGTGGTGTTAAATGTTATAATTTCAAAAGCCAAATTCCCTCAGAGTCTTTCATTCATTTGTCACATGACAGACGCAATGAATGAACTGTTAATGAATGAATCATCACTAGTGTTGTGTTGGGACTTTTGTTGTTCTTCCTGTTTCCTGTACCAAGTTTTGTACGGCCATGTAGGTTTGTTGTTTAGTTTTCTCATTAGCCCTTGTTTCTCTCTGATTTTTATTGATTCTTGTTATGTTTATACTTCATGTTTTCATGTTTTTTTTGTGATGCTAACTTTAAGGTCACAATACGTCACAATAGCAGCGTCCTCTGGAGCAAAAGCTGAATGCCCCAAAAATGGCAACACACCCGAATGGAATCACGCAGGGGGGCATGAGAGGAAAGAATTGCATCACTCTTGGAGAGGTGTGCTCAGGGTGTGAAATGGCTCGGAGCTGAACCTCCCTCTGATTCACCCTGAGAGGTACGACTTGTAGAGCATGACAGAGCATCCTTCTCCGATTGCTTCAGTGACCCGCAGCCTTATTCAGAAACACACTCGCCATTCACTCTCTCATCTGCTTCTCTCACTCATTACAGGCAAAACCACTGCCTTATTGTAATAACCGAGACAAACGAAAATATCCCAGAACACACCCCGCTATACACCGAAACTACCTCAATTTATTTGTTTCTGAGGCGCTCCGGGTCTCGTAGAGAAAGGAAATTAACACGTCCTGTGAGCTGGGAGGAAATGTCTCGGAATGCTGAGTTATGATGCAAACACATCATTACGTTGAGTACGCCGCAAAATAATCACAGTGCATCTGAATCACATCTCTCACATTCCCACTGCCACTTCAGGCTTCCAAACATATCTCTCTCATAAACTACAAGCCAATAGATGAACTAGAAACAAAGACGTTACAGTTCCACGTACAAGAACTCGACTGTACTTGAGGTTAAAACATTCACTGGCTGCTCTTACTGATTGTTTTGCAGGGTTGAATGCTTAGGGCACTGTGAGGGCGTATCTTATATATCTTAAACATCTGAAAAGACATTCCACAGCATCATTTTAGGAAACTATGGAAAATCACACTTTAGTGGGCTTTGTGTGGTGAACAGATATGAGTGAAAAAGAAATGTCAATTTTGAGGTTTATATATTTATACTAGAATACAATGCTTATACTATTATGAGTATCTATTTATTGGTCGGATAAGGTGAAAATCATGTTCAAAACTTGATTCAAGTAATATTTATGGAAGCCTGTTTGCAGAATTGAATAATAAAGTTTAATAAAGTTTTCACAAAATTCTAATCTTCACAAATCTAAAATGAGTGTGAGATATGCAAAATAAAGTTGCAAGAAATTGTCACAATTATTAGAAATATAAGTGAACGTCGTAGTTGTTTATAGAAAGTCACTGAGATATAAATTCTCAAGAGTTTGCAATAGAGTAAAAAAATGAAATAATAATAATAATAATAATAGTTTGTGTGATGACACAATTAAAATGCTCAGCTGCATATTGAGAAGCTGTCAATAACAATCAAAGAGGAAATAATCTGTGTAAACATGTTTGTAGTAATTTGTCCACTATTAAAAATAACTAAAACTGGGATAAATGAAAATATTTTAACCTCAAAAAAAGTAATACACTTTCTGATGCTTGGAAAAGTAAAGCTGTGTAAAACGGCAGCAACATCAACATCATGTTTGAGTTAATGCCACGTGTATCAAGACTCAAACTTCTTATTAAAGTAGGTTAGTACTCTTTTTATAACCAGAATATCTGCAGGCTAAAATGTAAAAGAAGTGCGGAAAGTCTACTTTCGTTTCCTGTTCAATGTGACTTCCTTGAAGAAACTTCTTTAAATGGACCAAAAAGATGTTTAACAGATGGTCTGACTAATCTAGATTGCATGTGAAAGCCAACTGTAGATATGTCCTATCCATAAATGACTGTCAGTGACCCAAAAAAACATTTGCGCACAAGGCTGTAGCCTTTTCACCGATCAGAACGCTTGTAGGAAATGAGCATTTATCCCGCCATTCAAATCAAGTTCTTAAATGTGCTTTATTGTGAGCTATAAAGATTTCCTTCACCTAGGGGTATTGTAAAATTATTGCAAATTAATATTCAGAATGACTTTTTCCTCATGTGATGGTCTCAATGGGCTGAAAACCAAATGAATTTCAAATTCAATCATTGGAATTGTTTATTTGATTCCGCCCAAGAAATCTCAAAGGACAGTAATGCCCCGTGGCACTGAGCCACCTACGACTTCAGCCGGGTTCAGTTTAAGTAAAAAATTGCTTAATATTGATTTTGTCCAAAGAAAAAATAAATAACAAAGTCTTGCAATAGAACTGTTTTTTTTTTTTAATGCTTTTAGACAACAGTCACATACTGTAAATATTTTTCTTATGCAATTTATCTTAATGCTTATCACTGCATTACTGTATTGTACATGATATATCATATTATCAGAATTACAAATAAGACAACACTTTATTCATTTATTAATTAAGTGACTAACAAAATTACATTTACATAGTCAACAATACAGAAAAATGAAATAAATGATCAATTAAATAAATAAATGTTATTAAAAATAATATTAAAACCCTTTCTACTCAATTGTTTAAATGCAAATGATTATTTTTAGATGACTGCAACCCACACTATTTCAGTGTTTGAATAAAATCTCTAAATGGTGAAATAGTGATAATTTCATGATGCCTGATGTAATAGCTGTGGCAATGTGCGTTTCACACTCCAGTCAGCCATTTTGACTTGCAATGGTGCCATATGACACATACTCGAGAAGTAATTCCTGCCTCTGTTTGACACTGCCTGTCAAGCTTTTCAGCAGAAAGGCTATTTATACTGTTTCTGGCCCCCTCATGACAGCCAAACCGGAGCCAGGGTTGCACTGGACTTTGGGGGCACTCTTGTAGTCCTCCTACAGCTGAGTCAAATGCAGGAGTAAGCCAGCCTGTGGTGATTTTCCACATCACAGGAAAACCAGGCATTATCTTCATGTTGCATTGTTTACCTCTGTGGAACATCACAGTTCTTTTTCAGATCTGTTTGTATCTTTCTCCTCCATATTTCACCTCTCAGAAGCACGGTTGTTCCTGTTATGCATTGCGGTGACGTGTGTAACTTAAGAAAGCATTTCTATAAAAAGGTAGCAGACTTTCAGAAATACGTTCAATCGCTTACAAGGGTGAGATCACTTTCATATTTTAACCATCTTTGAAATATTGACATGTTAACAAACATGATGAAATAACAAACATTTTATACCTAGATCAAATCCATCGCTAATGCAGATGTTTGTGATGTTGTTTTCCCTCCAAAATAAATAATGCTTACTAAAAAGTAAACAGGATATAAAGGGAAATTAAGGACACAGGACAAAAATGAAACATACACACACACACACACACACACACACACACACACACACACACACACACACACACACACACACACACACACACAGAGACACACAAATAAAATAAAAAAAAAATACTGTGAAAACTAAAATGTGACAACATATGCACTTTTATTGCATTATTTATTTGCTACAAAGAAATCAGACCATTTCTCCTTTTTTTCTACCACAATTATCAAATATCATGGCATTATCATGTTTTTGAACAGCTGCCATGCAAACATAAATTCAAGAAAATACTTTGTAACACCTCTTCTGGGATTTTGTTTTTCTACCCCTAGCACTTTTGTTGTAATATTTGTCTCAGTTTTATATCTTTATACTGAATGGCATGCCATAGTGTGTGAGATATATATATATATATAATAAAATAAAATAAAAACCTGTTTTCTAGACATATGATTTGTTTTACTGAAATAACAACATGTTAAGGAATCATATATATGGTCTCGTTGGCACACTCTCACAGCAGTGCAGGGCTCTTTTTTCCTCCTTCTCCCTGTCTTCTAGTTGATGTGTAATGGTTTCAGTCCTCTATCTCTGTGTGCTTTATCACTGTGGAGACCCAGCCTTGGCCGGGCACCTTCATTCTGCAGCAGTGCTTGGCAATTATCCTTCAGCCACAGTAGCAAATGCCACGCGGAAGGGCGAGACAGCCGACTCACTGTGACATATGAGGTGCAGCACTATCTCCCCGCTCTGCCTTAAGTTGAAAGGGGGTCTTATTATCAATTACAGCACATTATTCTGCATTAGCAACTGCATATCACCAGGACACGCTTTAGAAGACCATTCTTCCTTAAGGAAACCGCATGTATTTGTACACTGGGTCTATTTTGAACCTTGCGTGATGTACGTCTATATCAATGTTTTCAAATGGGCGAGCTGATCGAGAGAACCATTTAATTGGCTGTATGGACGACCATTGTGTTTTTGGCATTAACAGGATTCCTCTAGTCCTTGTTATTTTACTACTGTTTGTAAAAAAAACAACAACAACAACAAAAACTGTGTTGTGAGGATTTCATCTTGCTTTGTTTGAAGGGACTATATTGTGTTTTTACTCAATGTATTTTATTTTCCTTTGTTATATTTGAATCTCTAGTTTCCTGACCTTGTGAACATACTAATTTTGGTGGGTAAATGTCATATTCACAATATTCACACAGGCTGAAAGAAAAGTAAAGCTTCCTTCACTTAATTTCTTTAAGATTTGGAGTTTCACCTAAATACCTATTAAAATATGCCAAAATATTTTCTTTAATTGTTTTAATTGTACTGATTTATTTATTTGTTTGTTTTGTTGCTGTTTCCTGTTTTGCACTGTAGTTATATATATATATATATATATATATATATATATATATATAATAAAAATATTATAATAATATAAAATATTAAAATGATATAATAATAGTTTTTTTTTTTTTAAGAAATTCTAAATATTGTCAATGGCTTAAAATACTTAATTTAAAATTATTTTAAAAACAATACTTTTGCTTTAAATGCATAAGGCACAACACTATTCCAGCAGGTGGTTTGTGAATAAGATCCTAACATACCACAAACTATAAAGTCTCACAAGTGTTTATTGTATTTATTTTTTGTTAACAACTTTTTATTAAAATTTTGTCTGGGAACAGTAGTAAAAAAACAAAAACCCACCCCAACCCATCCCACCCCCTGGTAGACTTAAAAATATATATATACATGTATATAAATAAATAAATACATATTTTTTACAAAGATTTTAGAAAACATGACACAACATTGAAAGCTGAATGCCATAAATTTACAGTTTTCACATTAGATCCATGTATACGAGAATCGCACAAGTGTTTAATAAATTTGTTTTAGCTGCTGTACCTTTAAGAGTTTATACCTCCCACCTCATCGTCTGCAAACAAGGGCAAAGTGTACTTACTCTTGTGTCACATATGTTGTGTTCCACATCAAACTTTCATGGAGAAATAATTAAGATAAATGATGCATGTAATAAGTATTAAATAGTGGTGAAATATGCAACCTCTAAAGCGAGAGAGTGACCATGCTGTCTGCATCCTTTCTCCCCAGTGGACAGGGACCATCTGGCCACGGCCATTATCACTGACCCTGATGTCAGGCTCCTTAGCAGGGGGAAGAGGGCTCAAACATCCCTGGGTCTGGCCCCAAGCACCTGACTGCATCTCTACAACCTTGCAGAAGTGAGAGGGGACAAATTACAAAGTCACTCATATGATAACAGTATGGCTAACCAGGCGGCTTTGCTTTATTAAAATAGATCAGCATTTGCATGGTGGAGAAATTGTGATATTTACTATATTGAAAGGTGAAGCTTCCTCAAAGTCAATAAGAGTTATGAATTAAGAACCATTTCATTTTGTTCAAAAATGTCATGATGTTTGGTTCAGTTACAAGTTCTGGAATGTTTGCATTAAATATGGACAGTGTGCATAAAATATGCAATATAAGAATCAGAGTCGCTGTGCATGTCAACCAACGTTCATTTACAAATTTTGAGCATGCTTTGCAGCCATGGCTCATGTATGCCTCAAAATAAATTAAAAATATGGGTTTTCAAGAAACAACAAAGCCAGCACAAGTTTCTAGATGCAATAACTGTGAAAGGGTAACTTGTTTTCAAGAATTGCAATCACTGTTCTGTTGAAATATAAAATGATCTCATAATTTGACAACAGACTTAAGCGTTGTAAAATGTTGGCAGCAAACCACATCTTTTCTGTACTTGTCGGCAATGTAATTTGTACACTGTATTGTCTTGCTTTTGTAAGAAAATATCACAAAGAACACTGTAAACGTGAGTGCTCTTGACTCTTCAATTCAGGTTGATATCTTTTTCAGTCATTTGATGGCTTCCTAATTCTGAAAAGCCAGGCATGTAAAGACCATCTCTATCTACATGCAGTCATTTAATGAATAGTCATCCAGTGAAGAATTCAGAAATATACTGTATGCTGTATATATTCATACTGTCAAAAGGCATCGTGTTAATGAAATTTGAAGTGATGAGCATGATTGCAGTGCCAGGAAATTGAATCAGATTAGCCTGTTCTTCAGCATGCACTGATACAGTATTTTCCATCTGAAAGACTTTCGGCAACATAACAAAGGTGCTTCTGCCAGACTTACTGTACCACTGAATTAAACAACTGACACAACTGCACAACCACCCTCTAAAACCCCTCCTTCAAAGACATGACAGCCAATCAAGTCTTTGTAAACTCCAGCATGCACAATGATTGACAGATTGCGAGTCGATTATGGCTGAAGATGATTGTGACTCGCCCCTCAGATTAAGGCACGTACAATGGAAGTACACAGCGTCAGAAAACAATCATTAAAACTATAGCCACAAGACTTTTGCATTTCCATAATGACCAAAGCAATCTACCAGGAGAAGTGCAAATTAGTGTAGGGTTGCAACAGAGATGCAAATTGGGTTAAGATGTACTTTTTTGGGGGCGTTAAATAATGGCAGAAATTCCAGCAGACAGACTACTGGAAACCTTAGAAAATAACCTTGCATGATTCATTTAAATACTCTCCTCATTAATGTTGCATCTAAAGGTAAACTTCTGCAAATGCATATGCAATAAGGTCAGACACAAAAATAACTATGTCCATGCTTTTTCATTGTTATTATTTTATTTTATGTTTTTTCTCGGCTTGTCTTTAGTAAATCCTTACAGTCGTTTTTTTTTTTTTTTTTTAAACACCAAAAAAAAAGGGTTTGCGCTGACTCAAACTGTTAGTAAATTTGGCCCTATGTGTTAGCAGGTGACATAATTACTTACTAACCTTGTCTGAAGTTTGCAATGTTTTAAATTATCATTAACCTTAGCAGAGGGTAAGCTGGCCAGAAACAGTCTGTTTACATGGAGTGCATTACACAGTCTTCACCGTGGAAATTATGTTGGAAACATATACTCAAAAGTTCATCCACCTTGTTCATCAAAGTATTTTTGCATTCCTGAACAAAATTACAAACTTCACTTTCTACATTTGACTGCTCTGGCCTGGTTTCATGTGATGGTGATATTTCAATTAGTGATTAACATTATTACATTAGCATCAAATAATTGCTAAGTGAAGCAACCACTTCGACCATTTCAAAACCCAAAAGACTCCGAGCCTCTCTCTTGGTGTGTTGCGACTAGGGGTGTGCCCGAAGCCGAATACCTTATTCGGAAAGGCTCGCGTAATGGCTTCAAAAACAAATAACGGATAACGAATAATTCTGCCAGAATATTCGGCTGAGGCTGCAGCACAGTCTGGTGTTTTCTAGATAACAGGTGAGCCAGGGGATCAGCGCGATATTTTACACACACCTCTAAAGTCACGCAATAATGAGTATGTGAAGTGAATGAATTTAAACTTTATGAATGAAAAGAGCACAAATCAAACACCTCTTACTGTTGCCTCTCCGTGTATCTCTCAGAAATCAGAGCTTGGCAAGAGTAATATCAACTAAAATAATAAATAATACACGTTCTATTATGTGTGTATATTTAAAAGGCAATGATTTAAACCTTATAGGCTACGATATGATACGCGAATAAATGGACTAAGCACAGCGCGATCACCAATCAATCAGCCGCGTTGCGCGTCTCTCAAAAACCAAACCAGCTCTCTGTCAAGAGTAGGCTAATAATCAGCTTGGATACAGATACATTTTCTACTAGGCCTACATGTTTGCTTCTTTACCTTTTGCTGGTTTTCGTGGCACACGCACATTTGTTTAGTGAAGTTCAAAAAAAGACTGCTTAAAGAGTTCTGCGTAATGAAAAAAGTGTGCCTTTAATTAATTCAGTCGTGTTTAGATGATCACTAAACGTTTGTCATGAAAGCTCTCTACTTGTATGATAATTTTATATTTTAGAACACTGAATAGGGCAAATAGTCGAAACACAAATATTTGTCCATAGGCTATAGCTACTGTTCTCTTTTTCCCCCATACTTTTCCAGACCTGCAAATTACTTAAGTGAAATACCTACTTTTTAAAACTGCGCAGGAAAAGAAAATCATGTTGTTTTAAATAAACCTCTAAAATTACAATGCAGTAGCAAGTGTGTGAAGTAAATGAGTGTAAACTTTATGAATAAAATAAGCGCAAATAAAATAGCAGTGTTGCACTTGACTTTTCCCATTAACTTTCTGGAAATTACAATCAATTTCCATATTTTTAAACTATATAGGAACCCTTACTGTTTTAATTAGAAGATATTTAAATATTTATTTATCGGAAGAAAGGTCCCCAAAATGGGACTCGAACTCGCGTTCCCTGAAGCATAACTGCACTACATCTCGAAGCACAGCCTATACAAGAGTATCGGCTCCGACTGTAAGAAGATATTTAAATAAATGTTATATAATCATAATATATATATATATATATATATATATATTAATTTTATATTTTAGAACACTGAATAGGGCAAATGGTCGAAACACAAATATTATTGTGTATTAGTCAAACATGGCATATTTGTTCATTGATAACTACGAAAAAAAAAGAAAACAAAAAGAACGGCTGTAAAACCATAAACATTTTTTGTAATGCTTTATTAATTCAATGCTAAAACCATAGACATAATGATCTTATCAAGTATGCAACTGTATGAAGTTCCGGTTCAAGCTCCGCCTACTTCCGGTTTTATCGGAATACAGATACAGACAGGAATAATTTTGTGATTGTTACAGATACAAATACAGATGCAAATACTGGCTTCGCTGCACACCCCTAGTTGCGACAGACAAAGCCACCAAGAAACGCTTGAGAATGAAACATTTTCTAAAACTCCAGGTCATTGTGTAAATGTTATTGTGTTCAGAGGTTGGAATGAATTACTCTGAAAGCTCCTATTGTTCTGTCCGTCTTCATGCAAGCTTTTCTAATGGGAGCACCTAACAGCCAAATAAACCTGCAGTCTTGCAAAATAATTGCAATGTTTAGCTTCACTGAATGTGTTTCTCTAGATGTCCTACAGTTGAAATCTCTGATCGCAATCCCTCTTTTGCTCTCTTTGAAAAAGACAGATGTGAGTTTGTCTAGGTTTTTCAGGCGGTATTATTGATGCAAGAATAGGAGGAATGCTTTGACATTTGGTCCGTTGCCCTGGCTTATGTGTAAGGTACTAATTAGCAGAGAAAACACTGTCAAACTGCCATATGGTAGCAGAGAAGTAGCAGCTTGCCAAGTACAGCTACAGTCCCGAACATTTGCGACCGCAAACGTTTGTCAAGACAGCTTGTGTCAGGTATTATATGTAAATGTAAGCTAAATTAATCAGTGCGCTAATGTTTTTCGTTTTTTTTTTTTTCTTCTTCTTGGTTTCTCTTGTGTGCATCCCCAAGGTCAACGTTGAACACTTTTAGTCCTTTTTTCTGCTTGGTTAGCTGTTATTATCTGAGTCATCTGAGTATTATAAAGCTTGCCACCACTTTCCATGTTACTACATTGATCCTCAAGTGGAGACGGCGTTAAATGTGAATTAGCAAGCCAAAAAACAAACACAAGCATGAATGTGACACTTAAGATGAGATGCTGTCGTTGTAACTAAGGGGCATACTGTACAATTAAGAGGTTAAGTAGCAACACACACTTGCAGAACAAGTGAAATAACTGGGAACAAAGTGTTTCATTGCACTAATGGGACTTCAGGGAAGGGGATAGATCTTGATGTACCATGATGCTCATTAAAACTAGAGCAAACAAAGCTGCTCTGCTCAGATGTCCTCATAATAATCTCCAGAGATTGAGGATTTGAGGTTCTCTGAGAGAGTTCTCGCTCAGTGTTTAGGGCTGTTTGTCCCATTAGTGGTATTTCCCGTCACACGGGAATCAATTGGTCGAGCTGTTCTGTCAGAGACTGTGAGATTGACGATGGAGAAGGAGGCCGAAAGGCAAACAGAAATGTTTTTTGAGAGGAGAGATAAAGATCAAACCAACCTTTAGGAAGATGAAGGGGGACGGTGGAGGAGAGCCCATAGTGAAATGATTTTCCATCAAAGTTTCATGGTTTTCTTGGAGAGCTGAACCATGCTGTCATTTGACTGATTTTTAAAAGTGCACTCCAAAACATCACTCTATAGTGCCATTATTAACTTCATTTAATTTTTGTTTTAAATGTAACTGTTATTTATTCATCCTCACGTCATTAAAAATATGGTAGTTGTTTTCTATTTCTATTATATATATATATATATATATATATATATATATATATATTTTTTTTTTTTTTCTAACGCCATATATGAAAGCGATGACACTGATTTTTTGGCTTGATCTTAGACTGATTTCAGCATATAGAACATTTACATTACGTTTTTGTATATTTGAAAATATTCTCTGAAACATACAATACAGACATATTTAAAACATCTAAAATGTAATAGTATTTACATATGCACAGATTTAGAAACTTAAGCTATACTATATATTATATTATATTATTACTATACATTATATTATTTTACTATATATTGTTTATTTATGTATTGCATCTGTCTAATGGTAAACAAAATGAAAAAAAATTAATAAGTAAACTGTAAAAAAAATTCCACCTACTTCAACTTTACATTTTTAAGTGAAATCAAATGTGCAAGTCATTTCAACTTAAATTATATTAAACTGACTTAAAAAAAAATGAATTGAATCTTGTATAATTAAACAACAACAAAAAAAAGTTGAATTTGCTTCAATTCATTTGACGAGTTAAAGTAATGGTTAAGTAGTGCTCCTATGTAAAGTAGTGGTCCTAACAGACCACTCAGATCATTAGGATCAAATCAGTTAGAAATACCAAGGGTTCACACAAAACAAGGGGAGTCCGTTTTTAGCTATTATGGCGCCCGCAGTTGGAACCAGCTTCCAGAAGGGATCAGATGTGCTAAAACATTAGCCACATTTAAATCCAGACTCAAAACTCATCTGTTTAGCTGTGCATTTGTTGTGCTACGTCCAAACTGATTGCATTTTTTTTTCCACTTAGTGCAGAAGAGTTTGAACAAAGCTTTGGAATGTTTGTTTTTCAATTCCTTGTTATTATTGTTGTGATTATTATTATTATTATTATTATTATCATCATCTAATTCCTTTTTTTATTGTTGTGATTATTATTTTTTTTTAATGACTGTTTTACTTCCTTTTATGTAAAGCACTTTGAATTACTACTGTGTATGAAATGTGCTATATAAATAAACTTGCCTTGCCTTGCCTAATGGAAAAACATGCTGACTTGACATTGATTATATCATTTTTTACAGTGCAATGATTAACTTATGCCAGCTTTTAGTCATTGTTACATTTTTAACTTGGAGACATGGGTAAAATGATAGAATCATTTAATATGAGTTGAATATCTGATACCACACACAGAACATAATCAAATGTTAGAGAAATGTTAGATAAAATGTTTTTTTTTTTTTTCTTTTTATTAATGCAGTGACACTGGAGATATTTAATTAACCTCACTGATAAAATACAATAAAACCCTAATATTACTATTATTTCCATGAATTCAGTGTTCTATGAACCTAAAAGATTCTTGTGTATATCAAGTTGCAATAACTTATATTTCTGTCTCCATAAATATTTGCACATTAGAAAAAGGTGCCTCTATGTGCCTGAGAGGCCGGTTTATTTATGGCTGGGGTTAGGGGCTCAAAATATCTCTGCATATTACAGCTAAAGCCACTTTCATGTTTTGTGTCATTCAAACACATGATAATGCTGGAAAATTGCCCAAGCTTGACACTTGATCCTCCAGACTGAGGTGAAAATGTCACCGGAGTGACGTTTGGTGGTGCCAGATAAACGTCGCCAGAGTGACGTTTCTCATATGAGACTTTTATTACAGAAATATTGTTGTGCTCAAATTTATTGTTCACATCAAAAGCTTAGAATGAAGGAACCAACCTTAAGGTCCGTAACAATATTACATTGCAAAGAAGAATTCAGACGGAGAGGGGCTCTCAAATGCTAACCACATTTGAAAAGATGTCCCTGAGAGCACAATAAAAAATCTTATCAGTATGTGCATCAGGCCAGAGCTCAGTTGTAAATCAAGACATCAGCACGAGCTGGCAGTGACCTTCCACAGTTATCTGCAAAGGCATACGCCATGAGATTGCAACTCAAATATTGCTGTCTGTGGGCCTGCTCTAGTCGGCCTGGCAGGTATGCCCTATCTGTGCCACCACCACTGGGCAGGATGCAACGAAAACGTCCCGCTCAAATCAGCAGCCGAGCCGGGCACAGGACAACAGCGAGGTCCCCTGCCGGTGAGAACCAAATCTGACAACTAAAGAGAAAAAATAATAACAAGGGCAGTGAATGAATCATGGAGCATGCTAGATCATGCACGGTTGACATATTGACCTTACTGTGTTTAAGTCTTATCTGTGACCCAATTAGCAAACTAAAAACTACTCTTCCTGCTTGTGCACTATATGATATTATAATGTTACAGATTCCTGCATTTTCAGAACAACATTACTGGCATCAACAAGATATGCACATTAACAACATGAAGAACATAAATGATATAACAAAAAGGACTATGACTATGTAATGACTATATGACTGCCAAGACAAAAATATAGCAAAGAATAAAAATATAATATAATTAATATAATATAATATAATATAATATAATATAATATAATATAATATAATATAATATAATATAATATAATATAATATAATATAATATAATATAATATAATATAAGATCATATAATATAATATGAAAAAAAAAATATAATTATAAAACCTGATATACTGTATATCATTAATAATTATTATTATTTTATTTAATTATTATTATTATTATTATTATTATTATTATTATTATTATTATTATTATTATTATTATTTCCTAGTTCATATCTGGATGGCACTTGCATGCAAAAGATGAGGCCATGTGACAATAATCTAACATACTACTCTTTAATGTTTATTGTGAAATAATACCTAGCATTTTTTTTTCTTGTATGCTGTATATTGCACATTATCCTCAGTTAGCAAGTATTTAATTTTTTGTGTCTGCCAAGCCTGTAAGAGAACACACATATGCTCAAACACAGCTCTTTCTAATCCTGCATACTTAGAGAACACATTTGCAGACTGTAAATGAATATTATGGCCTAACTGAACAGAATTAAAACTTTCTGAAGGTCATTTTTTTTCAGCGTTAACGCTGACTTTTTGCACCATATCAGTGAGTATAAATAGCTTTGCTCTTTAATTCATTTTCGATGGCACTCTGAATGTGTATTAACAGAACACATATAAAAAGAACAGCCATTTTAAGAGGAAAAAAAATGTCCTCATTTCCACTCTATTTATAATTGAAGATATAACAGGTGAAAAATTTAATAGTGTCGGAGGTCTGGTTTTATCAGGAGATTATAAAACAAGGTAGCTAATAAGCCCAATTTCCCTAAAATGTAAAACATAATAATAAATTAAGGCAAAATGAGCTTTGTGGTCAAATTATTAAATATTTCATGCAAATATTGTAAGAGCTCTTACGTGGTTATCATTTAATACCGGGCTCAAAATCAGCTCTTTCCCAAGGAGACTCGGCCGTATAACTTTACATTGTAATTTAGAGTGACTTACAATTGATTTAACCTGAGGTCAGTCCTTCCGACATTAGAGACAAAGAGACTCTGTAGTGAAATTGTTCATTTAATGATTAACACATTAAAGGAATGGTTGACCAAAAATGAACATTTTATCTTCATTTGCTTGCCCTCATTCTACTGACACTGTATTACTTTCTTTATTTAGAGAAATACAAATTGGAGAGAAAGTCTGAGCTGCTCTATGCAGTAAAAGCGGATGGTTATTGACACCACCAAACACCATTAGTTCAAGCGTGTTAATTCTGAACTACTTTTATGGTGATTTCGTGTTCTTTTGGAGGCTTTTAATTCACCAGCCACTGTTCTGGTGTGGAAAACAGTTTTGGGTCGAAACGTCATGAGGGTGAGTAAATAACCACAACATTTCTGGGTGAACTTTTCCTTCAAGATTGATGCTTTTGTCCTGCTCATTCATTTAAATTGATTTAAATAGAGACCACAGAGTCGGTGCGGCGGACTACGCGGGGATTCTGTTTTGGTCAGCGAGTCTTGGAGGGAGTTTGGCTGTTTTTGGATCAGGGCCCAGGTGCTTCCTGAAAGATGAAGAGATGCCTTAATAATTTATTCTGATGTGTGTTTGTGTCTGTGTGTGTTTGCACCTGCATCATGCCATGAGCTATGGGACATTCTTCCTCGGTTTCTGCCCACCTGCATGTGTGTGTGTGTGTGTGTGTGTGTGTGCGAGTATCACATGGTCCAAGTGGGCTTGTTTGGCACCAGCAGCGAGTGAAAAGAATTGATTTTGTGTTAGCTGTCCTGCAAGCCAACTCAATATAGATTAAGTCTCCTCTCTTTCATCCCCTTCATGCCTGACAATCTGAGTTATCGAATCCACATAAAATATGTTCTCCTGCATTTTATCTTACAATTATACAGGACGGACAGAAATTATTTACCAGATTTCCACAGGAACTGCTTTGAAATTCATTAAACAGGAGAAAAACAAAACTTCAATGTCTAAGACTAAAAGATCTATCTATCTATCTATCTATCTATCTATCTATCTATCTATCTATCTATCTATCTATCTATCTATCTATCTATCTATCTATCTATCTATCTATCTATCTATCTATCTATATGTAAAGTAGCAATAAATAAAAAAAATGCATTTAGACATTTGGTCTGTTTTTATCTATCTATCTATAGTAAAAATAGTAAAAAAAAAATAAATAAATAAAATAGCAACAGTTTAAATGTTGGTAAAATAAAATAAAATAAAATAAAATAAAATAAAATAAAATAAAATAAAATAAAAATGTATTAGACAGTTTGGGCTGCTTCATAAATATTTTTTGAAGTATACAACAATCATTTATTTGGATTTTTCCCCTTTATTCATGTTTTGACTGCTATAGGGCCACTGCTCTAAACATCAGCTCTAAACCTCTTGATTCTGTTTCGACATGATGTCAGCTACTTCTATGGGTGGTTTGAGGTAGCATGTCGTGTGCTTGTTTCAGCATGCTCATCTGCTCTTTGCGCAGGTTGAAGAGCCCTAGGTGTCTGGCCGTTAATGAGGAAAAACGCTCTGCTTTAGCAGCTGCCTGTAATCAGATAGTAATTGGATTGAGGAGTGGCGAATTGGAGCTCAGAGCTCAGTGTTTTTGTGTGAAGATGAGGATTATCCTGTGTGTGTGTGTGTGTGTGTATGTGTGTGTGTGTGTGTGCTCGAGTCAGGCAGGGCAGGCCAGCAGGGCGGCGTGTGTCCCCACTGGGGCCGCGTGTTGGCTCAATGTGCACTAGAATGGCTTCATAAATATGTTTGCCTGCAGCTGCACGGGGCACCGGGCTCCTTGCCCTGCCAATATTTCCTTCACACTTCCTTTTATCCGTTCTGTTTTTCATCAAGGTGTTGTGGGACAGAAGAACCAGCTAACCTTGCTCCAGTGCCCACACACAGCACAAGACTTTTCATAATACTTGCATTGCTGTGCCGAGCTCTGCCTACACTGGTTAGCGTTTTGATGAAATAATTTAGCTGTTTTGTATTTGATTTAAATTGGTATTATTTTACAGTTGTAATAATTTGTTTATTATATTAAACACTATTTGCATATGTATTTAGTTAATTACACTAATGCACAAATGTCTTTTTTTCTATCTCTCTCATCTCAGGATGAAGGATTGTGCATGAAAATTAAAAAATAAATAAAAATGTTGTCATTACATATGATAATACAAACCCTTTTTTATTTTATTTTATTTTATTTTATTTTATTTTATTTTATTTTATTTTATTTTATTTTATTTTATTTTATTTTATTTTATTTTATTTTATTTTATTTTGAAGAATCCTCTTACATGTCTCCATGTTAACGGTTAGGGTTTTTTTTTTTTTTTTTTTTTAAGAATTACTCAATGTTTACTGATGTAATTAAATTATGCAATTTGTTGAACTTCATATGTGCTGACAAATCACATATGATACATATTTACTAAATAACACAATAGAACTGTTTTTAACTACTGTCTTCAAAGAGTTACGGTAAAATTACTATATGCGTTTGCCTGCGGCTTCGTCTTTTAACTTTATAAATCATACATAATTAAAGCTTCATAACTAAAATCCAAGCTGAAAATAGCCGGTTGGCAGTACATTTGCATGTAGGATCACATTACAAAGACTAATCTGCAGAAAAACTAATCACAGCTATGTAATTTGTCAATTAAATATAATCTACTATCTATTTCATGACTGTCCACTTCAGATTTAAATATAGTTCTCAATGATATATTCAATAAAATGGTACTTGCAGTTAAACTCCAGATATAATGCTTGCATAAAAAATTAAAGATTCATCAGAGGGCCAAAACGTAGCTGGATAATTGAGTTTGCTTCATGGCAAGAGAGATACGGAAATTATGAAGAGGAAAAGAGCTACGGTAATGACCCCTTTACACTTTGACTCATATGTAAAAGAGGTTAGGATTCATACGTGCTGCTTTAAATAAAGAAAACACACTTAAGATCTTACATTCACCACTTTTCTGCTGAGTGACACTTCTAAGAGAAAACGAAGGGTAATATTTGTTTAGAAGGTGCCACTTGCATGCATAAGATTTTATTAATTCAACACTTTAACAAAGCATCTTCAAAGCGCTCGCAAAACTCCCCAATTACTGTGAGCCGAGTTGAGTGATGGGTTCTGCTAAAGGTGCACGGAACGTAAAATATGCTTCAAAGAGAAGTAAAAGATTCAAAACGAAGAATATGAGCAAAAAAAAGAAATCATAATAATGCAAAACTATCAGAAGTGAGATTTTGATATGATTTGAAATCACACTTAGTGTGAATGTGGATAGATTTTAATGTATAAACATTTGCATATTTCAATGCAAATGCAAATAACAGGGAAATAATTTTTGCATTGCATAAAGACTTTAGTGGCCAAAAACATAAGCTCCTTATATGCTTATGTAAATGAACATTTTAAAAGTGTAGAGGATTTTTTTTTTCTTCTTCTTCTTCTTCTTCTTCTTTTTTCTAATGAAAATGACAAAATTGTTATTCATTTTTGGCTCATAGAAATTGTAGCAGCTCAAGAATCCAGTCATAAGACGACAACTTAGATAAAATAATTGTATTCTTCCAGTGTTCGCAGCCACAGGCGGAAATTAAATGGCTTATCTAGGGGGGTCTTGAGAAATCCTTCAATGGTGAATGTGTGTGATATAACAATTTTGATGGTCTCGGGTAATTCAGCCTAGTATTAAGATAGGGGTTATGGAATGACACAGAAAAAGGCACAAAAATGTCAGGGCACAACTGTAAGACTATACTTTTTCTCTACATGCAAAGTATGTCAGATAGCAGTATACTTCTAAAGTGCTTCAATTTTTATCTTTTATTTATATATTTTTTAATTTTACTAAATACTGAGCCTATGCTAAATCTTTTTATAATTATGAAACATCAAAATGGCATTTTCATTCAGCTGAATTGTTCCAAAGGTTAATTACGAATCCAAAACATGCAGAAATTTTATTATAAAATCAATGTATATATATGTATATATATTTTAAAAATATATATATTTAAAAATAGATCATATTCCAATTAATGAGTCACACTTGAAACTTTTCATGTAGACACACTTGTGTTTGAACTGTGAAACTGTTTTGTTAATTAAAAAAAATAAATAAATAAAAAAAATAATATATATATATATATATATATATATATATATATATAATTTATAAGTTAATTTGAAAATATGCTTTAAAATAGCAAAACCATTATTTTAAATGACTGAACCATTATTTTAAAGGTAAGTGAAAAAGTAAAGTGGATAAGTTTTAAATAGTTTCATGTTGTACCTAAGTAGACCATTTACCATGGTAAAATTATGCTAAATTAATCAAATTTAATTTACGGTAAAATTAATCAAACACTTTATTTTGATAGTCCACTTTAGACATTCTACTAACAGTAAGTAACTTTGCAACTACATGTCAACCAGCAGTCATTAGAGTATTAGTAGGCTG